>JAWWES010000082.1:810659-822217 GCA_035583135.1 Lophotriccus pileatus
TTGATAGGCCTTGATATTCCCTTGATAGGCCTTGATAATCCCTTGATATTCCCTAGATAAACCTTGATATTCCCTAGATATTCCCTAGATAAACCTTGATATTCCCTAGATAAACCTTGATATTCCCTAGATAAACCTTGATATTCCCTAGATATTCCCCTGATAAACCTTGATATTCCCTCAATATTCCCTCGATATTCCCTTGATAAACCATCCCAGACGGGCCAGGAGGGGCCAGTGCTGAAAGGCACAAGATTTCCCACAGGGAAGGATTTTTCCCTCAATTTTATGCCCAAAATGTCACCTGTTCCTTACCTCGGTTTTTACTTCATAAGGATTGTTTTGTCCCCTATAGGTTACAGATTTTACCCCCAAAATATTCACAATTCCCTAAATTTATCTCCCAAAAACCCTCCCTTGTTACTCCTATCTTATCCCAAAAATGTTCATTCTGTCTCTAAATTAACCCCAGGTCCAAAAAACCCACCAAAAAGCAGGTTTTGCTCCATCTAAATAAACTCATCTTAACCTGTCACCTTTTGAACACCCCAAAAGTGTCCCAATTTACCTCAGCCTTTCCCTCCAGGATGTTCATCCTGACCCCTCCTCACCTTCCGTAGGGAATGATGAAAATCCACGTGCTCAGGTGTGGAAATGAAGAGTTCCAAGGAAAACTCCACCTCTCCAACACTAATTCCCACCTCCCACCCCTCCTGCAGCCCCTGACACGGACAAAAAGCCCCCCCAGAACTGACCTGTTCACGGTGTCGTTGCAGTTGCTGACCCAAGTGGGGCCAGATTTCCGTGGTTTACGACATTTTAGGTCCCTCAGGAACGACACTTCACAGTCCTGGGCGGGCAGGAGCTTATCCAGCTGTTCCAAGAAGTCTGGATCCAGGGCCACACGGCTGAGGGGAGCCAAAACCATGTTCTCCTTGATCTCAAAAGGGGCGAACTTCCCACAGGAGCCAGCAAGGATCTGGAAGAGCAAGAGAGGAATGTCAAGGTTTGGACACCTGAGGAACTGCAGCCCCAAATTTTCCAGCCCAGGGGGGAGGTTAAGTGAAGATTTAGGTTAAGCCCTTCCTAAGGCTCCAGTTCCAAGGCAATCAAGGTCTTTATGGAGAACTGGGAGTTCTCTCAGTGGAGAAGACACAGCTGAGATTTTTTATTAAACCAACCCCAAAGTCCTCCTGGAGTCTCTGCTCTGGCCTTTTCCTTAAAATCCTTTACACTCTGAAATGAGGAAATTAAGGAAAATTAACACCAAGCTTCTGGAATCTCTGCTCTGGTCTTTTCCTTAAAATCCTTTGCACTTTGAAATGAGGAAATTAAGGGAAAATTAACGCTCTGTGCACCTGAGAAGCTCTGGGATGAGAAGGAAATCGGGATATTTGTTAGAAACAACTAAAGAGAGAACAATCCCCCCACCCAGGAACAGCAAATCCCTCACCTTGGGGGCCTGTGGAGTCTTTGGTTTCTGGAAGAACCTCGTGATTTCTGCTTTCTGGGCATTGATCCGCTGTGAAAACCAGAACCAAGATGCCAATTTAGAGACACCAAGACAGGACAGAGCTTTCCAGTTCCAGGTGAGCTCGTGCCATGGGCTCAGCTCCAAAAAAACTGCCTGTCCTGTCTGGCACGAGCATTCCAACATCAGGGGCAGAGGGAAAACACACAGAGGGAAAAGACTTGGAAGGGGGAAGAGCAAAGGAAGCAACAGGTGGGGAAGGAAGAGGTAAAAATCTGGGTGGAGCAGCCCCAGCAGGTCAGAGGGGACGGGCTGCATCCCACAGGGAGCTGCTCCATATCCCAGCTGGAGTGGCAGTGGCACCAACTCCACCTGGAGAAGCTGCCAGGGAACCCACACACACCATTTCACCACAGGAGAAGAACTCAGAGACAAGCAGGAGGACACCTTTCTGTTTGGTAAACACCAATATTTACCTTTTCCTCCTCCCTTAACCGTTTCTCCTCTTCTTTCTTCCTCTTCTCCTCGAGTTTTGCCCTTGAATATAAAGTTAATTTGAACTGTCACGGACCATGGAAGGTTTATTTGCCCCAACCCCCCATCCTGCCAAGCAAGAGGGAGATAAATCCAGCACTCCAGCCTGGCTGAGCACACAGAAGACTTTCCTCATTCCTCCTGGGGCAAATATTGACCCATTCCAGCCCCAGAGTGAACCCCCAGCAGTGGGAAATCCGTGAGGGGCAGCCCAGCAGCTCGTTTTTGGAGCCATCTCCCAGCTCAGGGAGGGAGCAGAAGGATCTGCCAGGCCAGGCCAGAGCTTTTCCAGCCTTTCCAACCCATCCCACGGCACTGCTGGGGCCTGGCATGGGAATGTGGGGGTGGAAACCCCTTCCTGGGCTCCCCCCACAAGGCACTCACTCCAAAGCTTCCTGCCTCTCCTTGCGCTTCTCCTCCTTCACCCTCAGCTTCTCTGCCTTCTCCTTCTCCTCTTTTTCCTTCTTTTCCCTCCTTTCCTTCTCCTTCAGCTCTTTCTCCTCCTCTTTCCTCTTCTTTGCCTCCTCCTTGGCTCGTTCTTTGGCAGCTTTGGCTTCTTCCTTCAGCCTGCCCTTCTCCTCCTTCTCTGCCTGCAGCTTCTGGAGCTTGTCTGCTCTCTCCTGATCCTGGAAAAGAAATTAATTAATTATAATAAATCAATTAAATTAAATAAGAATTCGAAAGAAAAAAAATAAAGAATTCGAGAAAAATAAATCAAAGAATTTGAGAAAACCAAATTAAAGAATTCAAGAGTAATGAATCAAAGAATAATAAATCAAAGGATTTGAGAAAAACAAAGAGGAGCAAATCAAAGGATTCAAGAAAAACAAGTTAAAGAAATAGAATTAAATTCATTAAGTCAATTAAAGAATCCCAGAAAAACCAAAGAATCCCAGAATACCAAATTAAAGAATAATAAAGAATTCCAGAAAATTTTTCCCTTCTGCCTGTCCACTTTGGCCCTCTCAGGGTGGGAATTTGGGCAGCAATCAGCAATATTTCGTTGATTAATCTCTCCCCAAATGGCTCCAAACGCAGGGCAGGCCACCCACCCCTCACTCCGAGGAGCTTTGGGAAGGGCAAAATCCATTAATTTCCTGCATTGAGGTCCTTCCATGCCCAGGAGTGTGAAGAAAAGCAGGAAAAGATTCCCAACAAAAGGCACAGAGCTTTGTTTGCTGCTCAGGGTGAGCTTGGGTGTGAGGGGAAAGCGCCCTTACCCTTTGCAACCTCAGCTTCTCCTTCTCTGCAGAGCTCCTGTGGAATTTCTGAGGCACCTGGAAGCACAGAATGCAGGTTTTAGGGAAGAGCCACATCCCTCCCTTCCCACAAAAAGGGCACAGACTGAGCTGGAGCAGCAGATTGGACCCAGTGCCCTCAGAATTCCTGCAGGACATGCCCCGGGCACAGCCAATCTCCCTGATTCCCATTAAAACCCATTCCCAGCTTTCCCTAAACAAACCCCTCAGCTCCCAAGTACCTCCTCCAAGGGAATATCCCTTGGAATGCAGAGCTGCTCTGAACCACAGAGGACAATAAATTGGGGCAAAGTCACTTTAAAGCTCACTTTTTTGTGATATTTAAATACAACTTTATGGCTAAAAGGGTTGGGTTTTAAGGCTGTTCCTTCTTGTCATCACGGCCCGCTGGGTTTTCCATCGAGCCTGAATTCCCAACAGGTCACACTTCTCACTTCTAGGGGAGGGGAAAAAAGGATCTTTATGTTTAGGATCAGTGCTTAAAGGCTTAATTTGTCAACATTTCATCACCCTGTGGCTCAGTTTGCTGCATCCTCCTCTCCCCCCCTGCCACTCACGGCACCACATTTCGACTCTGATCAACAGACCAACACAGCCCAGCTGCTCTATTTTCTATATTTATCTGGCACAAAATAGGAGTTCTTTCAAGTGGGAGCTTCGGTTCAGCAGCAAAACAAACATTCCAGGGCTCTCAGCTGCAGTGTTTGGGGTTGGGAGGGGGGCAAACCCCCATTTTGGGGAGCAAATCCAGCCTTACCCGTGCCCTGTTTGAATGAGGAAATGAGGACTTGAGTATTTTCTGTTGTCCTGCTGCACTGGAAATACTTCATGCCTGCTTGAGTGTGTCTATTTGTTTTAGAGATGAAAGATTGTGGGTTTTCAAGGGGGAAATCGATTTTTTCCCCCAAAATAATCTATCATTTTGGGGGTTCCACGCCCCTCACTCATCCAGAGAGGGGTTTTCTCTCGGTTGGCCCTTAAATCCTGGGGGAATAATTGATTAAAATCTTTCTTCAAAGGCTCAAGGTGGAATAAACAGGGAAGTTAAACCTCTTTGACCTTCACTGTTGTCCTGGGAAGTTTCCTTGTTGATATTTTCTCCCAAATCAGGGTGTTTTGGGGGGGTCTCTTGTTGAAGCAGGAACCAAGATGACAATAAACCACCTCACTCAGGGCTTATTCCATAGAATCTCGGGATTATTTGGGTTGGGATGACCTCAGAGATCAGCCAGTTCCACCTCCATTTGCAACTGGATCCCACCTCCCACCATCCCAGCTTGCTCCAAGCCTTGGACATTCCCAGGGATGGGGCAGCCACAGCTTCTCTGGGCAACCTATGCCGAGGCTTTTCCATGCCAGCTGCAGGAATTCCAAGCTGGAAAAGCCCCTGCACTGATTTAAACTCATGGGAATTCCGGCAGCTTCAGGGAGGATAAAGAGAAGCCGGAAAACAGGACCTAAGGGGCAAAACTGTTACCAAAAGGCCCAAGTCCCGGCTGGGAGGAAGGTGTTGAAGAAAACACAAACTGAAACTGTAACAGAGTTAAAAAGTTACAATCCCAAGGTATAAATCCACCAGCAGCTCAGAACCAGGCGAGGCAAAATCCTCCAGGGATTTCCAGGACGATCCCAAAGGGCAATAACGGAGCTGTCAGTAAAATCACGGCCTCAACCACCACCTTCCCCTCCGGAGTCCTGCTCACCCCTCCTTCCCCACCAACCAACCCTGTGTGCCGGGCCCACCAACCTTCCTGAGGGGGGTGGAGGCAGCCAAAGGACTGGTGTTGCTCTTGGATTCTGCCCCGCCCTCGGGGGAGCTCCCGGAGCTCAGGGAGGAGTTGCTCAGTCCCGAGTCTCCCTCGGGAGATGATTCCAGGCTGTCCTTTCCCGACGCGGCGCTCCCGGCCGGGGAGGCTCCCTGGGGGGCTCTCCCGGCCATGATGTCCTGCAGGAGCACCACGGGCACCTTCCCCTCAAAGAGCAGGCCCTTCAGTTCGCTCTGGCTGCCCTTCCTGCCCGCCGGGTCCCTGCAGCTCCCACCTCCCAGCCCGCCGTCCTCTCCGCAGGGCGTGCCAGTCCCCGTGGGATCCGCTGGATCCGCTGCCTGGGCGCTCTGGGGGCAGCTCTGGGGGCAGCTCTGGGGGCAGCTCAGGCGGCTCAGCTGCTCCTCCTCCTTTCCTGCCTCGCCCCAGGCCGGGGGTGAAGCAGCTTGAGAGTCCAAACCCCCCCAGGCCGTGGCATCACCGAGTCCGTGGCCGGCGCCCTTGGGCGGCTCGGGGACAAGCCCAGGGTCACTTGTGTCACCCCTGGTGTTTTTCTGGATGAAGTGGTCTAAGGGACCCTTCCCATTGACGAGTTTCGGGGCGAAATTCCCGTCGGAGCCCAGCTGGCAGTCGTTCTCCACGTTGTCCAGGGACGGGCTGGATGAATCCAGGGCGGGGTCTTTGCTGGGATCGAAGGCGCTCGGGGAGCTCTTGACTTTCTTGACCTCGGAATCCACCTCATATTTCTGCTTTGGCACCGGATTGAGGCGCTTGAAGGGCAGTCGGGCTGCGACAGCAACAGCAACAGGGGGTTATTTGGTCACATCACACCGATCAGGGGGTCAAACATCAACTGATTTTATTAATCCTGAAGCAGAAGGGTTGAGATCAGCCACCTGGGGAGGGTTTTAGAACAGCCAAGGTGACAAACACCCCCTTACCTTGCACGAGCTTCCGAGGAGGAACAGCCCCTTTGTCCCTGCACTCCATGGCTGGGAGAGAAAACACAGTGAATCAGCACCTGTGGTGTGTTCCCAGGGACACAACAGCCCAACAGCTCCCCCGGGGGCTGTGAGGGGGCACAGAGGGGCCCCAGTGTCACCCCCCCTGCACTGAGGGCAGGAACATCCCCCGGAGATGGGAAGGGAAAATTCCTCCCTGTGAGGGCAGGGAAGGACTTGATGGATTTCCCAGAGAAGCTGTGGCTGCCCCAGCCCTGGAAGTGTCCAAGGCCAGGCTGGAGAAAGGAAGGCTCCAGGGAGACCTGAGAGCCCCTTACAGGGCCTGAAAAGGCTCCAGGAGAGCTGAAGAGGGACTGGAGACAAGGGATGGAGGGACAGGACACAGGGAATGGCTTCAAAAGGAAAGAGGAGAGATTTAGGTGGGGTATTGGGCAGGAATTCCTCCTGATGAGGGTGGGCAGGCCCTGGCACAGGTTGCCCAGAGAAGCTGTGGCTGCCCCATCCCTGGAAGTGTCCAAGGCCAGGTTGGAGCACCCTGGGATAGTGGAAGGTGTCCCTGCCCGTGGCAGGGGGTGTGATGAGACGAGCTTTAACCTCCCTCCCACCCCGAACCGACGTGCGACCCCTCTGCAACCGAACCCCGTGGCAGGCCCATCCCCGGCGCCTCCTTTGTTACCCCGCGCACCTCAACGGCCGCGGGAAGCCCCGCGCGCGGCCCCGGCCGCGGCCCTCACCTGTGCCCGCGGGCGGCGCGGCCCCCGCGGGTCCCCGGGCGGCGGCGGCGGCAGCCGAAGCCCACACGGCCCGTCCCGGTCCGCGCCGTCCCCTCGGCCCCGGCCCGGCCTGTCCCGTCGCCGCTCCCGGTCCCGCCCGGCCCGTCCCGCTCGTACTTGGCGGGAGCCGGGGCGACCCCGCGTCGCGCCGCGCTGATTGGCTGACCGCCCTCCACGTGACCCGCCCCGCCGCCCGCCCCCTGACAGCGATTGGCTAAGCCCGCGCGCCGCCGCTGATTGGCGGAGCGGGCTGTCAGTGCGGCGCGCTGGAGGCGCTGATTGGACGGCGGGGTGAGGGCTGGCTGGGGGTGCTCGCGACCGGGGCTCCAAGGGTGCCGCACTCACGGCGAGCGGCGCCGCGGCGGGAAAGGCCGCCCCCACCTGCCGCTCACCTTTCCCGCAGCAGCGAGAGGGGAGGGGCGGAGCCGCCACCGCGGCGCTCAGGGCGCCGAGCCAGGGCGCGAAATGGCGGCAGCCCCAGCGGCCAATCAGCGCTCCGTTGCCGCGGTGCGCAGGCGCACTCGACGCCGCGGGGGATTTTGGGAGTTGTAGTTCTTCTCAGCGGCACGACTGTCTCACCATCCACTTCCCCGGCGGGCGGCTCCGGCCTGGTTGTCCCCGTGTCGCGCTCGCCTTCCCCTCCCCACGGGCGGCGCGCGGGTGGGGGGGGGGCCCTCAGGAAGAAACACGTGGCTACGGCAGAGTCGCGACACAGCGACAGACTCTGCCGGCCGCTCCGTCGCGACGTGCGGCGGCGGGTCCGCCGCGCCAGCAGGGGGCGCCCTGAGGACGCGAGGCGCTCCGGCCGCGCCGCTCGGTGGTTGGCGGGCCCGGGCGGCGGCGGCGGAAGCGGCGGCGGGGACGGGACGGGCCGGGCCGGGCCGGGCCGAGGCTGCCGCGGCTCCCGAGGCTCCCCAGGCTCCCCAGGCTCCCGCCGCCGCACGGACACGGTCCCGCCGCCCTCACACCGCGCCCCCCGCCGCCCTCACCCCGGGAGCCGCGCACCGGCACCGCTCCCGGCACCATGTCGGTGGCGGGGCTGAAGAAGCAGTTCTACAAGGCGAGCCAGGTGAGGCACCGGCAGCACCTCCCTCATCTCCCCCCCCTCCTCCCAGCGCCCCGCTCCCGGTTTTCCCGGTGTTCCCGGTGATCCCGGCGCTTGGAGGGGGCTCTGAGTGGAGAGGGGACCCTCAGGGGGTCCCGGGATGGAGGTGCCGGGAATGTGGATCCCGGGAATTCGGGTTGTAGGAATGGCAGTACCGGGATTGGAGGTCCCGGGAATGTTGGTCCCGGAATTTGGGTTATGGAAATTCGGATCCCGGGATGGAGATCCTGGCGATGAGAGTCCCGGGAATGGCAGTACCGGGAATGGAGAACTCGGGGATGGAAGTCCCAGGTTTGGAGATCCCCGGGATGGAGAACTCGGGATGGGGCTCCCGGGAATGGCAGTGCCGTGCTGGAGGTCCCGTTCTCCCGGTTGGATTATTTATGGAAGCGATCCCGGCAGTAAACTCGCTCCTTGGGGACCGGAGGGTCCCAGGGGGGTCACAATGGGGGGGTTCTGCCCTAAAATCACTCCGTGTCCCGCACGCCCGAGCCCGGATCCAGCATTCCCCTTGGGAATCCGCAGCCGGGATTTCAGGAGAAAGCCCCGGATTTCAGGATAAACCCCTGTTTAACCCCGGGAACCCCGGGCAGCAGCTGCAGCTCGACCCCGGGAAGCTCGGGCTTCCTGGAGAGCAGCTGGAGCAGGGCAGGATTTGGGGGTGGGAATGTCGGGAAGAGCCTGTCAGGTGTGGGATCGGCAGCCGGGATTGATCCCGTTGTCGTGGCTCTGGCGGTGACAGGGACTCGGTGTCTCTCCTTGGAGCTTTTCCCTCTGAATTCCACATCCCTGGAAGTGTTCCAGGCCAGTTTGGAGCCACCTGGTTTAGTGGAAGATCATCTTTAAGGTCCCTTCCAACCCATTCCATGATTCCCTGTGGGAATCTGCCTCTTCCAGGGGTCTCCAAACACCTTCTCCCCCCCCCATTCCTGATCCCCCCGATCAGAATTGTCCTTCCCGTTGCTTCCTGTTAAGCCTTGGGATGTTTTTCCTGCATTTTGGGAACATCTGGGGACTCTTTTCCACGAAACCCCTCATGGGGGGATGTTTTTTCCCTTTCCCCCTTTTTCCCTTCCCCCTTTTCCCCCTTTCCCTCCCTCCTTCCCATTCCCCTCGGCTGCAGCCGAGCAGGATTAGCCATTTCTTGGCTCCCTCACCCCCCTCAGGCTCTGCCAAACCCGAACATGTGGAAGATCTTTCCCCAAAAAGTTCCCTTTTTCCTTCCACGTCCTGTCCTTAATTGAAG
The DNA here is from genome assembly GCA_035583135.1 of Lophotriccus pileatus. Classification (NCBI taxonomy): domain Eukaryota; kingdom Metazoa; phylum Chordata; class Aves; order Passeriformes; family Tyrannidae; genus Lophotriccus; species Lophotriccus pileatus. The sequence goes on from JAWWES010000082.1 coordinate 819,773, forward strand.
GAAAACCGGAGCCAGGCGTCCTCCTGCTCCCCATTCCCGCATCCAGAGGGAGCAGGGCTCGGCTCCTGGGCCCCATCCGTGGGATTCCTGCCAGCCCATGTCTCCCCCACACTCGGGAGAGAGCCCAGGGATAAAAAATATCCTGGAAAAAACCCGCAAATTCCAAGTGGTGCCGGCAAACCCTGCGGATGGGGAGCAGCTCCCGGGGCGTCCGGGACAGGATCCACCCGTTCCCAGCAGAGTGTTCCCTAAAAAAAGATAAATACAGGCTGGAGAAAACAGCCTGAGGAAGGGGGAGGAACAGCAGGAGCAGGGTGGGAATTCCCTCCCTGCCTGGCTGCTCCTGGGGTTCATCCAGTCGGGAATTCCTGGGGACCTTCTGGTGCAGATCCCAGGAGCAGGAATGGATCCCAGGAGCAGATCCCAGGAGGAGTCTCCCCTTGGCTTTCCTGCCCCGGTGTCTGAGGCTCCCCAGGAGCAGAGAATTCCCGTGGGACGTGGCTGGCTCCAAGATCCTCACCTGTACTCTGGAATTTGGCCTGGGAAGTGCAGGAATTGTGCAGATTCCAGCCTGGAGCCTCCTGCCAAGTCTCACGGCAGGGGTTGGATCCAGGGGGAATCAGACTCTGCTCCCAGGGGAAACAGCCCCAAGCTGTGCCAGGGCAGGCTTAGCTTGGAAATTCGGGAAAATTCCTCCCTGGGAAGCTCTGGAACGAGCCATGCAGGGCAGTGGTGGAGCCCCATCCCTGGAAGTGTCCCACAAACCTCTGGATGTGGTTGGGAACACGGCTTGGTGCTGCTGCTCCAACAGCTGGTGATCCTTAAGGTCCTTTCCAAGCCCAGCAATTCCATGACTCCAAGCCCTGGACACAGGGATCAGGTGTCAGTGCATCCCATCTCCCCAGGGGTTGCAGAGGGACCCCTGTCCAGCATATTTTCCTATGGATTCCCCCTCCTTTCCTGGCAGGATTTGGCATCAACCCCCTGTCCCGGGCTGGTTAATCATTGGCAGAGCTGAGCAGCTTTCGTTTTCCCAGGATTTTCCAGCCTGTCTGGAGTCCCAGGCAGGGAATGACTCGAAATTGGCTTTTTTTCCCTCCCACTTCCCCCCTTTTTAAGGTGGTTTTCCCAGCCCTCCAGAATTCCTGGAAGGCAGAAAACAGGGGCTGGAAAACTCCAGCTCTCCGTGACCATCCCACTCAAACAGGGGAATTGTTCCCTTGTGTCTGCAGCTGGAATAATCTGGGATGCAGGCAGTGACTCAGGGATCATGTGCCATTGGAATGCTGATCCCTGCTTCTCCTGTCTCCCTGAAATCAGGGATTTATCCCAGTCATTGCACAGGTTATGGGTGGACAATTCCCAGGTGGGAAAACCGGCAGGGCAGCTCCTCCTGCCTGAAACTGCGGGAATTCCGATATAAAAATCCCAAATTCCAGCTGTGGGATTTGTGTCCAGTGACACGTGGGGGGTTCCTGCCCCCTCCTGATCCCGCTGTATCCCTGCTGTTCCTCCTGGAGCTGCTTCCCAAGCCAGGAATAAACCCAATCCCTAATCCAGGTTTTTGGCTGAAGTCATTCCCGTGGAGCTGGAGCAGCTGGGGAAGGATCCATGTCAGGGGGCTGGGAAAGCCCCACGAGCATCCCAGAGCTTCCCTTTCCCTCCCTGGCAGGATTTAGGGCAGGATTTGGCCCCTCTGGGCCTCTCCCTGGGGTTATAAAAGTGATCATTTGGATATTTTTTAAGGATTTCCTTTTCCTCTCACCTCCCCCCCCCCATCCCTTTAGTCAGCGATCCCATGGATTTCAGGAACAGGCTCCTGTTGACAGGAAAAGGCCCTGTTTGGCTCAAATTCCGGGATAAACCAGTTCCTGGTGGATAATCCAGCCTGGTTCTGGTGCTGGAATTCCCTGGGAGTGCCTGCAGGTGCCCGAGGTCCTGCTCTGGATCCATCAGCCTGGGCTGCTCCTGCTCCCAGGAAAACCCTTCTAATCCCCCCTCTATCCCTGTAACCCAACACCTTATTACCAGGAAAAAAAAAATCCTTCTAAACCCCTGGGAATTTTGGGATCTCCTCAGACCTGGAGGAGTTTTTTAGGGTGTTTTTTTTTTTGGAGGAAGGCTGTTTTCCCTGGATTTAGCCAAGGCCTCGTGTGCTGCTGACGTGCTTTGGAGGGAGCAGATGGAAAGCTCCTCCTAATTGTGCTGGGCCGGTTTTAGAGGCCAAAAGGTCCGGGATTTCGGGATGACGTCATCCGGATCGGCCTCTCCCGGGATTTCTGGGACACCTCCGGCTCCGGCTGCGGGGCGGGAAGGGGGATGGAGAGGGATCTGTGAGTGCTGGGAGGGGTCTGATCCCGCTTAAACCGTTCCAAAGGGAGGGTTAGCAAGAAAAAACCTGGATCTGGGATGGGCTGGGAGCGTGACAGAGGGCCTGGATGCGGG
>JAWWES010000082.1:827086-843604 GCA_035583135.1 Lophotriccus pileatus
CCTGCAGCTCTGGCAGCCTTGGGGCCGTGCCCACTGCCCTGGGGAGCCTGGGCAGTGCCCACCACCCTCTGGGGGAAAAACCTTTCCCAATATCCATCCCAACCCTCCCCTGGCACAGCTCCAGCCCTTCCCAGCACCTGGCCCGGTTTCCCAGGATGACACCAGGCCAATTAACACTTAATGAGCCTCTTTGTGTCATCAGGGCAGCACATCAGCCCTGACACCCCTGGGGACTGCCCTCCCAGGACCAGCTGGTTCCACAGGGAGCCTCCTGTTTTCCAGCTCTTCCAGGGTTTTCCAGCTGCTGCAGTTCTTCCAGGTGTTCTTCCAGGAGGGTTCCTCTTGGTGTGTTTGGCTTGTTTGAGGCTGAGGGAATTGGGGATAATTTTCCCAGTGTAAGGTCATCGAGAGGCTGAGGAGCAGAAGGAGGGCTGGGGAATCCCATGGGAAGCTGCTGATCAGCAGGGGGTGGACATGGATTCGCTGCCCCCACATCCAGGAGCTGGCCAGGTGGGACCTTCAGGGAATGTGCCCTTCTCCAGGCAATCCTGGGCCGGGGAGTTGGGGCTGGTTTCATCTTCCCATGGATTTCGTGGCACCTGTCCTTCCATCCCTTGTCTCCAGTCCCTCTCCAGCTCTCCTGGAGCCCCTTCAGGCCCTGGAAGGGGCTCTCAGGTCTTCCTGGATCCTTCCCTTCTCCAGATGCACCCTTCCAGCTCTCCCAGCCCTGGGAGCAGCTCTGTGGCCTCCTCTGGACTCTCCATCAAGGTCCAATCCCTTTGGATCATGCCAGAATTCCCAGTGCAGCCCAGCAGGGGGTGGACACTCGGGCTCCTCTCTGTGCTGCAGGTTTTCCTGGATGCAGGATCTTGTGGACTGGGTGCATTCCCTCACTCCTCTCCCACTTCCCAGCTCATGTCTCATCCCCCTGGATGAGCCCTCTGTGCTCCTGGGAATGCTGGGGGCATCCAGTTCCATCTCGGAGCTATTTAGGGCACCTTTGAGCCGCATCCTTTTAATTAAACATGGATGGGAAGGCAGGGATGTGTTCCTGGCTTCCCCAGGCTGCTCAGCCCCCTTCCCCCAGCCCCTGGCTGCCATTCCAGGGGAGCTGCCAGGCAAACAGGAGATTTTATCTGGCCAGGCCGTGCCCAACTGCAGCACCCTGGGCCAATATTTGCTCTGGGAAGTGCTTGGCATTTGCTGCTCCCAGGGGGAGCCTTTGGTGTGTCCCTTTCCTTCTCCCAGATCCCTTTTGTGTGTGTCCCATCCCTTCTCCCAGTTTGGGATCAGTAAAATTAAATATTTGATGTTCAAGTAAACAAACCTTTCCTTTCCCCTTTCCTTTCCCTTTCCCTTTGCCCTTCCCTTCCCCTCTCCATTCTCCTTTTCCTTTCCTTTTTCCTTCCCTTCCTTTTCCTTTTCCCTTTTCCCTTCCTTCCCCATCCCGCTGAGGTGAATTCCTCCCTGAGGAAAACATCCATCTTCTCCCCAGGGTCTTTGGATGCAGCACCACAAACCCTTGGAATTTTGGCTCCCAATCCCATCCCGAAGCTCTGGGTTAAACCTGGAACCACTGAGGGGAGAATCTGCCTCAGTTTGTCCTTCCTGAGGGATTTGGGAGCGAGGGGCTGGATCCATCCCCCCATCCCTGCTCCTCCCCTCCCAGCTGGATTAGGGAGGGAACCCCAATCCCATTATCCCCTCCCAGCAGGGCTCCAGCAGCATTCCTGGCACGTCAAAAGGAGGATTAAATGAGGCTGGGAACGAGGAGGGGTTTGCCTCCTTGGCATCCCTGGGCTCTGGGATCACTCTGGGATGGATCCTAGCCCAGCACAGCTCCTGTATTTTCCAGCCCACAAAGCCAGGGCTGGGGGAGTGGGTGGAGGAAAGTGGGGATGGAATTGGTTGGGATAATTGCACCCTTCCCAGGTGGATGGAGGAATGGGGGAGGTCTCCAGATCCCCTTCTGGGTGCAGGATTTTTGGCAGGGAACAGGGGAAGGCAGCTGAGAGCTTCTCCCTTTTCTCCCTTCCCCTCTCTTTCCCCCTTTCCCTCCCTTTTCCCTCCCTTTTCCCTCCCTTTTCCCTCCCTTTCCCTCCTTTTTCCCTTCCCTCCCCCTTTCCCTCCCCTCCCCTCGGAATTGTGGCTGTCCTCTCTTCCCTCTGGCTGAGGGATCCCTCCCCCTCTTCCTTCCCAAACCCCCACAGCCCCACAGAGAATCCCCTCGGGAGCAGGAGCAGTTCCAGAGGAGGAAAACCTCGATAAAATCAAATATTTGATGTTCAAGTAAACAAACCTTGATTGTTCCGCGGCTTTGGGGACAAACAGGAGGAATCCTGGCAACGCCTCCGGGCTGTTTTGGGATCCAGAGCCTTTCCCACACCACCCTGGGCGTCTGGGTGGGGAATTTTGCTGCCATTTGGGGTCAAATAATCACTAATTGCTCCTTTACAACTTTACAGGAGGAAGCTGATGGGGCCTTCCCCAAAAATAGCCCCAAAATGAGCCTCGGGGCTTGTCCAACACCTCCCCTTCCACCAGCTCTTAGAATAGGGATTTGTAACTTCTGACAGAGAATTCCAGCCCCAGATCCTGAGCTCCTGCAGCAGTTCCCCTGGGAATGCTGGCTGGGAGGGCTCCCTGCCATCCCCAGGCTCTGTTCCTGTGCTGGCTGCTGGAGCAGAGCCGTGTTCCTTCCCTGTTTCCCAGGATTTTGCCGTGTGTGAATCCCGGTTCTTGGCTGCCAGCGGAGCTGAGAGACGCTTGGCTGTCCTGCTCCTTGTGTTTTTTCCAGCAGAACTTGGGAGTCAGAGCCATGTGCTTGGATTTGAGGAGCTCTGTGGCTCCTGCTGGGGGTGAGGAGTGTCCTGGCTGAGGATGTTTGGGCAGGCAGGAGATGTTTGGGGGTCCAGTGGGGTGTTTTTTGGGGGGCTGTTCCTGCCGCCTCCTTCCCCTGCCGAGTGCTGTCTGGACCATCCCTCTTCCCTGTGTGTCCCAGGGAGTTGTTCCATGGGATATGAGGAGTCCAGCAGGGCCTGATCCCCCCTCCTTGCTCTTCTCCTGCAGCTGGTCAGCGAGAAGGTCGGAGGGGCCGAAGGGACCAAACTCGATGATGACTTCAAGGAGATGGAAAAGGCGAGTCAGGAACCTCTTAAAATCCCTGGATAACCCCTCTGGGATCTCCCTGGAGCCCTGAGCTGACCCTCCAACCCCACTTCTCCTTGTGGTGGGTTGTCTTGTCTCTCCCACAGAAGGTGGACCTGACCAGCAAAGCCGTCACAGAAGTGCTGACCAGAACAATCGAGTACCTCCAGCCCAACCCAGGTGAGGGCCTGGGCCTCTTCCCAGCCCCTTCCCTCTGCCCCCAGCTTCCCAGGAATCAGGGAGACAGGGCAGGGCTGCCTCAGGAAGATCCTTTCTGTGTCCCCAGCCCTCACTTGGATCAGGGCAGGTCCAAACTGCCCCTGGCCCTGGGGCTGTCAGAGCTGCTGGGGGGGTCAAACAGGCACTTCAGACCCAGAGAGGCCCGAAGGGGACCCGTTTTTCTTGGAATGTGCAGCAAAAAGCGGTGTTTCTGGGCTGGGAAAGGGGGATGTTGGAGCCTGCAGGGCTGCCTCCTGCCAGCCAGCTGCTCCAGAGGCTCCGGCAGGGCTGGGGAAACTCCTCTGGCCTCCTGTGGGGAACTATTTCTGCCTCGTGTCTTGGAAAAGGAGCTCCTCTTTTCACAGCAAAGGATATTTCTGGGAGATGGAGACAAGAATGGAGCTTCTTGGCTTTGGGTGTAGCAGGGAAAAAAAAAACCCACCCCACCACAAGCCTCCCCAGCCCTCCCCACTCCTCCTTCCCGGTTGGCAGCAGCTCCTGGCAGGTCCCAGGAGCTGCAAACTGTGGCTGTTTCCGTGCCAGCTTCCAGAGCCAAGCTAACCATGCTCAACACGATGTCCAAGATCCGTGGGCAGGTGAAGAACCCTGGATACCCCCAGTCCGAGGGGCTGCTGGGGGAGAGCATGATCCGGTACGGGAAGGAGCTGGGAGAGGATTCCAACTTCGGTGAGTGGCTCCTGGAAACGGGGCCTGGAGGCTCCTGGTGGGCTTCCAAGGTGGTGGTTTGAGCTCTGGGAGGGTTTGTGGGACCCTTTTGTGGCACTGGAGTACTGGGGGACCTTAAAAGGATCACATAAAGGAATCCCCTAAAGGAATCCCTTAAAGGAATCTCTTAAAAGAGGTGCAGAGATTTCCAGAGTGGCAGGGAAGGGGTGGGAGAGTCAAACTGAGAGAGGGCAGGGTTAGGTGGGATATTGGGAAGGAATTCCTGGCTGTGAGGGTGGGGAGGGGCTGGGATGGATTTTCCAGAGGAGCTGTGGCTGCCCCATCCCTGGCAGTGTCCAAGGCCAGGTTGGAGCAACCTGGGCTAGTGGGAGGTGTCCCTGCCTGTGGCAGGGGGTGGGATGGGCTTTAAGGTCCTTCCCAACCCAATCCATTCTATTATTCCCCAATCCCAGGTATCCTGGACCCCAATCCACGGCCAAAACCACCTCTTAGTACTTCCTTATTAAACCCTGAGATAAATTTGGATGTAAAAACCCCACAAAACCCCACCTTCTAAACTGAACAAGGAGGTGGGAATGAAACCCAGCTCTTTGGGATTGGGAGCTTTTTGGGGTGCCTCCCAAAGCATCCCGTGACTGCAGCGAGGGGCTGGAGCCAAGGAATCTTCCTCGTGTGGCCCTTTTCCATGGCCACGTGTGGCTGGGAGGGGAGGAAGGGGGGGTGACATCAGCTCTAATCCCCTCAGACACCAGCCAGGGCACGTGGCTGGGGCAGCACAGCCCGGGGAGGAGCTGCCTGGCCTGGGGGACATGAGGAAACCTCTGCCTGCAAATTTGGGAACGGCAGAGGATTCTGGGGAGGATCTCGGAGCTGAGCCCGATTTCCTCAACAGCCTCTCTCCAAAGGAGCCCTCAGGGCTCCATCCCTCCCCTTTGAGGGTTATCTGGAGTTAGCACAGCTGGAATAGCTCTCCTGCTCTGCTCATTTTTCCAGCTGGACGGCGCAGAGGGGTTTTCCCTCCCCCCTCTGCCTCGCTCCCGTGCCGCTGGAACGGCTGGTTTGCCAGAGCTGCACGGGAAGAAATGAATTCATTTATTATTAATGTGCTTTGCTGCAGGTGCTGCAAGGGCAGGAGCCTTAGGAAAGGAGGGAAGTAAAGGGGTTTCAAAAAAGGGACTTGGAGCTCTGGAAGTGCCCAAGTTGGAGTAACTTGGAGCAAAGCTGGGCAGGTGGAAGGTGTCCCTGCCCTGGGACTGGGGGAGCTTTAAGGTGCCTCCCAACCCCAAAGAAAGTGGGATTGTAACTCAGAGGGGAGCAGAAGGGCTGAGGTTGATGTCTTCCACGAGTGAAAGGCTGCAGGGGTTGCTGCCAGCACCTGGGCAGGCTGGAAAAGTTGGTCAGAGCCCTCTGGGCTTGCCATGGAACAACAGCCTGGCCAGGCTGGATCAGCCCCACTGTCCCAGAGCTGAGCCAGGCTCGAGCTCTGCATGGCCAATTAGCAGCTCAGCAGCTCCAGGGAGCTTCCAAATCCTGCTTTTGGAAAGCACTCCCTTCATCTGCAGGGCTGGGAGAGGTTGTTCCAGCTTTTCAGAGGGGGGTAAAAAATGAAGCAGCGAAGTGCCTCGTGTGCAGTCAGGGCTCTGCCCGTGCCAGCCCGGGGGATTTGCTCCAGAGGGGAGTGTGGGGAGGTTGGATGGGGGACAGAGCTTGGCTGGACTGGGCTTTGAGCACTCTGGGCTGGTGGAAGGTGTCCCTGCCCGTGGAACTGGATGAGCTTTAAGGTCCTTTCCAAGCCAAACCAGTCTGGGATTCCACGATTCCCTCACACACGGTCATGGCTCTTCGTGCAGCCCCATGGTTTCAGGCTCTGTTTAACGCCTTCCTCTCCCTCTCCTCCTTCCTCTCCCATCCCTCCCTCCCCTCCCATCCCTGTTTTCCCTGGCAGGGGATGCTCTGCTGGACGCTGGCGAGTCCATGAAGCGCCTGGCTGAGGTGAAGGACTCTCTGGACATCGAAGTCAAACAGAACTTCATTGACCCCCTGCAGAACCTGTGTGACAAGGACCTGAAGGAGATCCAGGTAAAACACCTCCAGGGTGGGGGTTTTTTCCTCTCCTCCTCCTTCTCCTCCTCATCTCTCTGGTTTCTGAGCTCTCCTGGCTGTCGGTGCTCTGGCAAGGTGGATGTTTTCTCCCTCCATGCTCTCAGGCCTCCTGAGCAGGCTGGGTGCAGGTGGGGGTGGCTCCCAAAACGTCCCAAAATGCCCTCTGGGCTTGCTGAATTCAGTTCCTTGTGCTGGGAGCTCTCAGATGGGGTCAGCTGGGGCTTCAAGCCCTGAGCAATCCTCCCTTTCCAGCCTCAGCATCCCGGGAAAGCCCTTTGGTGTCTCACTGGGGGACACAGAACTCCGTAGTGCAGGTCCATGCAAAGCACAGCCAGGCTCTGGAATGGGATCTATCCCAGCTCTCTTGGGTGGATTTTCACTTGCAGTGGTGCCTCAGATAACCCCCAACTGCTGCTCCAGTGCTCCTCTGTCCCCCAATTCCCTAAGGGAATGCCACCCTGGAGCGCCGGCAGCGGCTGCTCCGAGCTCAGCCCTCCCAGCAGGAGAGCCTGGCTGCTCCCAGCCCCTCGTCCCCTGCCCTGCTCACCCCATCCCCCCCCAGCACCACCTCAAGAAGCTGGAGGGACGGCGCCTGGACTTCGACTACAAGAAGAAGCGGCAGGGCAAGATCCCGGATGAGGAGCTTCGACAGGCCATGGAGAAGTTCGAGGAGTCCAAGGAAGTGGCAGAGACCAGCATGCACAACCTGCTGGAGACCGATGTGAGTGGGGGTTCCCTGTTCCTGGGGATGGGATTCCACCCAGATTGGACTCTCATTTGCACTCCTGGGTGGTTTTGCTCCATGGAAACCCAGAGCTGGGTGTCCAGCACGGGCCTTCCCAGGCCTTTGGGTGGGCCCTGTTCCTGATCCGGCTCCTGGATCAGGAGGGGAGAGGCTGTGGCTCCTGCCAGACAGGTGTCCTCTGGGTGGAGGGATCAGTTCCAATTCCCAAGGAGAAACCTCAGTGGAGGGAGTCCCTTTCCATGGAGGGAGCCAGTTCTGATTCCCAAAGAGTCTCCTCTCAGTGGAGGGATCAGTTCTGATTCCCAAGGAGAAACCTCAATGGAGAGAGTCTCCTGTGGATGGAGTGAGTCAGTTCTGATTCCCAAGGAGGAATCTCAGTGGAGGAAGTCTCCTTTCCATGGAAGGAGCCACTTCTGATTCCCGAAGAGTCTCCTCTCAGTGAAGAGATCAGTTCTGATTCCCAAAAAGACACCTCAGTGGAGGGAGTCAGCTCCAATTCCCCAGGTGGAACCTGACTGGATGGAGTCCGAAATCCCGAGCCTTCCCCCCGTGCCCCATTGCTCCCCTTGCCCGGGGGCAGTGCAGGGTGCCCTGGGCCGGGGGCACAGCCCCTGAGCCCTGCTCTGCTCCCCCAGATCGAGCAGGTGAGCCAGCTCTCGGCCCTGGTGGACGCCCAGCTGGACTATCACCGGCAGGCCGTGCAGATCCTGGACGAGCTGGCCGAGAAACTCAAGCGCAGGTGAGTCCCTCTCCCTGTCTGGAAACACCTCAGGCTCCCTGGGGATCACAGAATGTGGGAACTGCAAGGCTGGAAGAGGCCTTGAAGGTCATGGAGTTCCACCCCCCTGCCATGGGACACCTTTCACTGTCCCAGGGTGCTCCAACCTGGCCTTGGACACTCCCAGGGATGGGGCAGCCTCAGCAACCTGTGCCAAGGCTTCCTCACCCTCCCAGGGAATCTATTCCTGGATGTTAAAGCCACTTTTTGGGTTTCAATCCAGACCTTCTCCCAGTGAGGCTGGATTTGAGCTTGGCAGGGGTGGAGAAGGCTGGAATTCCCCCTGTGCCCCAGCATCTGCGGGGTTCTGAGCCCTGTGAGCCGGTGCTGGGAGGCAGGTGGGGTGTGTGGCACGTGGGAACACCCCTGTGGAGCTGCCCGGTCTTGCCCTGCCCCGCTGGGATCCCTGCCCTCCAGCAGCTGCCAAAATCCACAGAGGAGCTGTTGGAACGGGGAGTGAGCTGGTTTGCACAACTCCTCTGGGTCACCTGGGCCATCACCTCCCCAGAGCTGGGCTGGGGAAGGAGGGGTGGCTTCCCTGCAGGACCTGCTCTGCTCCTTCCTCCCGGGAGAAACTGCATCCCGTGGCCGCTTGGAAGCTTGGAATGAGGGGGAGGAGCTGCCAGGAGGATCCTGCCAAGTCTGAGCTCCCAAACTGCAGCACGAGTGTCCTCTGCTGGCCTGAATTCCCGAGCGTTCCGTGGCAAAGCCGGGGATGTGCGGCCCTATCCAAGGGCAGCATCCCAAACCCGGGGGGGGGGAAGACCCGCCTTCCAAAGGGCTCCAGCACAGGGGGTGGTGCAGATCCTTCTCCACAAACCAGGAGGAGCAACAACACGTTGATCCCATCGTATCCCCCATTCCTTGTTTTTTTCCCACCCTTCTCTCCCTTCCTCCAGAATGAGGGAGGCCTCCTCCCGTCCCAAGCGGGAATACAAGCCCAAGCCCCGGGAGACCTACGACTTCGGAGAGAGCGACCAGTCCAACGGGGGCTTCTCCTGCAACCCCACCCCCAAAGTCTCAGGTGAGGTTGGCCCAGGGGTGTGCCCTCCCCCTGTGCCTCTGGAGCAGCCTCCTGGGCATGGATGGGGAGCTGCTCCGTGCCTGGAAAGGATGTCTCTGGTGTGCTGGATGCGGCTTTGGAAAACCTCAGGAGTGCCTCTGGATCGGGCCTGGGGGCTCTTGGGGCAGAACAGCCTTTGTTGTGTCGGCTCTGGGGATGTCCCAGAGGGGTCTCCAGGCTGGGCAGTGCCCACTCAGTGCCCAGGCAGTGCCAAGCAGGAAAAACGAAGGATCTCTTCCCTCCCTCCCCTCTTCCATCCTGCTGCATCCCTCACTCCCTCCCTCCTTTCCTCCCTCCCTCCCTCCTGGGGGGTTTCTAACAGCACGTGGGCCACCCCTGTTTCTCCTAACATCCCCTGCCTTTTCCCTGCCTCCATTCCCGTGGTTTTAAGCATGTCTCTTTTTTGTTTGGAAGCAGCTTCCTCCTCTTTCCGGTCGGACAAGCCGTCCCGGGCCTCCGTCAGGAGTATCCGTGAGTTTCCTGCTCTGCACTGCATGATGTGTGACCGCCTCTCCCACCCCTCCTCCTGCTCCTCCTCCCAGCTTGGAGCTGCTCAATCCCTCCGTGCTGAGCCTGACTTAATCCCTACATTAACCCAGCCACGCTCCATCGGGATTTTCCCCCCCTCCCAAAACTGGCTCACCCCGAGGGGCTGGAGCAGCTCCCGTCACACAGGCACATCCTGATGCTTTTCCACGAGGTATCAGACCTCTCAAGGGTTTTTTTTTTCCCCCTGTTCTTCCAAGCCTGGGTTTTTCCCACTGCTGTCCCCATGGAAGGCTGGAGGGAGCAGGCAGAGCCTCAGCACGTGGAGTTTGTGGGTCTTGCTGCCAGGGCCCTTTGGGATCCCAGCTGGGAGCTGTGGTGGTGGGAAAGGCTCATGGTGGTGGGGCAGGAGGAGCTCCTGGAGCAGGGATGTGGTGGTGGGACCAGCCTGGTGCTTTGGGGAGGTGTCTCCAAACCATCTGCTCGGCTGCTGCCCTTTGGTGCCCGCAGGGCTCTTGCCAAGCTGGGTCATTCCTGGCTGTGGAATCATGGAATCCTGGAATGACTTGGGTTGGAGGGAGCTTCAAGACCACCCAGTTCCACCCACCTTCCACCAAACCAGGTTGTTCCAAGTCTCACACACAACACTGAGCTGCTCATGGATTTGAATCCCTGTGCCTGGGAGGGGCAGATCCTCTTCCTCCTGTCTCCCTGAGGCTTGGGGTGCCTGAGGGATCCTTGGGATCCTTCCCCACTGAGGCTCTCCCATCTCCAGAGGGATAATTCCCACTCCATGTTTTCCAGCATGGTGGTCACGTTAAGGTTGGAATTCAGAGCAGGGGAGGAAGAGCACGAGGGAAGGGGTTGGAGTTAATCCTTCCTCCTGGGGCAGAGGGAAGGTGACACCAGCCCTGCCCATCCTGCATCCCTGGCAGGAATCCCTCGCTCCAGCAGGGCCAGGCCTTGAGGAACTTGCAGACTTTATGGGTGCTGAAGTATCCACTCCTAAGTCCCTCTGTGGTCTGAGTGAAACGCTTTTCCCGGCAATTTGAATCAAAATCCAAAAGGACAGTTCATTACCTGGATTATCAGAAGTGCTTTACTTCCTACTTGCAAACTGAGACTTAAGTCAGTGCCCTTAATCTAATTAAAATAAAGGCCCTGTTCCTCTGTGGTCCCTAAAGCAAGGCTAGGATCGTACAGGCAGCTTTCCATCAGAGCAGGAGGTAAACCCGGGCTATCCCAGCACTTCCAGAGGATTCCGTTGGGACCCGCTGGGAGATCCAGCACACACTTGGGTTTGAGTCACGATTTAGAGGCGCTGGACACCAGGGAGGAGGGTCTGGGGGCCCTGCTCACCCCTGTGCCCCCCACCCTGTGCCCGCAGCCCCCCTGGACCAGCCCTGCTGCAAAGCCCTGTACGACTTCGAGCCGGAGAACGACGGCGAGCTGGGCTTCAAGGAGGGCGACATCATCACCCTGACCAACCAGATCGACGAGAACTGGTACGAGGGGATGATCCACGGCCAGTCGGGCTTCTTCCCCCTCAACTACGTGGAAGTGCTGGTGCCGCTACCTCAGTGAGCCCCGCCCCGCTCTGTCCCCTCCCTCCTCCCGCCCCCGGGTCACCTCGGCGGAACCACCAGGGAACAACAACCAGAAGGGTCCCTCGGCCCCTTCCCCTCCTGAGTTTGGGTATTTTTTTTTTTCTCCTTCTCTTTGTTCTTTTTTTTGGGTTGTTTATTTTTTTTGGGGGGTGGTTTTGTTTTGTCCTTCTGGTGCTTGAACTTCGGTACTTTGCTCGCCCCTTCCCCCACCACCACCGGCACAGGTCTCTCTCTCTCCCTTCTCCAGGTTTTTTTTTTCGTCTTTCCTTTGGGTCCAGCACCTGGATGAGCCGGGTGGGAGAGCAGGGAGGTGTCCTGGGAATGCACAGCCCAGTGGGAGAGCAGGGAGGTGTCCTGGGAATTGCACAAGAGGCAAAGCAGCCCCCAGCCCTGAGGGGCAAGACCCCCAAGCCCACTGAACACTACCCCTCTCTCTGTGGGTCCCCATCCATGCAGGATTCCCAGGGGGATCAGGGGAGGGGAAGCTGTGGCACAGCAACACTACGACCCCCAACAAACACTAAGCCAGCCCTGCAGGGCAGGTGCTGAGCCCAGCCTGGGGTTCTGAGCCATTCCAGGGATGCTGAGCCATTCCAGGGGCTTGGAGCCATTCCAGGGATGCTGAGCCGTCCCTGAGGCTCTGAGCCCACCCTGCCCACCCTGGAGGGACAGCAGGGATGTCCCCTGCCTGCTCCAAGCCCCCTCCTCCCTGCAGAGCTCCACTCCAGAGGGGAGAGGCTGCTCCTCCTGCCCAGGATTTGGGGTTGGGTTTTTTTTGGACCTTTTCCTGCCACAACCTCTCCCCAGTGGGTTATACCTGGGGGATAACTTGGAGGGGCAGCAGTTGGGGCACAGCCTGGGGTGTGCCCAGGGTGGGGCAGAGCAGGCTGGAGGTTGTGGCTCCTCTCCCCAGGGCTCTGCACGTCCCGTCCCCCCCTTCCCAGGGCTCCGTCAGCACCCCGTGGATGGAGCTCTCCTGGTCCTCACGTGCCTTTCCTGTGCCCCCAGCCCTGCCCACAGTGACCCTTTTTGGGGGGCAACGACCCTTTTTGGGGGGCAACACACCCCTGTGCCCCTCTAGGGGGGATCAGTGCCCCCCTGTGCCCCAGGTTTGGGGGAACAGGGATGGTTCATCTCAGTGTCTCTTCTCCTGCCCCGTATCCCTGTTCCTGCCTGGGAGGGGCGGGATGGGACCCCATCTCTCCTCAAATCTGTGGTTTCCCTTCCCAGTATAGGAGGTTCTTCCCCATCCCTTGATCTCAGCCAGGCTCGGGCCCCTCTCCTTGGCTGTGCTGCCCATCCCATTCCTGCCGTTCCCGGCTCCCACCCCACACCCCCTGTACCCCCCAGATCCCTGCATGGCCGTGTCTGTCCCACCCCCCAGCCCTAGGGGGGGCACAGGGCAGCCCCCCGTGGCTCCCAGCAGCGCAGGGAGCCCAAGGGAACCCTGGAATCCTCGGGGCCCTTCCCGCTGCCCCCTCCCCGCTGGGACCGGGCTCACATCCCGGGAACGCCGGCTCCCGCTCAGGTGGATTGAAACGTGTTCTGTCAGCTGGGACAACTTGCTAGATCTCTTCTTTTGTTTGTTTTGGTTTTTTGTTTTTTGGTTTTTTTTTTTGTAATGGTTTCTCCTGGTTTTTAGGGAAAAAAAAAAAAAAAAAGATGATCCACAATTCTTGACTTGTATCTCTGAATGGAAAGTATTAAATGTTTTCTTCTTTCTAAAGGCTGTGCTGTGGAGTCGGGGAGCGGGCTGGGCTTGGAAGGGACCTTGGAGGTCATGGAGTTCCAGCCCTGGTTTGGGCTGGATGGGACCTTAAAGCTCATCCAGTCCCACCCCCATCCACGGGCAGGGACACCTCCCACTATCCCAGGTTGCTCCAGCCTGGCCTTGGACACTTCCAGGGATGAGGCAGCCACAGCTGCTCTGGAAAAACCTGTGCCAGGGCCTCCTCATCCTCCCAGCCAAGAATTCCTTCCCAATATCCCATCCAACCCTGCCCTCTGGAGGAGTTTGCCCCTCACACCCCATTAGGAGACCAGGCTCCGGGGTGGGGGGACTGTGACAGGCTGTCCCCAAGCCCTCGTGTCCCCAAACCAGCGGAGCCACACCCGGGGCCACCTCTCAGAACTGCTCTTTAATCAACTACCACTCCCACGAACCACTGGCTGACGAGTCTCCCGGCACCATCCCCACCATGGGGCAGGCTGTGAGCCCGGAGGGTCCCTGGCCCCCCTCGGGGTGGGGGGCTCTGGGGGCTGCCCTGCCGGGTGTGGGTGAGCCCCTGGGGCCGGGGGGGGCTGCCCAGCCCCGCCTGGGCTGCTCCAGGCACCTGGTCCGAGTCGAGGGGGCTCGGGGCCCCTCAGCCACTGAGCTTCAGGAGGCTGTAGATCTGCTCCAGGACGTGGGCGAAGCTCTGGTCTTTGGGGGTGCGGGAGGCCAGGGAGCCCTGGGGTGGGTGGTGAGGTGGGGAGGGGACACAACCCAGTTAATCCCAGCTGGTGGAGCCCAAATCCCCTCCCCACCCAGCCCCCTCCTCACCTTCAGCTTGTCCAGGTAGGTCTGATCCTGACTCCACAGCTCCTGGAACTTCACCAGGTCGGGGGCCCCCTTATAAAACTCCACCAGCAGCGTCTGGGGGGTGGGAGGGAGGGGCTGCAGGGCCTGGGGGTGCCCCGAGCTTGGGGAGGGGGTGGAGAAGGGACTGTCACCAGCACCGGGGGGGCAGGGACGAGCGGTGGAGGTGCTGGTGGGCTGGGGGGTTGTCCTGGGAGGGGGGGGCACAGGGATTTGGGAGCCCCCCAGGCCGCGCTCACCATCTCCTGCACCACGTCGTTGGTGAGGAAGCCGTCCTGGATGTAGGTCACCTCCACGTCCATGGGGATGCCGTAGTCGTTGGGCCGTTGCTGGAGGACAGGGGGTGTGGTGGGGAGGTCACAGGGCTGCCACCCACCCCAAATCCCCCTCCCCATGGGGGCCGCTCCCGCTCACCTCGGGCGGCGGCATCACCCAGAAGGGCGCGATGCGGGACTCCACGCCGGGGTTGCCGTGGAAGTAGGGACCTGTGGGGACAGGATGGGGCTGGTACGGGGGGGAAACAGCACCCCCAGCCCCCCAGGGGCCCGTGGGGCACGGGCACGTACCGCAGATGAGCCCCAGGCAGGGCTGGAAGCCGTTGCCGCTGCCCTGCAGCTTGAGCTGATAATCCATCTGCGCGTCGATGTCGTGCAGCGAGGGCAGCGCCGGCCCGAAGGGGTGGCTGTGGTACCACCCCACCAGCGACAGCCCCCGCAGGAACAGGCTCTGGCAGATCTGGGGCGGGCACACACCGTGGGGACAGGATCCCCAGGAGCCTCTTTGGGGAATCTTTGCCCCCTGTGCCCCCAGTGACCCTCTCGGTGGGATCAGTGCCCCCCTGTGCCCCAGGATTGGAGGAACAGGGATGGTTCATCTCAGTGTCACTTCTCCTGCTGTGTCTGTCCCACCCCCATCTCTGGGGGGGCACAGGGCAGACCCCCCCATCTCCCAGTGGCACAGGGAGCCCAAGGGAACCCTGGAATCCTCAGGGCCCTTCCCAGTGCTGTTTTACCTCCTCCTCCACAGGGCCGGCGGCTTCGGCGTCGCCCAGGCGGGTCCGGCACGGGAAGGCTCGGAGCACTGTCAGCACTGGGGGGGGCACAGGGGTGGGTGACACCCCCCAAACCCACCCCCACATCACCCCCACCCCGCTACCTACGCTGCGTGTTGGTGTCCCAGCGCCCCCCCAGGTATCCCACCACCTCACTGCGCGTCAGGTGGCTGTGGAAATCCTGCGGGAAAAGGCTCGGATCAGCAGCTCAGCCCCAAAAAAAAGGGGCACGGGGGGGACACCCCGCAGAGGTGTCCCCAACACCCCCAGCACCCAGCCCGGGCAGGGGACGCACCAGCAGCAGCAGGACGTTGCTGGAGATGGCCACGTTGAAGGGCTGGAATTTGTTGATGGCGGCGAAGGACGTCACCTCCACCAGGGTCTGGGGGTTCCTGGAACAGCCACATTCCTGCTGCCCCTGTCACACCATCCCCACCCCCTGGGGCTGGCGGTGCCACCCCGGTGTCCCCGTGCCCCGTACCTGGCCGAGTCCCTCGTGCCCAGGGTGCAGTAGCGCACGGGCACCCGTGGCTTGACCTCCAGCCTTTTCCCTGGAGCGCCGGGATCTGGGAAGCACCACAAGGTCCCGTCACCACAGCCCGGGGTGACCCCCTCCCACCCCCCAGTGTCACCTTACCCGTCCCTGCTGGCTCAGCTGGGCTCTTGCACTGCTGCTTCTTGCTCCTCTCCTCAGGTTTTTTGGGAGGGGTGGGCTCGGGCAGTGGCACCCTCCCCTCCCTGGCTGCCTCCTCCTCTTCCTCCTCGGGCATCTCCTCCTCCTCACCCTCGCTGGCCAGGCCCTGTGGGCAGCAAGGTGCTGGTGCCCACCCCCTGTGCCCCACCCGCTCTGGGGGTGACCCCCATCCCACCCACCCTGGGGGGGGGACAGAGGGGTTGTGACCCCCATCCTAGGGAGGTCAAGACCCCCATTCCACCTGCCCTGAGGTAACCAGGGAGGTTTTGATCCCCATCCCACCCAGCCACCCACCCTGAAGGAACCAGGTAGGTTTTACCCCCCATTCCACCCACCCTGAAGGAACCAGGTAGGCTTTGACCTGCATCCCACCCACCCTGAAGGAATCAGGGAGATCCTAACCCCCCATCCCACCTGCCCTGAAGGAACCAAGGAGGTTCTAACCCCCCATCCCACCCTTCCTGAAGGAACCAGGGAGGTTCTAACCCCAATCCCACCCACCCTAAAGGAACCAGGGAGGTTCTACTCCCCATCCCACCCTTCCTGAAGGAACCAGGGAGGTTTTACCCCCCCCATCCCACCCGCCCACCCACCCTAAGCGGGCACCTCCTCGGGGGGCGGCACGTTGGGCTGGTGGCGGCGCAGCCACGCGGCTTTGTACTGGTCCAGCTTCTGGCCCTTGTAGCGCACGGACGCCCACCCGCAGCCCGACTTCTTGGCCGGGTTCACCAGGCGCTTGCAGTGCGTGGCCCAGGCGCTGGGGGAGTTGAACACCTGCCCCGTCTCCTGCGAGGGAGGAAAGGAGAGGTCGCATCCCTGGAAACCCCGAATTCCCGAGGCATTTTCAGTTTGGGGATCTTTGGTTTTGCTTTCGTGATTCCGTCGGGAAAACCCCCTCGACTCACCTGCCACGTGATGGTCCCGTCCGGCCCCAGGTCACCCACGAACTTCTTGCCCTAGGGGGGGATGGTGGGAGCTGGGGAGGCCCCCTCTGGGCCCCCAGGCTGTCACCCTTGTTCCCACCCCTGACCCATGTCCCCTGTCCTCGTCCTGTGTCCCCTGTTCCCATCCCTTATGCCTTATTCCCATCCCAGGTCTCCTGGCCCTTTCCCTGTCCCGTTCCTGTCCCCATCTCACCTCCCTGTCCCCACCCCATGTCCCCTGTCCCCATCCCATCTCCCCTGTCCCCATCCCACATCCCATCTCCCCCTCCCACCTCCCCTGCACCCGTCCTGTATCCCCATCCCATCTTCCCTGTCCTCATCCCATCTCTCCTGTTCCCATCCCATCTCCCCATCCCATGTCCCCTGTCCCCATCCCATGTCCCCTGGCCCCACGCCATGTACCCTGTCCCCAGCCC
>JAWWES010000082.1:843746-854635 GCA_035583135.1 Lophotriccus pileatus
CCATGTCCCCTGTCCCCACTCCATGTCCCCGGTCCCATCCCATCTCCCTTGTGCCCATCCCATAACCTCATCCTACCTTCCCTGTCCTCATCCCATCTCTCCTGTCCCCATCCCACCTACCCTGTGCCCATCCTATATCCCCATCCCACTTTCCCTGTCCCCCTCCCCCCTCCCCAGTCCCCCCCGTCCCCATGCCCCCTCCCCAGCCCCCATTCCAGTGTCCCCGGGCTCACCAGGTAGTAGATGGAGAGGACTCCCCTCCCCGGCTCCAGGAGCCCGTCCCGCAGCAGGACTCGGAGGGTGATGCCCCTGCGGGTGAGCACGGCCCCACGCGTGCCCCCCCCCGCCTTCCCCCCGGGTCCAGCCTCGGGCTCCGCCTCGTCCAGCCCCGGCTCCAGCTCCTCCTCGTCCTCCTCCAGGCACTCGTCCCCCCCCGGGGACCCGGCCGCCAGCGCTGGGGAGGGGACACACCGCGTGGCAGCACCCCTGGGTGTCCCCCAGAGAGCCCCTGGCCGGGACAGGGGGACAGGGGGACAGGAGGGACAGAGGGACAGAGGGACGGGGCAGAGGGGACTCGGGACCAGGAGGGGGGGGATGAGGACACAGGAACATGAGAAGAGAGGACGGGGGACACACGGGGACTTGGTGGGGACATGGGGACAGGAGCACACGGCTGGGGGCCACGGGGACATCACTGGGGGCACGGAGACATGAGTGGGGGACCCGGGCCCACGAGGGCACAGCTGGGGGACACGGGGCCGTGACTGGGGGACAGGGGGCAGGTGCGCACGGGGGAGGGGGCGTGGGGCGGGGCGGGGGTGCGTGCCCGGTTCCCCGTTCCCGGTTCCCGTTCCCGGTTCCCCGTTCCCGGTTCCCGTTCCCGGTTCCCGGTTCCCGGTACCTGCCATGCTCCGCTCCCGCCGCTCCCCCCGGTGCGCGCGGCGCCGCCACGTGACGAGGGGGGCGGCCCCGCGAGCCCCGCCCCGCACGGGGGGGGTGCGGGGACACCGGGGGGACAACGGGGGGTGACACACACACACACGATGGGGGGGGATCGGGGGTACGACCGACACCCGGGGACCGACGCCCCGAGTCCCCTCTGGCCGCCCGGTGCCGGTTCCCGGTTCCCGGTGCCGGTTCCCGGTGCCGGTTCCCGGTCCCTCCCCGCACGGTTCCCCGAGGGTGCGGGCCGGGCTGCAGGGGCTCACACTCGCCCCATGACTACGAGGTACGGGGTAGGGGGTCCCCCGGGCAGGCCCCCCGGGACTGTGACCCCCCCACGGGGGGGCGGTCCTGGCGGAGACCCGCGAGATCCCCCCCCCCCCCCGCCGTGGGACCCCCCCCCGAGGCTGGAGACACCACCAGGCTGGGCTCTGTCTGGTTGGGCACCCCCGAGTGGGACCCCCCCCCCATTTCTAGGACCCCCCTCAGGGTGAGACCCCCCAGGACAAGAACCTTTGGGTGGGATTGGAAGGGCTCTCCCAGGCCGGGAGTTTTGGGACCCCCCAGGTGGGACCCCCTGAGATCAGGGACCCCTCCCCAAGGCTGGGACCCCTGGGCAAGGGTCCCCTGAGGGTGGGCACCCCTATGCTGGGACCTTTGGGTGATACTGGGGGGGTGTCCCCAGGGTGGGAGCCCAGCTGAGGGCAGGGGGTTGGGATGGGGGGGCTGAGGGACGTGCTCGTGTCTGGGGTGGGGGCTGTGGAGTCCCCTCCATGGCACAGGGGGGGACAGGGGAGCCACTCAGGAAGAGAACAAGGAACCCCGTGCCCCACTCGTGTCTCCTGCAGCCCTGGGGGTACCACCCCCCTCCCAACCCCCCCTCCCCACCCCGTGCCCCCTCCCCACGCCCAGGTCACTCCTACATCCCAGTTTATTCAGGCCAAAGCAGCTCTCAGTGAGGGTGGGGGGGCACAGAGTGGGGGTTTTGGGGCTGGCACAGCGCTCGGGGGGGCGTGTCTGGGGGTACATTCAGTGCCTGTGCCCCCGGGGTTGTACACGGTGTGGGGTGTGGGGTGAGGGACAGGCACGGCTCTAGGGCAGGCTGGAGCTGCTGGCGGTGCTGTTCCTCTTCTGCAGGCACCGCACGGCGCTGGGCACCTGCAGCCCCGAGGTCACCTGGAAGCTGCCACACCACACCTGTGGGCACAAGGGAGAGGCTGTGAGGGGGACACAGCCCTGCCAAACCCCCCAGGGTGGCACCCCCAGCCCTGCCCGGCCCGTACCATGAAGGCTGGCAGCACGGGCTGCGTGAACTTGGCCTTGAAGGTGTGGAGGAGCTGCTTGGTCCGGGCGTTGTAGAAGGACAGGAAGCCTGCAGGGAGAGGGGCAGGGGGTGGGCACAGGTGAGATGCCCCCGTGGCCCCCCCAGCCCTGCCCCGTGGCCCCTCCCCAGCCCCCCCACCTTCGTGGAAGTTGCAGTAGACGCCGATGCAGTCGGGCACGGGCACGTCCAGCGCCTTGGCCTTGTTGGCGTGCTTGGCGCTGAAGCTGAGCTGCAGCCAGTTGTTGAGGTGGAGGCACCAGGACGCAGAGGTCTTGCCCAGCTGGTCGAACTTGCCCAGGCTGCGATAGGCCACCCCCACCCCGAAGGCTTTGCTGTCCCGGTCGTACCGAACCTCCCAGTAGTGCTCGTCCCCGTCGATCAGGGTGTCCCCTGAGGGTGGGCACAGCTCTGTCCCCTGGTCCCCGCCCTGCCAGTTCCCTCTGGGTGCCCCGTGGCCACTCGTATCACCCCCTCCTTGTGCCCTCTGCCCTCTGTGCCTGTGGGGTCTCTCCAGCACCCATGGGGTGCCCTGTCCCATCCCCAGCCCCACCAGGTCCTTCTGGGCACCCTGTGCCTACCTACATCATCCCCCGTGCTCTGCCCCTTCAGTGCCCCCCTCACGGGGTGCCCCAAGGTCCTCCCCAGCACCCAACCTGTCCCAAACTCCTCCAGGTCCCTCTGGGTGCCCCACACCCACCTTCCTCACCCCTCACTCCCTCCATACCTGCAGTGTCCCCCCAAACACCCACAGGGTGCCCTGTCATCACCTCCCCTCAGCGTCCCAACCCCCACCCACACTCCAAGGTCCTGCAGGGCCCCCCCAGCACCCCCAGGGTCCTGCAGGGTGCCCCCCCCAGCACCCCGAGGTGCCCCCACTCTCACCCAGCACCGTGTAGGACTCGGCGGTGAACCGGTCGCGGCCCCCGCGGCCCAGGGACATCCTTTTGGGCGACTGCACCACCCTGGCACAGACAGAGGGCCGGGTTGGCACCACCCAGGAGCGGGCTCAGGGCCAGGACGAGCCGGGGGGGGTGGGGTGGTGGCGCTACCTGGCCGGGGAGTTGGCGGGGGAGGCCGTCCTGCCCTTGCCGTCCTTCTCGCGCGCCTTCACGTCCTGCACCTTCCCGCCCGTCGCGTCCCACTCCACGCTCAGCTCCTCCACCCGCAGGTTCTGGTGGCACGTGCTGGCGTCCAGCTTGAACGTGAACGCTGGCAACACCCGCTGTGAGCGCCCCCTGAGCCCAGGGTGGCACAGGGGGGACACCCTGCCATGCCAGCCCACCCCGGCACTCACCTCTGGTCTCCAGAGTGACCGGCTCGGAGAACTCGCCCGCCACGGCCTTGTTGCACGCCCGGACCCGAAAGTTCATGTACTTCATGTCAAACCTCAGCCCTGCGGGCACAGCGGGCTCACAGAGCGGGGCAGGGGGTGGGCACCGTCCCCCAGAGACCCCCCAGAGACCCCCCATCCCCCGGCACAGCCTGTGCCCTCACCAGACAGGGTGTACTCGGTGCCCTTGATGCCCTCGATGACCATCCAGGGCTGGTCCTCCTTGGCCCGGGGGGGCCCCTCGAAGTTGGTCTTGCGATACTCCAGCACGTAGTGGTCGATCTTGCCGCCCTCCTCGGGCATCCTCCACACCAGGCTCACGCAGTTGTCGGCCACCAGCGACTCCGCCAGGTCGATCTCGGGCGCGCTGGGCACTGCCCGCGGAGCAGCCGTGCCAGGGCCACCCTCCTCAGACATGGGGGGGTCCCAGCACCCCCCAGGGCACCCCCCGGGGCTCCCACAGCTCCCACGGGCTCAGCAACCCACAGACCCACAGCATGGGACCTGCAGGACCCCTGGGCACAGCACCCAAACCCCCTCCTCCCTCCATCCCTGGCACCCTCCCACCCCTCTGGATGAGGTCCCACAGGGCACCCCAAGAAGCCTGCTCCCCACCCCAGCTCCTCACCCCCTAAAGCCGGACCCCCCATCCTTGTGCCTCCTCCCCTGTGCCCCCCGTGCCCCCCGGGTACCTGGCAGGAAGGTGAGGGCCTGCAGCAGGCGCCGTTCCTGGGCAAAATCCACCATCAGGTGGCTCATGTTGTCGCTCACCTTGGCCTTGAGCGAGAGGCGGAAGGCGGGCGCCATCGTCACGCTGTGCCGGGGGACACGGGCTCAGCGGGGGCAGGGAGGGCACCCACCCAGCCCTCAGTGCTCCCACCACCCCTGGGGAGGGTGGGGAGGGTGGGCACGGCCACCCCAGCGCCCATGGGGCCACCCCAGCACCCAGGGGACCACCCGCCGTGGGGCTGTGGCTTGCGGGGGGAGGGGGCATCCAGACACCCCCAGCACTGCACCCCCTGGGCACAGCACCCTGGGGACCCCAAACAGGGCATCCAGAGACCCCCAGCACTGCACCCACAGGACCCCTGGGCACTGGGCATCCAGAGACCCCCCAGCACCCCACAGCATCCATGGGCACAGCACCCTGGGGACCCCACGTGTGCCATCTGGAGACCCCCAGCATGGCCCCACAGAGAAGGAGGAGGAGGAGGAAGGAGGTGGGGGGGGTTAGTGGGGCCAGGGGGTCTCGGGGGGGCCGTACCTATCCTTGATCTGTTTGGCCGCCTTGTGAGCGCAGAGAGAAGAGCAGGAGAGAAGAAGCAGGTGAGAAGTGCAGAGCCGGGGAGGGGGGGCAGCATGCGGGACCCCCGCCGGGCACAGCCCCCCTGCAGCCCATGGCACAGCCCCCCTGCATCCCAGAGCATCCCAGAGCATCCCTGCAGCCCAGAGCATCCCACAGCATCCCACAGCATCCCTGCATCCCAGAGCATCCCTGCATCCTACAGCCCCCCTGCAGCCCGTGGCACAACATCCCAGCATCCCACAATGTCCCTGCATCCCACAGGATCCCAGAGCACCCCTTCAACCCACAGTGGAACCCCAAGGCACAGCATCCCTGTATCCCACAGCATCCCTGTATCCCGTAGCACGGCATCCTGACATCCCACAGCAACCCTGCATCCCACAGTGGTACCCAAGGGCACATCATCCCTGTATCCCACAGCATCCCTGCATCCCCTCAGTACCCTCCCAGCACAGCACCCCCATGATACACATTCCAGTGCCCCCCATGTCCCTTCCAGGATGTCCCTTTGGGGTCCATGCTCCCCCCCAGCCCCACAGCCAGCCCAGCACAGAGAGAAAGTTGGGGTGGGGCCCATCCCGAGGAGGCATCAACTGGTCAGCACAGGGTGAGGTCAGGACCCCCCCCAGCACGGGGGGCAGCCGGGCAGGGCCCCACCTGGGAGAAGTCGTGGTGGTTGGCAGCGCCCAGGGCCTGGTTGGCCGCCTCCAGCAGCTCCTCCGAGCTCTCCAGGGCCTTGGAACACGCCACGAGCTGGGCCTGGTGCGGGACAGGGGCGGAGGTGGGTGAGGGTGCCCGTGGGGGGACGGGACAGGGGAGGGCGTGGCGGTGCCCACCTGCAGCTCGTAGGTGCGGCTGGCGCGTTCCTGCTTGATCTTCATCACCATGTCCTCCTTGAGCTCGTCCAGCAGCGAGTACAGCGACTGGAACTCGGCCTCCAGGTCCTCCTGCGCCCGCGCCGAGTTGGCCTGGCCACGACCCCCCACCCCCAACAGCCTCAGCGAGGGGGACACCCCACCCGGGGGTCCCAGGGGTATGTGTGTGTGTCCCCCTCATCCCGGTACCTCCACATTCTGGATCATCTGCTTGAGGGAGTAGATGAAGTTCTGGATCTCCTCATTCTTCACGGCGAGGGTGGTGATGATCTTCCGCAGGGATTCCTGCCCGGCGCCCTGTGCCCGTGGTCAGCCCCCTGCGGGACCCCCCCCGGAGCCCCCCGGAGCCTCCCCGGGGCGTGTCCCCGTCCCCGCCGGGCCCGGCCGTGCCAGGAGCAGGGCCAGCCGGGATCTCCGGGCTGGAGGAGCCCCCTCCATCCCCCCTGAGCCCCCTCCGTCCCTCCTTTGCCATCCTCAATCCCTGTATCCCTCCATCCTCTGTCCCTCATCCCTCCTTCTCCATCCCTGCCCCTCCTTCCTCCATCCCCTCTTCTTCCATCCTTCCTTCATTCCTTCCTTTCCCTCCTTCCTGTCTTCCCTCCTTCCTCCCTCCCTCTTTCCCTGTCCCTCCATCCCTCTGGCTCCGTTCCTCTCCCATCCATCCCTCCATCCCCACTTCCTCCATCGCTCCTTCCTCCATCCCTGCGGCCTCTTTCCCTCCATCCTTCCGGCGCCTCTTCCTTCATCCCTCCTTCTTCATTTCCCTCCCTCCCCACTTCCCTCCTTCCTCAACCCCTCCATCCCCTCTTCCTCCATCCCTTCTTCTTCATCCCTCCCTCCTTCCTTCCCTCCCTCTTTCCCCCATCGCTCCATCCCCTCTTCCTCCATCCTTCCGGCGCCTCTTCCTTCATCCCTCCCTTTTCATTTCCCTCCCTCCCCACTCCCCTCCTTCCTCCCTCCACCTTTCCATCCCTCCCTCCTCCCCCCTCTCTCCATCCTCCATCCCCCCCCCCCCACTCCCCCCTCCATCCCTCCATCCCCTCTCCCTCCATCCCGCCCTCCCCTCCTCCTCCTCCTCCTCCTCCTGCACCCTCCTGGTGCCCCGCGGTGCCCCCGGCCCGGCCCCACCTGGTCGCCCATACCGGGCCGGCCCCGCCGCCTCTCGGGCCCCGCCGACACCAACAAAGGGGGAGCGGCGCCCCCGCCACGCCCCCCGGACACGCCCCCTGCAGACCACGCCCAACGGCCACGCCCAGCTCGGTGTGCGGAGCGCGTGGGCGTGGTTTGTTTGTGGGCGTGGCTTCCGTGGGTGTGGTCGGGGCGTGGCCGCGCGGCCGATGGGAGTTGTAGTCCTGAAGGGGAACACTGGGGAGGCGATGGGCTGGCCCCGGTGCGGGATGTGCGGGATGTGCGGGCTTGGGATCCTCATCACGGGGACACCCCCCTGGGGACGGGGACAGTGACGGGGGTCACGGGGAGGTGGCGTCACCGAGGGCCTTGAGGGGATCATTGGTGGGTCAATGGGGTCACCGAGGGGTCGGTGGGGTCACTGGGAGGTGGCATCGTTGTGGGGGTTGATGGGGTCGCCAAAGAGTTGATGGGGTCCCTGAAGGGTTGGTGGGGTCCCTGGGAGTTGGCATTGCCAAGGGGGATTGGTGGGTCCCTGAGAGCTTTCTGGGGTCCCTGAGGGGTTTTCTGGGGTCACTGAGAGGTTGGTGAGTCACCAGAGGGTTGTGGGGTCTTTTACAGGAGATGCCCGGTGGGTTTGGGGTGGGCACAGTGCAGGAGGGACAGGGATGGGGACAGGGATGGGGACAGGGCCAGCCCTGACTGCTCTCCCCTCCTGGCAGCAGCTCCTGGAGGCCATCAGGCAGGTCTGTCCTCTCTGTCCCCTCTGCCCCTGCTGTCCCCTTCAGCCCTGCATCCCCATGTTCAGGTGCCAGGGGGTGATCCTGGCTGGGTGTGTTCACAGGGGTGCTGGGGGGCACAGCCCTTCTGGGGACAGCCCTTCTCAGCTACTGCTGCTGTCACAGAACCTCAGGTAACCCCAAATACCCCATCCCCAAACACCCCAGTCTTCAAATACCCTGCCCCCAAATATCCCTGGCCCCAAATATCGCCATCCCCAAATGCCTCCTGCCCAAATACCACCCCCAAATCCCCCAACCCCAAATTCCCCTTCCCCAATACCCCGCCCTTAAGTACCCTGTCCCCAAATATCAGCCATCAGCCCCCCCACCCCAACCATCAGGGTGAGCCCCCACGACTGGGGGTGACCCCGGGCAGTGCCACCACCCTGTCCTGTGCCCATGGGGTGGGAGCACAGGATCAGGAACCCACGTGGTGGCATCAGGGGGGGAGACATCAGTGGCAGTGCCACCACCTCGCCCCCCACCCACCCCCTTTCCCCCGGGGGGCACCGCAGCGCCGAGAGTGAGCAGAGCACAGCAAAGCATCCCCGTCCCCACACGGGCTTTACTGGGGTGGGTGTGGGGCGTGGGGGGGCTCAGAGGGGCTGCACGGCCACCGGGTACAGCAGCGCCAGGTGCCGCGCCCCCCGCACCGGCAGGGCCCGCGCCGTGTAGTGCCGCACGGCCGCCGGCACCGACGGGAACGCGGCGCCCGCCCGGCCCAGCGTGAAGTGCTGCTCCCGCGTCCGAGTCAGCTTCACGTGCACGAAGCCCTGGCTGCTCCTGGGAGGGAGGGAAAAGCGGGAATGAGGGCGGGATGGACGCGGGGAACAGGGGTGGGGATGGGGGGATACCAGCCAGAGAAAGGGATGGGGATGGGGCAGGGATGGGGACAAAGATGGGGATTGGGACAGGGGTAGAGGTTGGGATTGGGATGGAGATTGGGTTGGGGATTGGGATAGATATTGGGGCAGAGATGGGAACTGGGACAGGGATAGGGATGGGGCCAGGGATGGGGATTGAGACTTGGATAGGAGTGGGGATTGGAACAGGGATTGGAACAAAGATG
Source organism: Lophotriccus pileatus (assembly GCA_035583135.1). Lineage (NCBI taxonomy): Eukaryota > Metazoa > Chordata > Aves > Passeriformes > Tyrannidae > Lophotriccus > Lophotriccus pileatus. The sequence continues at coordinate 852,503 of JAWWES010000082.1, forward strand.
TGGATTGGGACAGGGATGTGGACACAGATGGGGACAGGGATAGGGAGGGGCATTGGGGGACACCATCCAGAGCAAGGGATTGGAATGGGGATTGGGATGGAGATTGGGACAAGAGTGGGGATAGGGATGGGAACAGGGATGGGGGACACCAACCAGAGTAAGTGATGGGGATGGAGATAGGGACAGGGATGGGAATGGGGCAGAGATGGGGACACCATCCAGAGCAGGGACAGAGGGATGGCACCTCCGTAGGTCCCCACCCCAGGCCGTGCCAGGACACAGCCACAGCACGGACACACAGCAGCACACAGGGGGGATCACCCTGCTCCAGCCCTGCCCCTGCCCGTCCACCCCCCGGGGCTGTCCCCACGTCCCCCCCGGGCCCAGCCTCACCGCAGGGACAGCGAGTAGTCGTCGGGGCTGGTCTCGCAGTCCCGCACCAGGAAGCTGCCCTCGCGGCACAGCGCCAGCAGCGTCTCGGCGCCCGCCCGCCCGATGGGGCCGTGGTACCACCTGCGTGGGGCTGGGCGTCACCTCGTGGCCCCGGGGGACACCAGGGGTCATCAGGGGCACCCTCTGTGCCGTGGGGCACCTCCCACGGCGTGGAGCCACCCAAGGGACCCATCCCCGCCACGGGGCACCCGACACCACGAGGCCCCACCCGTGACAGGGGGCTCCCTCCACTTCATGGAGACCCACCCACACCGTGGGGGCCCAACCACACCCATGGGACACCCTCCACCCCACAAACACCCACCCATGGGGGACCCTCCGCCCCTCCAGATCTGCCCTCACACCCTGCAGTGTCACCAGGGTGCCGATGGAGAGAGGGCCCCCTCCCCCCGAGCCAAGACTCACGCCTGCTTCTCCAGGGGCAGCGAGGTGTCCACGTGCCTGGGGCTGGGGGGACAGCCCGGCCTGGGGCCCGGGGGGGCTCGGGGGGGCCGTGGCAGCTGCCGGGACAGGCTGGGGGAGCGCTCGGGGCTCTCAAACTGCACTGCAGGGCAAAGCAGGGGGGGTCACCCCATCCCTGCCCGCTGCTGGGGGGGCACCTCTCGGTGCCGCGGCACCAGGGGACGGCCCAGGGGTGTCCCCATCGTGGCTCTGCCCTGCCCTGGTGTCCCAGGGCCAGGAGCAGTCTGGGAGTCCTGGGATGTTGGGGTCCCTGGGGTGCTGCTGGAGGATGTGGTACCCATGGGAGAGGGGGCACCCCAGGAGTGTCACCTATGGGACCTCTGGTGTGTAGGGTTGGGGGACCCTGGGGTGGTCCCCATGGGCACTGGAGGATGTTGGAGGACAGGAATGGTACCCACGGGAGCTAGGGGACCGCAGGGTGGTACCCATGGGATCCCTGGGGTGTCACCCAGCCCCCCAAGGTGTCATCCAGACCCCCAAGTTGTCACCCAGCCCCATAAGGTGTCACCCAGCCCCCCAAGGTGTCACCCAGCCCCCCAAGATGTCACCCAGCCCCCCGGGCCGCCGTCACCTGCGAATGCCCGTGAGATGTGATCCTTCTTCCACTCCCAGGGCTGGTCGTACTCGTCGGCGGGGCGCTCATCATCGCGGGGCAGGCGGCTCTGCCGGGCCGGGGGCACCCCCGGGCCCTCCCCGGCCGCCTCCCACTCCTCGGAGGGGGTGTCGTAGAGCTGCGGTCCCCGCCGGGCTCTCCCCCGCCGGTCCTCGCCCTGCCGGGGGCACCCTGGGGACGGCGGGACGGGGCGGTGGGAGGCACCCCGGGACCCCCCCGGGCGGTTTGCTGGGGGTGCCAGGGGTGTCACCCACCTGTGGGCTCGTCCTCGCAGTCGGGCGCGGGGTCCTGCTCGCCCTCGAAGGGCTCCGAGTACTCGCTCTCGCCAGGGCCCTGCCGGGGGGGGGGATGCCCCGGTGGGTGCCCGGTGGGTGCCCCCGGTGGGATGGGTCCCTCACTGTCCCCCCCTGCATGTTCCCATGACCTGCGTGCCCTCCCGGGACCCCGCGGAGCCCCCCGAGCCCCACGCTGGGAGCCCCCGGCCCCTTCCCCGCTCCCTCCCACCTGCTCCCTTTGTCCCCCGACCCCTCTCCCCGTCCCTCTCTCTCAGAGACTCCGCCATCCCCCGCAGGCTCCCCCAATTCGCTCTCCCAGTGCCCCCAAGT
>JAWWES010000082.1:868563-884469 GCA_035583135.1 Lophotriccus pileatus
TTCTCCCTGAATTTCCAGGGATTTTGGGGAGCTTTGTGGCCTCCTGCAGGTGGGACTGGTGCCTGTGGGTGCCAGGGACTGGGAGCACTGGTGTCACTCTAGTGCCAACATCCCTGGGTTCAGTGCTCAGGATTCTTCCACAAGGTGCTCCCAGACCAACATTTTAGGGAGGCAAAGAGAGAGGGAGGAGTCAGGAATGTCCAAGGGCTGTTCCACACCTGCCCTGTTCCACTTTCCTCTGTTTTCCTTGGGTCTTTCCCATCTTTCCAAGGAGCTTTTTCGCTCCATTCATCCTTCCTGGGCTCTTCAAGAGCCAAAATCACCCCTTTTTCTGGGTCTTCTCGTGCAAAAGGCACATTTTCCCTCCCCATCTGTAAAAGTGCTGGCTCTTCTCTGTCTCTGCTTTGGGAGGGATGTTTTCCTTCTCCCCTTTTAACCAAAGCTGTGTAAATAAAGCTCATAAAAAGTGTGTTTCTCTGCCCCCCTGTGACTTTTTAGGGGTTTCCTGGCAGGAATTTTCATCTGGAGATGAAGGAGGAGCAGTGGCCAGCATTGAATTTCCTCACATTGAAGCTTTTTGATCCTCTTCAAAAATATTCTCCTAACTCTTTACTTCAGACATGCAGACAATTTTAATCATGTTTAGAACCTTCCTTTCGCTATTTAATGTTTCCTTTTGACCCCCTAGGCCAAAGAAATCAGTGGGATATAAACCATTACCCCCTTCTCTGGTTTCTGTGCTTGCTCAGACTTCCTCCTCTGCACCTTTCACACCTCTCAGAGCTTCTTTGAGTTGTCTCAAATCCTTAAATTGCCCAACTTTGAAGATTGTCAAGTTGATATGTATGTCCCAGCTGGTTGTCCTGGTGAATTCCCACAAAAATCTTCAGGCTCAGGTGAAATCCATCCGAGCCAGGCCTCAGGTCACCCTGGGAACACCCTTTTCTGAGCTTCCTGAATGGTCAGTGCCCAAATCCTGGAATTCTGCCAGCCTGGCCTGGCTGGAAAATCCTCATTTGCTGTCTCAGATCTACTTTGGGAAGCGGTTGTAAAGTTTAGAAGGGGATAAAAAGCTTAAAAGTTAAAAAGTTGAGAAGTTTGCCTTTCTGGCTGGGGCAGTAATTTCTGCTCCAGGAAATGCTGAGTTTCCAAACTTCTTCCAAGTGTGAGGTTTAAACAAATAAATAAAACACACACAGGCTGCTCTGCTTTAAGACACCTTAATTATCTTGGCACTGACTTAAACCCAGGATTTTCTGGGAGTTCCTGCTCTTTTCCTTCTAAAAACCTTCCTTTGCCAGCCTCAACCCACCCTCTCCTGGCAGAACCGAATCGTTTCACGTGGTTTTCAGGTGACAAAAAAAAAGGCATTTTTATTGCACTTGTTCTGTCCTCTGGACTTTGTCTCAGATACTGAGAATTGGGGCACTCCCCTTGCTCTGCTTCTCCTTAAATTTGGCTCTTCAGGAAGTTCAGATAGGCCTTGGAAGGGAAAATACTCCTTCAGGTTGGATATTTAAGTTTTAATCTCAGAGTCTCCAAGGCGCGAAGGTGAAGCCCCTGAGCAGAACTGGCACGTCCTGGATTTTCCAAGGGAATCCTGGAATTCTCGTGGTTCCCACTCAGAGTTTGGTTAGAATAGGAAGTGTTCCATTGTGTTTTATACATCCAGGCTTGGCAAAACTTCCTTGGAGGTTGTTTGTGTGGATCTGAAGGAAGAACTGCAGGTGAATCCCAGGAGTGATTGGGACAGAGGAGCCCTTGATCTGAGGGCTCAGGATCTTCCTGGGAGCAGAGTCATGGAATTCCAGCCTGTGACTCGGAGTGGTTTGGTCCTGTAGGTCCCCCTGGGAAGAATTTGTTGGTTTAATCCCTAAATTGTTGAATCCATTGGTATCCTTGCTCCCAAGTTTGGTCAGACTTGGCTGCTGCTGTTGATGGCTGGCGACAGAACCCCGTGGGAACTCTGGGATTCCAACCCCCCACCCCTGGATCAGCCCAGGAGGGCTGTTCCCCAACACAGCCCTTGGAATTGGACTGTGTGATCTCACCCTGGATTGTGGAATGGAATTCCTGCCATTAGGCTGGATACCAACAAGGATTTAGTTGTGGATTGGAACGGGATGCTCTGGCAGAGCTGCCCTGGCCCTTTCAGAGGGACTTGCCAGCCCCTTCCAGCCTCAAACATTATCCCAAAAACATCTCCCTGCTCCCTGGCTGGAATGCTGGTAGTGCTAAATTATCCTTGAAAATAAGAAATGGAGATTAAAAAATAATAAATCAGCAATTTCCTGAAGCATTCCTTTATCTCCCAGTTAGTTTTTCATAATTATATTAAATCTAGGATGTTTAATATTGTTAATATATTATTAATATTTTCTATTTAGAGGATAAATTGCTGGCCCTGTGGGAGGTCAGACTGAACACCTCCCTCTGTCCCTTGGGAGACTCCATTCCTTGCCTAAATTATCCATTAATCCTCACACTGGGTGAGGGTTTCCCACAAAAACAACATCCCACCTTCCAGATAACACAGCTTGGAGTCCTCCTGTGTTAAATTTTACACCCAGGACTTCTAAAACCAGTTAGAAAAAGCAAAAAACCCCATGTTTTCACCCATCCTTCTGTGTGCCAGTCCCTTCAAAGGCAGCAGCCACTTGGGTAGTTGGATCCTGCAGGTCCCTGTGGAATCAGAAGGCCATCCCAATCCCATGGGGAAAGGTGCAGCTGGAGTTTTCCAGGGAGTTTGGCCTCTTGCTGTTGACAGTTTTTTGCCCTGAGAACAAACGGGGCAAGAGTTAAAAGCTAATTATTGCAGCTAAAAAGGGACTTTAATTAAAAATCCTTCAATAAACGGTCCCTTGGTTCAGAGCAAGTCCTTTCGGGGACAGTTTTCCCCTCGGGATTCCAAACTAAAACAAATCCCTTGTTCAGAGGAGACAAGCTGGGACAGTGAGGTGAAGGAAACTCGTTCCTGCAGCCTTTCCCAAGGGTTTGGATCGCCTCAGGTGGGCACCAGAGATCCAGAGGAACCCGAGCCTGCGTGGAAAAACCTCAGGAGAAGCGGAGGAGAACCAAGAACGCGTTGAAGTGCTCGGAAACCTTTCCTGCATACCTGTAATTGCAGTCTGGAGAACATGGAGTGTTTCTGGGCTTTTCTTATAAGGCAGAGGCTCCATACCTGGTTGTTGATTGTTCTAAATTCCCATTGTTTTCTTGGCTTTTCTCCCTTGGTATATGTGTCGTCTGGAATCTGATTTGTAGTTGGTGAGGTAACATACGTGGAGCTCTTAATGGACGCTGAAGGAAAGTCAAGGGTAAGTGTCTGAGAGAATTTCTTCTGTGGATTTTCTACCTGACCCAAACTAAATAGAATAAAACCCACGCACGCACCGATGTTATCCGTGTGGTGGTGGCGTGGAAAGGCAGCCAGGGAGGCGCGGAGCGTGGATGTGGAAGCGGCCAGGATTCCCGGAGAGGGGAGGAGGTGGGCTGGGGCCTCGGAGGCAGCCGTAGGATGGTTTTCCCCGCGGTCAGTTGGTGTTGGCTGTTGGATTTTTTTCCCCCCTCCCTCTTTTCCCACCCTTTTTTATTCCCCCCCTCTCCCCCCCGGAGCCCAGTTGGCAGGTGGATTTAGAGAGAGAGAGAGCGGAATATTTCTCTCCGTGGCTTGGAAAACTCGAGCGGTTTGGCTGCGCTTGGAAAAGCAGGTCGTGTTTAAAACTCCCGCTTGCTGGGCCAGCAGAGCGAGGTCAAGCCCTCCCTAGCCCAGAATTCCAGCAGGGATGAGAAAACTGGGAGCGTCCTGAAGGCTAGAGACGGATGTAGGGTTGTGTGCAGGTCACATGGAGCGCGTGGTTTATTTTCTCGGAGGAGAATCGGGGCTCAGAAGTTCTGGCTGTTCCGACCTCAGAAATCCCAGATTTTTAACCCTCTGACGGAAATTTAGGGACTGGAAGTCTCGGAGGTTTTACTGTGTGAGGCTCCATTTATTCTCACTGGCAGGGCCAACTCCAGGTGGTTTGACTCGGAAAGGAATAGGTTTTTGGGGGTGTTTTTGGGGCTTTTGCTGACTTGTGTCTCTGTTTTCTTCCCTCCTCTCCTCCCTGGCCCTGACCTGTGGGATCTGCTCCTCAGGGATGCGCGTAAGTTCATTTTTTGGGGGGGAATTTTCTCATATTCTTGTATTTTTGAATTCAAAAATATGTGAGGTTTTCTGCTTCTCTTCAAATCCTCTCTCCCTAAGTTTTAGCCATTCCTTATTAAACTCAAGTTTTATTTCTTCAGACTGAGTATAAAATTCTTATTATAAAATTGAACCTTTCCCTCAGTTAAATCAAAGTTCTAACTGGAACAAGCTGAGCATTGCACCACAAAATCCAAGTAGATATGGATGATGTTGTGGGTAGATGGACTGCAAAAGGTCGTTTTTTAAAAATAAATACATGTATTTATATGTCTACACTTCATATATTACATGCATTAACATGTGCACAAGTTCATTTTTTAGAAATAAATTTATGTCCACATTTTATATGTTACATGAATCTATTTATTCTAATATGTGCACCAGTTTATTTAAAAAAATAAATATTTATTAAAATATGTGCACAAGTTCATTTTTAACAATAAGTCTATTAATATGCCCTCACTTTATATCTTACATGCATCCATATATGATGTGCACGAGTCCATTCTTTAGCAATGTACCTTTCTGTGTCCACCCTTCCCCTCTCCATGACGTGCATGGGTGTATTTTGATATCAGCGGGTGTATTTTGATATCAAACCCGCCCTGAGGTGCCGTGTCCCCGCAGGGTGGTGGAGTTCAAGATGGAGGAGAGCATGAAGAAGGCAGCCGAGGTCCTGAACAAGCACAGCCTCGGCGGGAGGCCCCTCAAAGTCAAAGAAGTAAGACCTGCAGCGGGGAGGGGGGGCCTGCCTTGGGAATGAGTGACCCAGAGGAGGGTTTTACAGCTAGGAGTCAAAAAAAACAGTCTGTTTGTTTTTTACCTGTTGAACCAATGCTGGACTTGAGCTTAAAGGTGATTATTGAGATTAAAGTTGATTTGTCGAGTTTAAAGTTGACTGGTCGAGTTTAAAGTGGGTTGATGGTCCAGTTTAAAGTGGGTTTGTAAGCAAGTGAAAACCACCTCCTGAACCTCAGGCCTGGCTTTTCATTGCCTTAGACTGGGCCTAACGGGAGCCAATCTTTGCTGCCGCTGTGGCACAACAATTTGGGATTTGGGATTCAGGGAAAACCGTCCTGGGGTGAGGGTTAAAGAGGTTTTGAAAGGAGAGAGGAAATGGGAGGTGAGCACAATATTCCCAGCCCGGAACAATCAGGCACAAAAAGGGCATTTCAGGGTCGTTTCTGTTGGGAATCCCTTCCCCACAGCCAGTTTTCCTTGGTGTGCTGCTGGATTTTGGGATGTTGAGCCCATGTTTTCCTGCAGGATCCCGACGGGGAGCACGCCAGGAGGGCGATGCAGAAGGTGATGGCAGCAGCTGGAGGGATGGGAATCGGGCCCGGCCCCGGCGGCCCCGGCATGATCAACATCCCGCCCAGCATCCTGAACAACCCCAACATTCCCAACGAGATCATCCACGCCCTGCAGGCAGGGAGGCTGGGAAGCACCGTCTTTGTGGCTAATGTAAGTGCTGGGGGTGGGAATCAGGAGTGCCTGGGAACTCCCAGCTCCCGGAAAACTGAGGAGGGGCTTCGTCTGCCTCGCTTGGCTCCGCTCTGTCGTGGTTGTCTTGTTGGTTCCCTGTGTAAAGGAAACGGTACCTAAATGCCACATTGTCTGTTTGTCTGGATTTTGGATCAAAGTAGTCACTTAAGCCGTGAGTTGTTGGTCCCCTGTGCTGAGGGAGTCCTAAATTAAGCTCTGCCTGTGGACCAGTGTCTGTTAATCTGAATTTTTGGACAAAACTCTGCACTTTGCACAATTTCTGTTCCCTCTCTTCCCTCGCGGAAGGAAAGAAAAGGCACTTAAGGCTGTTTTTCCATGGAAATCTGTCCCATTTTCCAGCTGGATTACAAGGTTGGCTGGAAGAAGCTGAAGGAGGTGTTCAGCATGGCCGGGGTGGTGGTCCGGGCTGACATCCTGGAGGACAAGGATGGGAAGAGCCGCGGGATCGGCACCGTCACCTTCGAACAGGCCATCGAGGCTGTGCAGGCCATCTGTATCCTTGGGAAATCCCGGGAAACGGGGGGCAGGGCCCTCAGCAAACACAGCAGGATGGAAACACGGGGGTTGTGGGCCAGCTGAGGGGGTTGCCATGTCGGGGGAAGTCAAGTCAAGGAAGTCAAGGAATTTTTGCTCAGGATCGTCAGCAAAGCGAATTCTCTTTCCCATGTGGAAATATGTGTGTTAAAATACAACCCTGAGGAAAGATTTGCTGGGAATTCCCATGCTGGAGGTAAAGGATGAGTGGAGAACAAATCCATGTACCCATAGATTCGTTCCCATGGGCTTTGATCCACGTTATCCATGTTTTTCACCTGGTGTGTCCCTCCCTTCCCTGTGTCCTTCCACTGCCACATGAAACCCTCCAAAACCCAAACAACAATCAGATTACAGACGTTCCTCTGTGTGTGTGGCCTCTCAGCTGGTGGTTCTGGCATGGAAAGGAGGGAAATATCCCCCCTTTCCCCTCCCAGAGTTTGCTGGAATGTTAATTCCCTCCTGCACGTGCACCTGGAGCAAGACTTGGAGAAATGATTCACCCTTTAAAAGGTGGGGATTGATTGGAAATGTGGAGAACTTTCCCCTGTTTTAAATGGATGAAGTTCCTGGCGAGCCACTTGTTTGGAGTCACATTTTGGACGATCTCTTAACAAACTTCAGCTTAATTTTTAACTCATTTTTTTAATTGCAGAAAGCCATTTGAATATTCAAATCAATAGATTCGGGGTTTCAGAGGGTTTTTTTTTTAGGTTTGGAGAACGCAAGCTTTTGGCCGGTCTGGGATCTGTAATTTAAGAAATGTGGTTTTCTGAGGGGGGGTTTTTGGGCTCCACCTCGGGGCACTCAAGGCTGGAACAATGAACAATGACCCTTAACGACCCCCCAGCGATGTTTAACGGGCAGCTGCTGTTTGACAGACCCATGCATGTCAAAATGGTGAGCCCATTCCTGTTCTTCCTGCTTTTTAAACTGGGAATTCCACTCCTGATTTGGGGAAAGGGGAAGGATGTGCGGTTTGTAGGTTGGATCAAAATTCAGGAGGGGGGGAAACGTGTGATTTACTTGATCCCATGCGATCTTAACTAAAGAATTCTGATTATTTTACAATTAAAAACTCGAGTGAGGATTGCCTCAGCTTTAAATTCCTGTGGTTTAATTTATAACTGCAAATAACAGGGAAGAATTCCTTGCTCTTCTTTCCAACTTTTAACGTGCTGGTTTGTGTTTAGGACGAACGAGCCTTTCCCAAAGGAGATTTCTTCCCTCCAGAGAGACCCCAGCAACTCCCTCGTAAGTGTTTCCTGCATGATTCAACACCTTCTGCTTTTTATTTGGCAACTGGGACCTGATCCCTGCCCCAGTAAGACTCTGATTCCAACTGCAAATCCAGGATCCAAACAGCCTCAGCTCCATCAAAGGGGGGAGTAGTGAAGAAGAGCTGCTCTCATTATTTTTGGATACTTCTTTCAGCTCATAGCCCGAAGCTTGTCTTAAAACAGTATCCCATTCACCTTCTCAAGGCTTCCAGATTCTAATTTCCAGATCCCAGTGCCTTCTAAAACTCCTGTTTATGGTGGGATTGATTGGAAACTTCATCAGTCAGGCGACAGGGAAGAGTCTGCACCTCCTTTGATGTGCTGGTGCTCTGGGGACCTGAATTCTCCCTGACAAACCTTCCAGGCCTTCAAATTGCTAAAGGGGGGGGTGTCTTACCAATGGATTTAAATATGGAAAAGATAAGGAACCAGGCTCCTTTTGGAGGTGCAAGAGGCAGAAACCAGAAACCAAAACACAGGAGACTGGAAACTCAAAATAATTGGTGGCCCCAAGCTGCTCCTCCCAGCCTGGGAGTTGGAATTAATGAAAATATTCCAAGTCTAAAACAAGTAGGAAACCACAGACTCCATCTGAAAGTAAGGAAACGTTACTGTGAGGTTATCTGGGCTGCCCAGAGAACCTGTGGAGTGTTTATCCTTGGAAATACCCCAGATCTCTGCATGTGGCCTGGGATAACCAGCTCGAGGTGAGCAGCTCCAGAGGTCCTTTCCAACCTCCACCATGCTGGGATAAGGTGGAATTATTGAAGAGGGAGAGCTGGGATTGGAAGGGAAGAGCTGGAAAAGGGAGAACACTGGCCTGAGTTTGTTTAAATGCAGCAAAATTTGGGCTGTGAATAGAATTTTAGTCCCTCTGAGCAACCTGCTCTGCTGGAAGGTTGTCCCTGCCATGGAGCTGGATGGGCTTTAAGGTCCTTCCAGCCCAAACCAGCCTGGGATTCTACAATTCCAGGAATTCAGCCTGTTCTGTTTAATCACCCCTGGGGACCAAACCTGTTTGTGTGCTGCTAAATTGCCCAGTTTTAGGGATCCTCAAACAATCCATCCCTTAATTAACGCAGTTCCCGTGTCTGCCTTTAATCAGCAACATTAAAACCACATAAAAAACCCCACTCTAACAATATTCCTCTTCTCCAAGAGGAAGCCACTGGGTTCCAGTTGAGTTACCCTGTTCTAAAAACATCCCCCAAATCCCACTGGAAGCCTGTTTTTTATTTGGCCTTTACTGGGGCGGGGAAGGGGGACCTTGTGTTGTTTTAAAACAAGATTCAAACCCTTCCCGTGTTTCTGCCGCTCTGAGCTGGAAACCAGGGAATCCTTTTAGGCAAAAGATGCCACTTGAGCTGCTGTTTTTTTCATTTGCAAGTGCAAGCAGAGAACTTTCTTCCTGATTCAGGACAATGTGTGTGGGGGGCTTTTTTCCTTCTTTCTTTTGGGGAATCCTGAATTGGGGTGGGAAGGTGGAAATTCCTGCCCCTCCCCCGGGATAGGGGGAGGATGCCATGTTTTGTTTGCTCGGGGGAAGAGGCTGGCTGTGTGCTCAGAATTCCACAGGTGGCTGTCAGAACCAGAGCTTTGCATTTTGTGGTTGGATTCTTCCCTGCCAAAGGCGGGGAAGGAGCCCGTTTGCCCGTCCGAGGGCGATCCGCTGTGCCAGGGTTCAGCAGACCTTCAGCCCCCATTTGCCCACTCTCCTTTAGCTCGAGGAGTTTGCCACAAACCAAGCAGTGTTCTTAGCCAGTCATTTTTCAGGAGTCAGCTTCCAAGCAGGCAGATGGAAAAAGGGTGATAAAACCCGATCATTTCAGACTAGTTTTGAGCCTGTTTCAAGACACATCCACTCCATTTCCTCCCCACTCACACGCTTTAAGTGCACACCCCAAAAAGGGGGGGACACAGCAAGCTTTCTTTTTTTTTTTATTAATATCATTATTATTTTTTTATTATTATTATTATAATTTTTTTTTGGAGAATGAAAAAAAAAAAAGTTCAATTACTTAAGAGTAAAAACTTGCTGTCTTGTCAAACTATGGAAAGAAGGCTTTTTTGATATCTGAATATTTTCTTCAGATGGTCTTGGTGGTATTGGCATGGGATTAGGACCTGGAGGTCAACCTATTGATGCAAATCATTTAAACAAAGGCATGGGAATGGGCAACATGGGACCTGGAGGTAAGAAGATTACTCCTATGCTTTTGTTTCATGAGAGCTTTAAGCTGTGTAGAAGATAGTTAGCTTTGTTTTGCCTCCCCCCCAAAAAAAAAAAAAGAGGAAAAAAAAGTTGGAATTACCTTAGGAATGTTAAAGCCAACCGAGTTTTTATCGAGCTTTGATCCTGGAAACTTGAATTTAAGCGACTGCTCCGTAGATTTTTTTCTTTTTTTATCATTTTTTTGGAAGCCACTGGGGGTCAACACACACACAGAGCTCTCATTTTCTGACTCTTGAGCACGAGCAGCAGACACTGCAAATATTCCACGAGGCTTTTGAGAACCATCTGTCACTTCTAAACACTCGACCAGTGTGGGCTTTTGCAAAATCTTCCCGTAGGATCTGGTGAAATTACAGCACAAGTTTCAAAAGAGCCACCTTAAAAACAAAACAAAAAACCAAAAACCAGTAGCACACATTCAGCTTTCGATTTCTAAATTCCAGTGGGGTGTTTTGTTTTGGTTTTTTATTTCCCCTTTGCTGCTTGATTTTTTTTTTTTTTTTTTTATTGTTATTTTTTTTCCCCCCCTCTGACAAGGAATGTTGGAATCTCCTCAGAGTTTATCCCATGTAAGCTCTTCAGTCCAAAAAACCCGTTGGATGTGTCGTGTTGGTGGTTTTTATTTGCTTTTCAGTCTGATGGCTGGAATTTGTTAGAGTGACATCTGCTATATAAAAGCTTTCTCTTTTATTTTGAGGCATGGGAATGGAAGGCATGGGCTTTGGAATGAATAAAATGGGAGGTAAGTTGTGGTTTTTTGATGTGTTTTTGTAGCTGGGGCTCCCCTGAAAATCCTGGAGGTTGAGCTGGGTTTGTCTGGCAGGGATTTGGGTGCTGGGAAATCCTCACCAATTTAGGAATAACTTGATAACTTGATTTCTTTTCTGAGTGTTAAAACTGCTGTAGGTGTTTGGGAATGGTTGGTAACACCTCCAAAACACGACCAGGAGCCTCCTTAGTTTGGGAGATCTGGGGAGTGACATCCCTGGGGGTTGGAACTGGATGATCCTTAAGGTTCCTCCCAACTCAACCCAACCTACTCTGTAATTCCATGATTTTATAGTGGTGTTGGAGAGAGGAGGAGGCTCAGGGGAGACCTCCTCACTCTCTACAACTCCCTGACAGGAGGGGGGAGCCGGGAGGGGGTTGATCTCTTCTCCCAGGAACCAGCAGCAGGACAAGAGGGCTCGGTCTGGAGCTGTGCCAGGGGAGGTTTGGGTTGGATATCGGGAGGAAATTCTTTCCAGAGAGAGTGCTCAGCCACTGGGATGGGCTGCCCAGGGAGGGGGGGGATTCTCCATCCCTGGAGGTGTTTAAGGTGAGACTGGATGTGGCACCAGTGCCATGGGCTGGGAACCACGGCAGGGTTGGACCCAGAGCTGGACTGGATGATCTCAGAGGTCTTTTCCAGCTTGGCTGATCCTGGGATTCATAACCTCTGTCTCTCCCTGACTGGGCAGTTGGTGGAAAAACCTGCCCCAGCCTGGGCTCCCCTCACCACGGGCTGCAGGTCCCTGCCAGGACCCTGCTCCATCCCGGCTCTCCCATGGGATCACAGCCTCGTTCCTGCATCCACCTGCTCCAGCGTGGGAGCCTCCAGGGGCTGCAGGGGGGTCTCTGCACCCCTGTGACCCCCCCCAGGGGCTGCAGGGCCTCAGCTGTGGCTCCTGGAGCACCTCCTGCCCCTCCTCCTGCACTGCCCTTGGTGTCCACCTTGTTGTTCCAACCCTGGGGAGTTGGAACTTGGATGATCCTTAAAGTCCCTCCCAACCCAACCCAGTCTGTAATTCCGTGATTTCAGAGTGGTTTGTCCAAATTCTGCTCTGGGAATCAGCGACACAGAGTTGTCTTACCCCTGCTGTGTGTGTGCAGTGGGGAGCTGAAATGCTTTGCTGAAGAATCCCTGGAAAATCTCTTTGTTTGGGTTTTTTTTATAGGAATGGAAGGTCCCTTCGGTGCCATGGAGAACATCGGGCGCTTCCCAGCCGGGATGAACATGGGCAGGATGGCTGGTAGGCATCGGGGTTCTGTGTGTCCAGCCCTTCCTGTGTGTTCCCTGAGAGTGTATCCCTCTTCTCAGCTTTATTTGGGAATAACTGGAAGCTTTTCCAGCTGACAGAAGTGTCCCCGAGTCACTCGTGGCCTCCGAGCTGCGGAAAACAAGTCATTTATTGGTGCTGCTGTGAGGGGTTGGTTCAGAAGGATTCTGTGCTCACCAGAAAGGCTTTTCCAGAGCCTCAGATATATTTGGGATGAGTCCTGCTCTTCCTTGGGGTTTTGCACTCGTGAAGGCACCACAAAATGCTCAGGAGAACACGATAAAACCCCTCCCTTGCTGGAAATTCTTGTGTTAAAATGTTCTCTCGTGAGCCTTTGAGACCCCCTGAAGGTCCCCAACTCCATCCTTGAGACCCCTGAACTTCCCAACTTCCATTTTGAGACCCCTGAAACTTCCCAACTTCCACTTTTCCAGAGATGGATCGTGCCATGGGGGGAGGATTTGAAAGAGAGTTTGGAAGAAATGAAATGGGAATGTCCCGAAGTTTTGGAGAGACCTTGGAGAGAGGGATAGGTGAGTACATTGAATCAATTTGCTGCACATAAAAATCACTGTTTGGTCAGAACCAAACAGATGGAAACACTGGGAAATGGAGCTTCAGACATGACAGGAAACTTCTAACAGTCCTAATGCACTTAATTTTAACACAGCATGATGCAATAAAAATAGTTTTGAGGGCCATAATCCTTAAGTAGGCAAGGGATATTAAGCATTAAAGCACTTTCTAAAAAAAAAAAAAAGAAGTATTTTTAGGCTTTGGCTTTGCTGGCAGTTTTGAAATGCTGCTGGGAAGATAAGAATTTCTTTTTTCAGTGAAAACAAAATCCCGTGCTCCTTCCTTGCTGAGCTTCCAGGCAGGTTTTCCAGTGACTCTCTGGAAAATAATTGGGCTATTTCAGCCGTGAAGTTCTTAAAACTCATTTCTGAACCCAAATATCTCCAGGCACACAGAGCTCCCCTTTCACAATACAGAGATAATTCCTTCCCAATATCCCACCTAAATTTCCCCTCTTTCACTTTGAAGCCATTCCCTGTGTCCTGTCCCTCCATGCCTTGTCCCCAGTCCCTCTCCAGCTCTCCTGGAGTCCTTTCAGGCCCTGGAAGGGGCTCTGAGGTCTCCCTGGATCCTTCCCTTCTCCAGGAGAACCCCCCAGCTCTCCCAGCCTGGCTCCAGCCCTTGGAGCAGCTCTGTGGCCTCTGGATTTGCTGCAGCAGCTCCACATCCTTATTTTGGGATCCCAGAGCTGGAGGCAGCTCAGCAGGTGAAGTCTCACCTGAGCATCCAGAATCACTTTGCCTCATATCCTGCAGGCCCAGAGCCCCCAGAATCCCTGCTCCAAGCAGTGCTAAATCATTTCAGGAATGTGAGGAGGTGTTGAGGCTTTTTTGTCCACGAATAATTCCTGATGGCCTCTGTGTTGTGTTCCAGGTGGTGGAAACGCCAGCATTCCTGGGATTGAGAGGATGGCTCCTGGCATTGATCGGATGGGCTCGGGAATAGAAAGGATTCCTCCTGGGATGGGGCACGGGATGGAGAGAGTAGGCTCAGAGATAGACAGGATGGGGCTGGTCCTGGACCGGATGGGCTCCAACGTGGAGCGGATGGGCTCGGGAATCGACCGCATGGCCCCGCTGGGCATCGACCACATCGCCCCCAACATGGAGAGGATGGGCCCGGCCATGGAGAGGATGGGCTCCGGGATGGAGCGGATGGGCTCCGGGATAGGCTTCGGCATCGACAGGATGGGCGCCGCCATCGAGCGCGTGGGCGGCACCATGGACAGGATGGGCGCGGGCGTGGAGCGCATGGGGTCGGGCATGGAGAGGATGGGGCTGGGCCTGGAGCGCATGGTGCCCGCCGGGATGGGCGCGGGCATGGGGCAGGTCATCGAGAGGATGCCGGCGGGGCTGGAGCGCATCGGGGCCCCTCCCATGGAGCGGATCGGCATCGAGCGCATGGGAGCCGCCGGCATGGAGAGGATGGGCCTGGAGCGCATCGGGGCCGCCAACATGGAGAGGATGGGCCCCCCCATGGGGCAGGGCATGGGAGCGGGCATCGAGCGCATGGGACTGGCCATGGGCAGCAACTTCGAGAGGCCCATGGACATGGAGCGGGGAAACTTCGCCGGGAATTTCGCAGGCCCGCTGGGAGGAGCCGGAGGCCCCGCGGCGGGGGTGGCCCGGAAAGCCTGTCAGATCTTTGTGAGAAATGTGAGTGAGGTCTTCTGTTTCCCTGCCCTTTTCCTTGCCTTCCCGACTTTTCCTTGCCTTTCCCACCCTTTTTTCCCTTCCCACCATTTTCTCCCCTTTTCCTTGCCCCCCATTCCATTAATCGGGGCTGACACGTTCCTCTCATCCCTGCTCAGTTTTCACTCTGAATGTCTAATATTGGATGCTGCCAAATTTGGGGAGCTGGAGCCATTTCCTTCTCAGGAGAAGAGCTCCTGGAGGACCAGGATGTTTCTCTCACTGCCTATCCCAGGATTTGGGGGAGTTGGGAATGTTGCAGGTTGCTCAGCAGAGCCTCAATAACGATTTGTTCTTCTCTTTCCCACAGCTGCCTTTTGATTTTACATGGAAAATGCTGAAAGATAAATTCAATGAATGTGGTAAGTGACTTTTTTCCCCCGGTAATTCCTGGGAGAAATGAGTAGGGCCTGGAGGGACTCCAGGAGAGCTGCCCCGCGGCCGATCCGCCCCCACCTCCTGCTCTCTGTCCCGCAGGGCACGTTCTCTACGCCGACATCAAGATGGAGAACGGCAAGTCCAAGGGCTGCGGGGTGGTGAGGTTCGAGTCCCCGGAGGTGGCGGAGCGCGCCTGCCGGATGATGAACGGGATCCAGCTCCGCGGGCGCGAGATCGACGTGCGGATCGACCGCAACGCCTGAGCCTCCCCCTCCTTTTTATCCCTCCAACAACCAGGGCTTTTTATTTTTTGATTTCTTCTATTTTTTTTTTTTTTTTTAAATTTTTGGTTTGTTTTACAATTTATATTTTATTTCTCTCTCTATCTCTCTCTCTCTCTCTTGTTAACCATCTGAATTTTGACTGGATGTGCAGGTGTTCTAAAAAAACAGGAAAAAAAAAACCCACAAACCAAACAGCCAGTTGCTTTCTGGAGTAATTTTAAGTCCTTTTTTTAACGGGTGAAGCGCCATTTTACCGGGTTTTTTGCATCGGAACTTGCAACGTGGCACAATCTTTTTTTGTAGTTGTGGCATCTCGTTGACATGACAAGATGTAAACAGTCTGAATTTGATAATAAAGCAAGTTGAATATTGCAAGGCACGGTGTCCTTTACAGCCCTGGGTGTAAACTCAGCCGAGTCTGGGTGTCCCTCTGTCCCTCGGGGGTGTCCCTGGGTGTCCCCCTGTCCATCAGGGGTGTCCCTGGGTGTCCCCTGGGGTGTCTCTGGGTGTCCCTCTGTCCCTCGGAGGTGTCTCTGGGTGTCCTTCTGTCCCCTCGGGGATGTCCCTGGATGTCCCTCTGTCCCCGGGGGTGTCCCTCTGTCCCCCCGGAGGTGTCCCTGGATGTCCCTCTGTCCCCCTGGGGGTCTCTCCGTGTCCCTCCGTCCCCTCCCGGTTCCCTCCCTCTCCCCTTCCCGCCCACGTGGCCGCGGCTGTCGCGCGGCAGTGACGTCACCGCGCGGCGCCGCGCGAAGGTCACGGGCGGCGCGGGGCGATGGCGGCGGCCGGAGGGTGCGGGGTGAGCGGGGAACGGGGGGGAACGGGGGCGAACCGGGCCGGGGGGGCAGCGCCGGGGGCAGCGCGGGGCCGGCCGGGCCGGGGGCACAGCGCGGGGCCCGCCCTGCCCTGCCCTCACCCCCCGGCGGGCCCGGCCCCGGCGGTGTCACCCCCGCTGTTCCCGCTGCCCCTGCCCGCCGTGTGGGGTGGGATTGCGTGGGCCTGAAAGCCCCTCCATCCCAGAGTGTCCCTGCTTTGGCCTGGGGTTGGATGGGTTTTAAACCCCCTCCATCCCAAACTACCCCTGGCACAGGGTGGGATTGGATGGTCTTTAAATCCAAACTGCCTCTGCCCGGGGGGTGGGATTGGATGGGTTTTAAACCCCCTCCATCCCAAATCTCTGCCCTGCAGGGGTGGGAGTG
>JAWWES010000082.1:891403-909937 GCA_035583135.1 Lophotriccus pileatus
ACCAGAGGAGCCTCAAAAGCACCAGAGGGGCCCGAGAGGAACCAGAGGAGCCCCAAAAGGGTCAGAGAACATGGAGAGACAGAGCACAGCCAGGGTAGGGGTGGGATGGTTTCTGCAGCACCATCACGACAACGCAGAGAAGCGAAGGAGGAACAGGAGCTGCTGGGAAATGCACTGACACCACACCCTGCCAGAGCTCCTTCCCCAGCCCACCCCCCTCACCTTCCCTGGGCTGGGGTGGGGTGGGATTTGACCACGGAGGCGCCCCATGGCTCCACCCTGCCAGCCTGGACAGTGTCTCGGTTTCCAGGAGCCAGGAGAGAGCCGAGCAGGGCGGGGAGGGAGTCCCTGCTGCCGAGGCTGGACCCTTTGGCGAGGTTGGCACCCTTGGGTGCGGCGTGGCCCGGGTTTGGCCCACGGAGCAGAGCGTCCCTGGTGGGCCCGGGGAAGGTGCTTGATCCCAGAGGGACATTCCCCGGGAGGGCCATTCCCTGGAGGGCCATTCCCGGGGGGTTGTCCCATGCAGGCGGTGGCAGGAGGGGGTGAGGAGCCCGTTGTTGTTGTTGTTGCCAGGCAGGGACGGCGAGGAGGAGGAGGAGGAGGAGGAGGAGGAGGAGGAGAAGGACTGCACTGTCGGGCGGGCGGTGGGTGGATCTCGTGGTGGTGGGTGTGGAGGGGGTGGTGTTTTGGTTTTTTTTTTGTTTAGTAGAGCTGGAGCTGGAGCTTCATCCTCAGTGCCTGGCCCAGCTCCCCCGCCAAGTAGTTGAGGTGGTTCTTGGCCTCGAGTTTCTGCAGTTCCCGCCTGCGGTACAGCGGCACGCTGACGATCTCCAGCAGGTACGTGCCCGGCAGGATTTTCTTGCGGCCCAGGTGGAGGAAACTGAGCCCTTCCTTCTGGTGGATGCGGAAATAGCCGCCCTCGTTGCCCTGGGAGATGAGGTACCGCACGCGGTGCTCCAGCGGCTCCACGGCCGGCAGCAGCTCCAGGATGTGCTCCTTGTGCGCCAGGTCCGACAGGTTCAGGGTCATGGACAGCGGGGCCTCCACGTCCATGCTGGCCAAGTTCACGGCCTGGTCCTGTGAAGGAATGGGCTGTGTCACTCACAGACCCCCCCAACACCTCGGGGCCACGTGGAGGTGGAGGAGGGTGTGATTTTTAGGGGAGTTCTGCCACAAAGCAGCTCTGAGATGTAACAGCGACTTCCACGGTCCTTAATTTCCTTGGTGCCCTGTGTGTGTCTCTGACTCTGACCCAGCCAGCACACAGCCCTCAGCTTCAGAGGAAGGACCAGCAACTTAAGGGTCATTTTCCTTCCAAGGCCTAAAATGACCCCCCCAGTCCTGTAACATTCTTGGGGGAGCCTTGGACAGAGGCCAGAACTTCCTGCTGAGGAATAACCTGTGTTTACAGTGACAGGCCCAGTCTGGAGTCAAGACAGTGAGTGCTGAGAGCCCTCTGTCACCCTGTGGGAGCTGCTCCCCCATCTCCTCCCCTCGCTCAGAAACATGGAGTTTGGGTTTGGCTGGAAGGGACCTCAAAGCTGATCTCATTCCACCCTCCTGCCATGGGCAGGGACACCTTCCACTGTCCCAGGATGCTCCAAGCCCTGTCCAATCCGGCCTTGGGCACTTCCAGGGATGGGAAACACGTGCTTTATCTCTTGGCTTCACGTATCCCCAGACATCTGTGGCCAAACCACACACGGGTGTGTCACCCCAGGACGTCCCAACCTCCAAAGACCCTCAATTCCCGCTGGACTTGTGGACTCAGGGATGTCCCCAAACACCCAGGGCAGGTGTGGGGTGAGCTGCTCTGGCTGGGCTGAGGCAGGAATGGTCCCAAAGCGCAGGACCCAGCTCTTGCCTTGCCCCCCATCCCATCCAGGACACTTTGGATGTCCCACCTGGTGCTTCTCGGTGCCGTTGAGGCTGCGGCGCTGCCGGCCCCTCTTGGGGTAGCCGTTGATCTTGCACTCGTAGCAGGTCTCAGGGGACAGCAGGTTGTCCTCATCCTCCTCCTGGGGGGCAGGCAGGTAGGGACCTTTCCCAAAACCCAAGCCAGAGATACAGTGCCTGGTGGCAGAAGAGCAGAGAGACCCAGCTCAGAGCCGTGACTCCAATGGAAGTGTCACCGCGGCCCTCGGAGCTGCCCCAGAGACACGGGTGGGTGTGGGACATGGCATGGGCAGAACAGCTCTGAGGGAGATCAGAGCAAGAGGGTTTAATTAATCCATCTCCATCCTCTGTCCGAGGAGGAGTGATAAGAGAACCAAAGCACGCGGATCAAATCGGCCAATTAAGGATAGAACACTAATTAACGAGGAGAGAACCGCGTAACTTAGAACTGATCAGCGTTACTTCCTTCGTTTGCTAAAATGTATAAAAGGGTGAAAAGCCTCGGAAGGGACACATGGCTGGAACGATTCCCACTGGAATAAAGCAACGCCTGGCTCGCCAACACTTCAAAGGGCGGGTGGAGGGTTTAATTTCTTCCCAGCCAAGCTGAGGACTCCCTGCAGGGTTGGGGGGAGCTCCTTCAACGGGACAACCTCCCCCAGGACCGACTGGCTGCTCCCTTACCCCTGTCCCGCTCGGAAGTAGCCGCCGGGGCAGCCGCAGAGGTAACCCCCGTCCGTGTTGGAGCAGCCGTAGCTGCAGGGGCTGCCCCCGGCCGAGCACTCGTCCACGTCCTGGCAGCCCCCGAAGGCCTGGTCGAAGTCGAACCCCGAGGGACACACGCACTTGAAGCTGCCCAGGGTGTTGTAGCAGGAGGCAGAGCCGCAGGCCGTGGGGCTGGAGCACTCGTTCTCGTCTGCAGGGGCAGGCACAGGCTCAGGGAGGGGAGGGGATGGGTGGGAGGTGGTGCTCCCTCCCCCCAGCCCTGAATTCCCAAAGGAGAGCCCAAAGCACTGCTGGGAGGGGGGTGTCCTGCTGCTGGTGGTGCCTTGGGGCTCTGCAGAGCAGCTTCCTGATGCTCCTGGGAGAAGCTGGGGCAGGGCAGGGGGTCCATCCCGGGGCACCGTCCTGGTCTGTCTCAGAGCAGGAACGTCAGTGGGATAGTGGGGATGAACCCAAACCCGGTGTCAGAGGGGGCTGAGGGGGTGGAGAGGGACTCAGGGGTCAGATGTCCTCCATCCTGCATCCTGCAGCTATGGGATACACCTACAGGTACAGGACACACCCCATAGGTATGGGACACCCCCCACAGGTAAGGGACACACCCCACAGCTATGGGACACCCCCCACAGGCACGGGACACCGCCCCACTCACCCACACACTGGTTCCACTGGTAGTGCTGCACGTAGCCCTGGGGGCAGCCGCAGCGATACCCCCCCAGCACGTTCTGGCAGCCGTGCTGGCACCGGTGGTTCCCGTCACACTCGTCCACATCTGCAGCAAAGCAACACGAAGGGCAGCTGGGACAGCTCCCCCCTGGCTGCTGGGACCAGCCTGGCACCCTTGAGGGTGCTCGTGTGGGGGTGGTTCTTGTGCCCAGTTACATCTCTGCACAGCTGGAGGTGAGGGGCACCCTCAGCCCACAGACACCCCTGGATGGTTTTTGAGTGGAGGTCTGGCCTGTTACCAGTTCTGATCTGCTTGGCAGTCCCTTGGCCAGCATGAGATGTCTCCTGGTGGGACACAGGACCATTCCTGTCCCAGCCTTGGCTGTGGCTGCACCACTGAGACCTTCATTTCTGTCTCCAAGGGCCAGTGTTTGCCCAGCCAGGTCAGGCACCGACCTCTCCTTTGCACCAGGGGCTTCCCATGGGGGTTTCTGGTGCCCCACAGACCCTTCTGATAGAACCCTGGAATATCCTAAGCTGGAAGGGACTCACAGGGATCATCCAGTCCAACTCTCAGCCCTGCACAGACACCCCAACAATCCCACCATGTGCCTGAGAGCATTGTCCAAACCCTCCCTGAGCTCACTGGACTGAGCTCCTCAGAGCCTGTGAGGCACCAGGAACTCTTCCCCAGGGCACACAACTCTGCCAAAGCCCTGCAGACCCAGACCCACCTTCACAGTTGACCCCAGAGCTGTCCAGGGAGAATCCCTTCTGGCACTCGCAGTTGTAGCTGCCTGGGGTGTTCAGACACTGCCCTTTGGCTCCACACAGCGAGGGCTGAGCCGTGCACTCGTTGTTGTCTGCAAAACACCCGTGGTTTGGGGGCTGGGAAGTCTCTCCTGGGTTTAAAACTGACCCCTGGGGGATGTTGTGCCCACGGGAATGTCCCAGGGGAGCAGGGAGTGGCTCTACTCACCGATGCAGGACGAGTGGTGCTGAGTGAAGCCAGGGGGGCACTTGCAGTTGAACCCCCCGATGATGTTCACACAGAGGAACTGGCAGTTGTGCTGCTTGGTGGAACACTCATCCAAATCTAAAGCAACAAGGAAAAGCGTCTCATTTTATCTCCCTGAGGTGTTTTATCCGTGTGCTCTCGGCCTGTGGCACCCCTGGATACGTCAGGAGCAGCCTCAGGAACAACACCCAGAGTTTTTCTGTGAGAAGAACCAGCCTCTCCCCGCCTCACTGGGGACATCTGGAAGGTGCTGAGGCTTTTCCCTGCCTCCCCTGAGGATCCACAGCTCCCAGAGTCTCCCAGATCCTTTCATCCCAGCCTCCTCCCAGCCTGCTCCCACACTGACACCAGCTCTGCCCCTCCTCCTGGCTGGATACCTTTGCAGATCTTCCCGTCCTCCTGCAGGATGTACCCTCGGGGGCAGGAGCACTGGTAGCTGCCCTCAGTGTTCTTGCAGATGAAGTTGCAGGGCTTGGGGGACTGGTTGCACTCGTCCAGATCTGCCCTCGGGAGATAAGACCCATCAGCATCCCCAGGGACGGGACCACCCCTCGGAGCGCTGGGTCTGCCCAGGAGCTCCTGAACACACGGTGATCCCGGGTTTTGTGCTCAGGTATCCCCGTGGATTCTGGCACTCCCAGGTAAATGGCCTGTTTTCACCCTCCAGGAAGACACAGATTTTGGAGGAGCACCTCAGTTTGAGGCAGCACAACAAAGGTAGGAGATCTCCTGTGATTCCAAGGGTGCCTTTTAGACCAACACCTGCATTCCCAACTTGGAGCTCAGCCCAGCAGCACCACAGGCAGGTTTGGCTGCTCCCAGATTTCACTTCCAGATCCCTGCAACTCTTGGGGTCAGACAAGACCAGGACCCTCATTTTTAAGGAGTTAAACAACAGGCAGAGATGCCTTTGAGGAGCAGAGGGCCACGGAACAGGGCGAGGCGTCCAGAGCCCTGCTATGGATACGCAGATCTGTACGGCCAGAGTGGGGGGCAGCTCCGGGGTGGGGCTTACAAAACCCTCTGTCTGCCTGCTAAACAAGCAGGGATGGCAGCCTGATGTGCCCAGAGCCAGGGAATTCCCTTCCCAACTCACCCACGCAGGCCGTGCCCGTGATGTCGGCGGTGTAGCCCAGCCTGCAGTGGCAGCGGAAGGAGCCGATGCTGTTGATGCACTGCCCGTTCTTGCACAGGTTGGGCAGCACCTTGCACTCATCTATGTCTGGGGGAGGGAGGGAAGGAGCTGTCAGTGCCAAGACTGCCTCTGTCCCCGCTGCCAGCCCTGTGCCAGGGCAGCTCTGAGCCTCCCAGAGCTGAGAACCTGCCCAGAAAACCCCGCAGAGGCCGCTCCAGGCTCTGTCCTGCCTGCACCCACCTGCACTGCAGGTGTGTCACCCCAGCTCACCTCTGCCATCAGTGGAGTATCCTGGGCCATGGGGACACATCTTCTTGTACTGGGCAGTGCCAGGGAGGGGGCAGAGCTCGCACTGGGGGCCCCAACTGCGGCCGCTGTTGCAGCAGCACTCGGATTTGGTGACCAGGTTGCGGTTGGTGGAGGACATCTGGCACATGGTCTGCAGTACCTCGGTGAAGCAGAACCCTTGGCGGGTGTCTGGTCAGGGGAAAGGGGGATGTGGGGTCAGGAGGTGAGGCAGTGTCAGCCCCAGGGATGACGGAGCAGCCCCTGCCAGCGCCAGCACCAGGGTGGGGTGGTTCGGATAAAGGTGAAGGTGACGGCCCCAAAAAACCTTCTGCTCAGAATCAAAGGAGTCACAGAATGGTTTGGGTTGGAAAAAACTGAAGGTCATGGAGTTCCAACCCTGCTTTGGGTTGGAAGGAGCTGGAAGGTTGTGGAGTTCCAGCCCTGGTTTGGGCAGGGAAATCTTCCACTCCCCCAAGCCCTGTCCAACCTGGCCTTGGACACTTCCAGGGATGGGGCAGCCACATCTTCTCTGGGTGACCTGTGCCAGGGCCTCCCCACCCTCCCAGGGAAGAATTCCTTCTCAAATATCCCACCTAACCCTGGCCAGGGAGGAATTCCTTCCCAGCATCCCATCCAACCCTTGCCCTTTGTCAGCGCGAATCCACTCCCGCTCGCCGTGTCCCTCTGTACCCTTGTCACGAGCCCTTCTACAGCTCTCTTAGACCCCCTGAGGCCCCCGGGAAGCACCACCTGCTGCTCCAGGCCCGGCAGGATTGGGGCATTACCGATGCACTCGGTGCCAGAGGGACTGACTTCGAAGCCCTCGTTGCAGTCGCAGCGATAACTCCCCGCCGTGTTGACGCAGCGGCCGTTGGGGCAGATCCCGGGCTTGGTGCGACACTCGTTCTCATCTGGGATGGAGGGAGGGAAAGAGAGAAATAAAGAAAACCACAAGGAATTGGCAAAGAACCAATTCCAGCTTTCCATGAGTCCCTGTGCTACAACTCGGTTTGAAATGTCCTCCCAGAGCCCTCGAGGGCCATTTCCACATCAGCTGGGAAACACATCCACCTGCCCTGGACCTCTCCCAAAGCAAGGGTGGCTGAAACTCAGCTTCCCTGGCCTGCACTTGCTCCACCTGCCCTGGCCAAGCTGCTGGGTCAGCAGTGGAGCTGGGCTGGCTCCCTGTTCCCGCTGTGCCTGAGGCTGAGCAGGGCTGGGCTGCCCAGTGCTGCCCCTTCCTAAAGGGACAGACAGGGAAAGACCCAAAGGAAAGCCCCTCCTCCCCATGCTGGACTCTGATCCAGGTGGGCCAGGGGTGAGCAGAGAGGTCTGTGTGTGAAGGGGAGGTTCTGACCCACGGGAAACCCCAGGGAGGAGCTGTTTGGCAGAAGGATGGAACGTAAACTTCCACGGGCAATGCCTGGCAGGGAACTCTCTCCACGCCCCTGGGAGCCCCTGGCAGCCTGCTGTGGTACCTGTGCAGCCCTCTCCATCGGGCCTGCGCTGCATCCCCGGGGGGCAGATGCACATGAAGGTGCCGATGAGGTTCTTGCACAGCATCCCCCGGGACTCGCAGTCGTGCAGCCCCTCTGCACACTCATCCAGATCTGCAAGAGACACCCCATCAGAGCTGCCCCTGCCAGGCCTGGGGGGGCTCCAGAGTGCCCACTGCTCCAGCAACCCCTGTGGCCTTAGCCCAGGCTGGCTGGGGCACAGTTCAAAAAATCATGGAATCATAACGTGGTTTGGGTTGGAAGGGACTTTGAGGTGGCAGGAAACACCTCCCACCAGCCCAGGTTGCTCCAACCTGCCCTTGGACACTTCCAGGGTGGGGCAGGCACAGCTTCTCTGGGCAACCTGTGCCAGGGCCTCCCCACCCTGTGTGAGCAAAGAATTTCTGACAGCAAGAGCAGGGTGGGTGACAGCGGGCACAGACCCAGCGACGCCAGAGCAGGAGTCCTGCCCTCCCTGCACACACACGTGGCTGAGTGCAGGAGCTGGGGAGGGTTTGGGAGGTTCCTGATGGATGCAGGAGGGGCTGTTACCTCTGCACATCCTCCTGTCCTCTCTCAGGGCGTATCCAGAGGGGCAGGTGCACTCGTAGGAGCCGAAGGTGTTGATGCAGCGGAAGGCGCAGAGCAGGGGGTTCAGGGAACACTCGTTGATGTCTGCGAGGAGGAGAGAGGAGAGGACTTGCCTTGGTGCTGTCAGGGACAGGGATGGGCCTCCCCAGGACACACCCACCCTCCCTGAGTGTTCAGCTTGTGAGAACTTCGCTCCACCAAGGCTTTCTGCCATGGTGGTTGGCTGCAAAGGGATGGACAACGTGGTGTCTCAGCAGAGGGACAGACACAGTGTCTCAGCAGCTTGGATGGGTCCTGGCTCCTTGAGGAGGCAGCTCCTGTATTTTGGCAGGTCTCCAGGCCTCCTCCTGGGCTCCAGCCTCAGAGGAAGCTGAAGGAGGCCAGCACTGAAGCAGAGGAGCCCCAGCTGAGCTTTCCCCCACCATCCCTTGGAGGCTGGCCCGGGCAGTGACCCAGAGGGGTCCCCCCCAGCCCAGGGGGATGAAGGGACAGTCCCACAGCAGCGTTTACCTTCACATGTCATCATGGGCCCCGGCTCAAAGCCCTCGTCACAGGCGCACTCGAAGCCTCCCACCACGTTGGTGCAGGTGCCGTTCCCGCAGGGATTGCCGATGGAGCACTCGTCGGTGTCTGGGGACACGGGACACGTCGGGGGGGTCAGTGGGGTGGGAAGGGTCGGGGCTGGTCTGTCCCTGCAGCCTGAGCACTCAAATCCCCCTCTCCAGCAGAGGCAGGAGCGGGTACGACAGCGGGGCAGGCGAGGAGCGAGTGCCCTCCGTCCTCCTCTAACACGGAGGGCATGGAATGAGGGAACAGGGGCTCCCACCCATCCACCACCCAGACCCTCCCCCAGGCAGCCCCTGCTCCCCCACAGCCCCAGGCAGACCCTCACCCACGCAGTTGACCCCCGTGTAGTCCAGGTTGTATCCGAAGGGGCACTCGCAGCGGAAGGAGCCGTCGGTGTTGATGCAGGCCCCGTTGATGCAGACCCCCAGGTTCTCTGAGCACTCATTGACATCTGCCAGGGAAAACAGGCGGATGAAACCCCACCCAGCCACCAACACCCCTTTCAGGACTGATATGAGACACTCCAGGTGATCCCTGGTGATCAGCTGAGCTTGGGAGAATCCCCAGTCCTATTTCTTCCACCCCTTCCCTGCCACTGGCATCCAACCCTGCTCTCCAGTAGCCCAAGTCTGGTTGTTTTTAGGCAGCAACCCCCCTCCAAGCCCAAATTTCTTGTCATCCCCAAACCCAACCTCACCTTCTCGGGTGTCACCTGGGCCTGGGATGGCTCCGTGGCCGTACGGACACAGCTCCTGGAAGGCAACTGGAAGGAAGCAGGAAAGTGAGATCTGCTCACAAGGGATCCCACTCACAGCACCTCAGATGGGTTTTGGAGGCTTCTGGAGCACGATGGGAGCTTGAGAACCCATAAAACCCCATCTGGCTGGAAAAAAACTGTGCTTGCCTCGGGTCTGGAGTCATGGAGTCATGAAGGTTGGAAAGCCCTCTAATGTCACTGAGTCACCACGAGCCATTAACCCAACACCACCGTGTTCACCACTAAACCACGTCTCCAGGTGCCACATCCACATGTTCTGTGAACACTTGCAGGGATGGAAGAGGCCCTGGGCAGCCTCTTCCAGTGCTTGGCCACCCTTTCAGTGAAGAAACTTCTCCTAATATTCAACCCTGGCACAACTTGAGGTTGTTTCCTCTTGTCCTGTCACTTGTTATCCAGGAGAACAGCCCAAGCCCCACTTGGCTACCACCTCCTTTCAGGGAGCTGTAGAGAGAGTTGTGAGGCAACACCAAGGTTGTGAGTTTGGTCCTTGTGTGGGCCATTCACTGCAGAGCTGGACTTGATGATCTCTGTGGATCCTTTCCAACCCGGAGAGTTCTGTGAAATCTGTTGGAAGGGGTCCACAAGGATCACCAAGTCCAACTCTTTTGCCTTATCCAAAGCCCTGGAGAGCCACCAAGAGCAGCTCCAAAGCAGAAATAACCCTCCTGGCTGCTGGAGCCCCAGGGAATTCTTCAGCCCAGGCTTCTCCACGCAGCTCTCCCCGGACGGACAGACCCACTTTGCCGGACACCTCACCTCTCCTGACCTTCCCCACGCACAGAGCCACGTCCCAGCATTCCTACCATTGCCTTCCTGAGGGCACAGCTCGCAGGGGTCTCCCCAGCCCTCCCCTGGCATCTTGCTGCAGCAGCACCGAGCCTTGGTGGTGTTGAAGGCCTTGGGGACGGAGCACTTGCCGTTGTCGAAGCGGGTGAAGCAGAAGCTCTGGCGGGTGTCTGCCGGAGGAGGGGGAGAACCCCGAGGTCAGGCAGAGGCCCAGGAGGTTCTGCTCCCTCCCCAGCACGCTCAGCAAAGCAGCTGTGCTCACCGAAGCAGCGGCGGCCGTTGTCAGACAGCACGAAGCCCGGCGGGCACACGCACTGGAAGCTGCCCGGGGTGTTGGTGCACGTCCCGAAGAGGCAGATGTTGGGCTCCTCTTCGCACTCGTTGATATCTGGGAGGAGCAGGGACACACAGAGCACAGCCAGAGGTCACTCCTTTCCTCAGGAAAATGAGGTGTGGGAGCTCTGATGCCTCATCACCACGTCCCCAGGCTTTAACCCTCTCCCTCAGAGAAAATGAGGCAGTGAAAATGGGCACAGAAAGACCTCTGAACCTCCTCTTTTTCCTCTCCCACCTGCACCTGTGAAGGGGAGGTCTGGGAGCCCTGATACCCGCAGGACATCACCATGTCCCCAGTCTTTAATCCTGCCTTAATGAGGCAGTGAAAATGGGCACAGCAAAACCTCTCGAGCCTTCTCTGCCACAAGAACAGGTCTTGCATTGCAAGGAGGTATTTGAAGGTGGTGATGCACCATCCTGAGGATGCCCCAGCCTACCCAGGAAGAACAGGGCCGCTGTGGGAACAGTTCAAGGGGGTCAGACGTGAGCAGAGGGGGCAGAGAGCCGACGTTACCGATGCAGTTGTCGTTCTGCACCTCGTAGCCCGGGGGGCAGATGCAGCGGAAAGAGCCCTCCAGGTTCTGGCAGGTGCCCGGGGAGCAGGTGCCAGGCAGGCTCACACACTCGTTGATGTCTGAGGAGGAAGAGAAACACCCAGTGAGGGGGTCTGTGCCCACCTCAGAGGACCCTCCTGCACCCAGGCCCTGCTGTGCCCAAAAGGCGCGAGGGAAGCAGGGATGACAT
Organism: Lophotriccus pileatus; assembly: GCA_035583135.1. Classification (NCBI taxonomy): domain Eukaryota; kingdom Metazoa; phylum Chordata; class Aves; order Passeriformes; family Tyrannidae; genus Lophotriccus; species Lophotriccus pileatus. The sequence continues at coordinate 902,431 of JAWWES010000082.1, forward strand.
CTCCCAGGATGGCACCCCTGGTACAACTCTGCAGGTTTTAGGGGCATGGACAGAGCATTTCTGTATGCAAAGGTAGAGGCTTGACTGTTCCCTGCCATGAAGGTAGAGAGGGACTCAGTCCAGCTCTCCACGGGCACTCAGGTGACCAGGCTTTGCTTGGGAATGGGCAGAGGACTTGTGAGCGGTTCTGGAGAACCCACTGCTCAGCTGGCTGTGATGGGCCAACCTGGGGACCACATCTCCCAGCACCACTCACCCCACTGGTGCCCAGACACTCACCCACACAGTTCTTCCCGTCAGGGGTCCGGTCGTACCCCTCCTGGCACAGGCACTGGAAGGAGCCGATGCTGTTGATGCACTGGCCGTTGCGACACACCTGCCCCACCAGGGATGAACACTCATCAATGTCTGTAGGAAGGAGAGGACAAGCAAAACAGGAAGAGATGCAGAGCATGAGAGTGTCACCTCCACCAGCCCTGCACCTCCAGCACCTCCAGCCCCTCCCTCCACCCACCGCTGACCCCACAACGTGTGCCCATGTGGGACACTCTGGCCAGCAATCCCTGGGCTCAGGATTGCAGGGGACTCACCCATGCAGTCGTTGTTGTGTGTGAGCTCAAAGCCAGGGAAGCAGAGGCAGTTGTAGGAGCCCACCGTGTTCTTGCAGGTCCCGTTCCCGCAGGGCTGTCGGTCGCACTCGTCGATGTCTGCGGGGAGAAGGTCAGGGGGGCCCGGTGAGGTGACACTCCTGGGCGTGCAGGCGGTGCCCAGGGGGGGCTGCACAACACCAGAGGACACTGGAGCCCTTGGCTGTGCTTGGCACCGCTCAGCAGTGTCAGAGAGAGCTGCCATCCTTCCTCGTGTCTGATTCCCACGCAGTGCGTGGCACCCCAGCGACCCAGAAACACAACCTGTGGCCCCACACTGACCACGCACACTGAGCCTGGCCCCACACTGACCCATGCACATGGTCTGCTCCCCCGTGGCCTTGAAGCCGTTGTGGCAGATGCAGACGTAGCTGCCCTCGGTGTCCACGCAGTCCCCGTGGCTGCACACGTTGGGGATCTCCTGGCACTCGTTGCGACCTGGAACGAAGCCACGAGTGGGGCACTGCTGAGCCGAAAGGATGGACCACATGGCAAGAGCAGAGCCCTGCCTCCCATTGCTGAGAGGTGGCTCCACGGAGAACAGGAGCAGAATGACGGAATGTGCCCAGCTGGAAGGGACCCACCGGGATTTGTTGGGTCCAGCTCCTGGCCCTGCACATAAACCCATGAGATTTATACACTCGAAAAACCCCAAATTACATGTGATTGGAAAATGTGGCCTGAGTTGCACTTCACAGGGACAGTGGGCACAGCCCCGAGGCTGCCAGAGCTCCAGGAGCGTTTGGATGATCCCCTCAGGCAGGACCATGAACTTGATCCCTTCCACCTCGGCACATTCCGAGACGCGCAGGGTGCTGTGCCAGCCCAGCCCCGCGGGCAGGGCCGTGGGCAGAGGGGTTGTGTGTGGAACAGGCGGCACAGGGGTGCCCTCTTACCCACGCAGGCTCCACTGGGTGACAGCTTGTATCCTGTGGAGCACTCGCACCTGTAGCTGCCCGGGATGTTGATGCAGTCGGCGTTGCGCTGGCACAGGTTCTCCCCACTGCTGCACTCGTCGATGTCTGTGCCAGGAGAGGGAGGGAATCAGGCCTTGCACCCGGGATTGCCACGGAAAACACCAGGGGAACACCGTGGGAGGGCGTCTCCATCGGGATAAATCAAATTCTCCCACTATTTTTTAGCATGAGGAAGCAGGCGCTGCTTCAGTTTTAGGGAGCGCAAAGGCCCCCCCACTTCCCAAACTTCTGTTTATCAGCAAGGAAATCACTGTTAATTTGCTATAAATTCTCTTCATTCTTAGCAATGAAATCAGTGTTAATTTCCTATAAATCCTCTTCATTAATTGCCTATCAATTACATCATTCCCTCCATTAATTAGAATTCTATCTCTACTGCTTGTTGATTTCTGTCTTCTCGGCCTTTGCAGCCTTTTTATTCTCTTTTTCCCAGACAGAGTCTCAGTGCAAATGCTGAATTATCTTTATTGGCTTCTTCTTTCTTTCTGGTCCATAAATTCTGCATTCCTGGTGTCTAGTTCTCAGCAGTATTTCCCTTCCCCCCAGGCTTTGGTCACTGAAGTGCATCAAGGTTGGCTTAAGCTGAACTTCACGTTTCAGTGCTTTTCCCAAACTGTGTTCCCACCAGAGCAATTACACTGCTTATGATTAATGAAACCAATTAATTAGAAAAGCTATCAGGACAGTTCCAGCATTTCCAATGCCACTGGAAACTCCTGGGAGGGCTGGAGGGGCTCGGTGCAGTCAGCTGAGCTTTAACCCTTGCCTTGCTCCACTCTGGGTCGATTTCCCGCAGGGAGGTGGTGGAACCCCCACCCTTGGGTGCCCCCCTTTTCCCCCCAGGTACCTTCACAGATGAGCAGGATGTTGTTGTAGCTGAAGCCGATGGGACACTCACACCTGAAGCTGCCGATCTGGTTGATGCAGACGCCGTTGGTGCAGATGGCCGGGATCTCGCTGCACTCGTCGATGTCTGCACACACACACACAAACACAGCCCCCCCTGGAGCATCCCAGCGGGAAAACACCTCCACCAGAGCCAGGAAAACTGCCCCCTCTCATTCCAGCCGGGAAGGGCCACTGGAGCAACTCCTGGAGGCTGGAGAGTGGATCGTGCGGGTCGTGCCAGGCCAGGGCTGGGCACGCAAGGGAGCCACAGCAGATGGAACAGCGGCACATTCCCAGCAGCACATCCCCCTGTCTGCTCCAAGGGTGTCTCTGCGGTGACAGGGACACTTGGCCAGGCTCTGGGACCAGGCTGGATGGAAATGGGGAGTCCAGGAGGGGGGTCACTGGAATTCTGGGATGGCTCCAGAGTCCTTGACTGTGGCTGTGCCCAGCACAACCCACCAGCAGCACTGCACCGATACCCGCTGGGGAGGGGAGGTTTGGGAAGGGAAGGCAAGACAAGGCAAGGCAAGGCAAGGCAAGGCAAGGCATTGTTTACTCACCAATGGGCTTCCCCGTGTGGATGTCGATGATAAATCCAGGGGCTTGGTTACCACACAGGATCTGGTACTCGGCTGGAACGGGAACACCGAGGTCAGGGCCGTGCCCAGTGGGCACAGAGAGTCCAGCTGTGGCTGGATTTGGGGTCTGCCAGGCAGGAGGGGCTCAGCACAGAGCTTAACCCAGACAGGGTGCTCTCCCTTGTCCCCCGCCCCTTGGCAGTGGCTGTGGCCCAAAGTGCACAGGACTGAAGCCTTAATATCCACATTAAACAACAATCTAAAGTATCATAAAAATATTGTATAAAGTTCTAACCCCTCTGCAGCTCAGGATGCACACTGTGTAAAACACCCCTGTGCATCCAGCATGGAATAAACGAGGGCTTTTTGCTTCAAAAAGAGTTTCAGAGCGTTATTTTCTGGCTTTTAAGCATCAGAATCCCTGGAAAAGCAAGGGGAATGAGGTGACTTACGGCTGGCAGGGGTGGGACAGGGCTCACAGGGCTTGTTCCAGGCCTTGCCAATGTTGTAGGAGCAGCAGCACATCTTCTTGGTCATGTTGAAGGACAGCTCGTTCTCACACGTGTCGTTGTAGTTGCGGTAGCAGACGCTCTTCCTCATGTCTGCAAAGGCAGCACAGGCAGCATTCCCGCCCTGGAATGGGCACTGCCACCCCTGGGAATGGTCCTGCCACCCCTGGGAATTGGCCCTGACAGCCTTTGGAACGGCAGCCTTGGGAATGGGTTCTACCAGCCCTGGGAATGGGTCCTGCTAGTCCTGGGAATGGGATCTGTCAGGCTTTGGAATGGGTGCTGTGCCATCCCTGGGAATGGGTTCTACCACCCCTGGGAATGGGTTCTACCACCCCTGGGAATGGGTTCTGCCAGCTCTGGGAATGGGTACAGTGCCAACACTGGGAATTGGCCCTGACAGCCTTTGGAATGGGTTCAACCACCCATGGGAATGGGTTCTACCAGCTCTGGGAATGGGTTCTGCCAGCTCTGGGAATGGGTTCTGCCAGCTCTGGGAATGAGTACAGTGCCAACCCTGGGAATGTGTCCTGCCAGCCCTGGGAACGGGTTCAACCACCCCTGGCAATGGGCTGTGCCAGCCTTTGGAAGGGCAGCCCCGGGAAGGGGTTCTCCCAGCCCCAGGAGCGGGTCCCAGGGGGTGAATCCCAGCAGCTGAGCTGCACCCCCTCAGCCCAAGGTGCCCCCTCCCCAGGGCCCAGCCCCTGCCTTACCCATGCAGTTGTTGCCCCCGTTGACCTGCATGTACTCGGGGGGGCACACGCAGGTGTAGTTGCCCAGGGTGTTGTAGCAGGTGCCGGGGCCGCAGATCCCGATGTGGGCAGAGCACTCATCGATATCTGCCAGAGAAAACAGGGCGAGTTGAGGGGGTAAAAATGCTGGTTGTCATCCTCTGGGAAGGATCCCGACAGAAAAGGGATTTTAAGGAGAGGAGAAGTTTTTTCATCAGTAAAAACGTGCTGAGAAAAAGACCCAACGCTTGCTGTAAGTACTCAAAGCTGCTCAGGAGCCTTGAGAACGTTCCAGAAGGAGTGACAGCAGGTTAGAGGAGACGAGGAAGAAGAAGAGAAGATGAAGAGATGGGTTTTTTGGGGACCTCTAACTGCTTTGGGATGCATCTGGTCAGGGGCAGTGCTGTGGTAGGGAGGGGTTTGGAAGTGGGTGGAGCACATGAGGTGATGTCCAGATATTGTAATTAGACACTGAGTATTGTAATTAGACACTGGATACTGTAATTAGAAACGGAATATTTGTAATTTGAAACTTGAATATTGTAATTAGAAACTTGAATATTGTAATTAGACACTGAATGTTGTCATTAGACACTGAATATTTGTACTTAGAAATTGAATATTGTAATTAGAAATGGAATATTGTAATTAGAAACTAAACATTGTAATTAGAAGCTGAAAATGGTAATTAGAAATTGAATATTGTTAGTGGACATTGAATATTATAATCAGAAACTGAATACTGAAGTTTTATCTTGAATATTGCAATTAGAAACTAATATTGCCATTAGAAATTGCATATTGAAATCAGAGACTGAATGTTGCAATTAGAAACTGAATATTGCAATTAGAAATTGCCTATTGTAACTAGAAACTGAATGCTGTAATTAAAAACTGCATATTGTACCTAGAAACCGAATGTTGGATTTAGAAATTTAATATTGTGATTAGACATTGAATATTGTAATTAGAGAAACTGAATATTGTAATCAGCCACTGCTGTAAAGTCTGTGCAATCGGGGGTGCACAGAACGCTCCTGTGCACCCTCAGTGCTGCAATAAAGGAGAGATTTTTATCTTTCCATGCCCCAAAGAGCCCAGAGCAGGATTTTCCCAGCTTTGGAGGCCTCGGTACCTTCACAGATCCGGGTGTCCTCGTTGAGGTAGTACCCGAGGGGACACTCGCACTGGAAGCTGCCGAAGGTGTTGACGCAGTTGCCGCCCTGGCACAGCCCTGGCAGCTCCTGGCACTCGTCAATGTCTGGGGAGGGAGAGCAGAGGGAGCTGTTTGCTGCCTGGCACCCCATCCCAACACCTCCTGGAGCCCCAGGGGCTGCCCCAGCACCCCCTTCCCCGGGCGCAGGGCCCGGGATAACTCACCCTCCAGGATCACAGTGATGGGGTTGGGCCGGAATCCTTCTCCTCCAGGGCACAGGGTCTTGTATTCAGCTGTGGAAAAATCAGTCATGGGGGGGTCCTGAGCTCGGGGGGACTCCCAGGGAACAGGAGGGAGAGGGAGAACCGGGAAAAACCCAGGAGACACAATCCAGGAGGGTGGTGGCAGAGGGAGCAGCCTGACTTCCACGGCCCGCCAAGCCAAATTATCCATCCTGGCTCTGCCTGCCCACCCTTGAACGGGGTTATTCCACACCCCCCACTGGGCTAGGGATGAAGGATCCCAACCTGAATCCCACAAGGCACAACCAGCCCCGTTTCACCTCTCCCCTGCCCTGCCTGGCCCCGTACGGGGGTTTCCTTCCTTCCTCTCCCCCAGCTTCCATCGCGACGATGAAGCGGCAAATCCGGGCCCCAGGACCCACTCACTGGTGTTGGCTGGAGGGCACAGCTCGCAGGGGTTGCCCCAGGCACGGCCCAGGGAGCAGCAGCAGGAGGCCCGAGTGACCCCCACTCCGATTTCCGCGCTGCAGGAGATCCCGCCGTCGCCGCGGTCCTGCGTGTCCAGGAAGCAGTTCCCGACACGGGTGTCTGCACAAAAGACAGCGGTGGGTGAGCAAAGCCTCTCCAGAAAACCTTGGTGTGCACGGGAGGAGGCAGAATCCCGGAATCCCAGGCTGGGTTGGGTTGGGAGGGACCTTGAAGGTCATGGAGTTCCCGGTTCCAGCTGTGAGGGACCACCAAGAAGGTGCTGGGTGGGGGCGTGGGTGCTCTCCATGCAGGTCCCCACTCACCCACACAGCCCACCCCGGTGGGGTTCAGCTCGAAGTCCTGGGGGCAGTTGCACAAGTAGCTGCCCGGGGTGTTGACACAGAGCCCGTTGATGCAGTTCACAGGGTCTGCACACTCGTTGATGTCTGGAAGGGTGGAAAGACGGAGACTGAAAAACCGAGGGGAAGATGGGCACAGAAACCACAGCCCCTCCCTGCCCCACCACAGCAGGTCCCAGGGCAGAGACCCCCTCACCCAGCAGCCCTGACCTGTGCAGTTGCCTCCACTCCTGTCCAGCTCGTATCCGTCGTCGCAGGCGCAGCGGAACATCCCGGGCAGGTTCTGGCAGGTCCCGAAGACGCAGATGTTCTGGAAGGTGCACTCGTCGATGTCTGTGAAACAGGCAGAGCTGGGCACTCAGGGGCTGCCAGAGCCAGGCTTCCCCTGTCTCAGGGTGGTTTTGGTGCCACGGGAGACCATCTCCTGGGTGAGCAGGACCACCCTCAACGCCCTCTCCTCTCAGCCCTGCCCGCGTTTTGCAGGAATCCCCGGCTTAGCCCAGCCCCTGGGAAGGCTGAGGACCAACTCCTGTCACTGTGCACCACCAGGTGATGGTGGGGGGGTTACAATGGATTGGGTGGTGACAGAGAACTGGAGAGGGAAGGCCAGAAGGGAGGTGGGGCAGAACTCTGGGCACTTACCCTGGCAGGCCTTGCTGTCTTCTGTGGGATTGAAGCCCATCTCGCACTCGCAGCGGTACCCGCCGGGGGCATTGAGGCACTGCCCGTTCTCACACAGGTTCACGTTGTCTGCACACTCATCCACATCTAGAGAGAGCCCAGCAGGAGACTGAAACAGCATCCCCAGCACATGGGAGTTCCCTCAACTTGCCCTCGGAGTTCCCACGAGCCCATCCCACCCCTCCTCTGGGAGGTGGCTGCAATTCTCTTCAATGCCTTGATCTTCCCCAGACACCTTCTGAGGGGGTGGTGGATCCCTGCTGAGGGG
>JAWWES010000082.1:910037-930291 GCA_035583135.1 Lophotriccus pileatus
ACTTTGGGAAACCCCAGACCCACGCCCCGAGGTGCTGAGCCAGGCTGGTGGGGAAGAGGGAGAAGGATGACAAGGAAGCAAGCTGAGAAAAGAGAATGACATGTCTGCCCAGGAGGAATTTCCACCAGTGGTGCTATTTCTTCAAGTAAATTTGCAACAACACAAAGTGAAATTAAATATTCCAAACCACTCTTTGCACTGAAGGGGAAAAAAAAGGAAGCAAAATGGCTTGGGATCAGGGAGTTATTTTGTCTGCGAGAGCAGCTCCAGGGAATATCCAATGACTTGATCCTGTGAGAAACAATAATCCCTAAAGGCTTTTTACTTAAGGCTTGTTACATCTGCATAATGAGCTGTGAGGGTTTAAAACACCACCCTGGAGCTGTTGCAGCTCTGCTGAGAACTCCCCACCGCCTCTTGCTTTAAATAGTCGTCAAACGCGCCGCCCGCACTTAGAACCAAACTCTGAGCGCCCTTTGTCAAAGTGGGGCGCTTCTGGGGCGTAACTGGGATATAAATCCGTGTTCCAAGCTGCATTCCTGCTGCCTGTGGCCTCACCTGAGCAGGAGAAGCCGTCGCCGTTGAAGCCCTCGCGGCAGGCGCAGCGGTAGGAGCCGGGCGTGTTCACGCAGTTGGCGTTGAGGTTGCACTTGTGCTCTTCGGTCGCGCACTCGTCCAGGTCTGGGCAGGGAGAACACCCCGTCAGGGCTCTGCCTCCAGCCCTGCCCCCTGAGCCTGGGCGGCTCTGGGGGCTCACAGATGGTCCAGGAGGTTCTCCAGACACTCGGAGGCTCTGATGTGTCTCTGGGAACTTCTCCGGCCGCCGTGACCACGACACTGATCTGTGTCCCCCAGTGCCACCTCTACATGGCTTTTCAATCCCTCCAGGGATGGTGACTCCACCACCTCCCTGGACAGCCCATTCCAGGGCTTGATAACCCTCTCCCTGAATAAAGTTTCCCTAATATTCAACCTAAACTTCCTCTGGTGCAACTTGAGGCTGTTTCCTCAAGAATACGCCAGGTTGGAAGGGACCCACAAGGATCATCCAGTCCAACCCTCAGCCCCGCACAGGACCATCCCCACGTGCCTGGGAGGATCATCCAAACACTCCTGGAGCTCTGGCAGCCTCGAGGCTGTGCTCACTGCCCTGGGGAGCCTGGGCAGTGCCAACCACCCTCTGGAGGAAGAACCTCTTTCTAATCTCCAACCCAACCCTCCCCTGACACACTCCAGGCCATTCTCTGAGTCCTGTCCCCGCCTGACCCCAACCCCAGCTCCCCCCTCCTGTCAGGGAGTTGCAGAGAGCCAGAAGATCCCTCCTGAGCCTCCTTTTCTCCAGGCTGAGCCCCCCCCAGCTCCCTCCGCTGCTCTTCATCCTATTCCTGGGGCTTCAAGCGCAGCTTCCAGCTTGGCCCAGCCTCCAGAGGTGCCCCCAGGAGCACCTGGTGCCGGGGTGAGGACTCACCGTTGCACTTGAGCCCGTCCCCGAGCCAGCCCGTGCGGCACTTGCACTTGAAGCTGCCGGGCACGTTGATGCAGGAGGCGTGCATGTCGCAGTTGTGCGCCCCGATCTCGCACTCGTCGATGTCTGCGGGGAGGAGGAGCACCAGGGCTCGCACAGCTCGGCTCTCCCAGGGCAGGGGAGAGCAGCCAGGAGTGATCCCGCTCCGGGGTTTGGGTTCCAAGGGCTCCCAGGAGCCTGGATCTTTTTTGGGGAACCCCCAGGTGCCCACGGCATCCCCCACCCAGCACCCCAGGGATGGTGTCCTCCCCGTGGCAGCTGTGGGAGCTGTCTGGGAGGGCCTCTCGCCCCAGGTCTGCTGAGTTCCCACCTGTGCAGCCCGTGGTTCCCTTCTTGACAAAGTAGCCGAGCTGGCAGTGGCAGATGAAGGAGCCCTTGGTGTTCTCACACTCGCCGTGCAGGCAGATGTTGGGGTTCAGATCACACTCGTTCACATCTGCAGGAGGACAAGGGCCATGGAACACCACGAGGACCGTGGTGTGGCTCTGGGGCAACCCTCTGTATCCCCTCCTGCACCCTGTGCTGCAGCACAGCCCTCACCAATACAGGTCTTCATGTCCAGGGATGCCATGAAGCCGTCGAAGCAGAGGCACCGGTACTCCCCGGGGATGTTCGTGCACTGCCCACCATCACAGATGTCAGGATTATCCTCACACTCATCAATATCTAGAGAGAGGAGACCATTGCCAAGGTAAAGAGTGAACAGGTATTGTGGAAGCCCAGGAGGGAGGCACAGGGAGGGCTTTGCTCCAGATGCTGCAGCTACAGGGCTCTGTGAGAGGGGCTGGACGTGGCAGCGCGAAGCAAAATCATCCGTCAGGGAAATCACCCTTGGAGAATAAGCTCAAAAAATGAGACTCCCTCGCCCTGAAGTGGCCACGGAGGTCCCTGGGGCAGCACCTCTGAAGGCTGAGGTGGGCACTGACCTGCACAGGACCTCTTGTCCGGCATGAGCGCGTAGCCCTCGCTGCAGCTGCACTCGTAGCTGCCCTCCGAGTTGGAGCAGTGGGTGTCGCAGCCCCCGTTGGTGATGGTGCACTCGTCGATGTCTGGGGATGAGGGAGAGGCTCAGGCAGTGTTGGGGTTGTGGGCTGGGACACGTGTCTCGCAGCAGAGGGGCTGAAGAGGACGCCAAAGCCTCCCCTCCGACCGCGGCCACCGACACACCCTCGCCGGCAGATCCGTCGCTCAACCGGGAGCGTCCCCCCTTGTCCGACCCGCCAACGCCCCGCTGGGCATCAGAGCAGGCCAGCAGGGCTCTGGGCTCATCCCAGGGTCCTGGAATGACTCTCTGGCACAGAGGAGGACTCACCAACACAGCCCTGCCTGTCCAGCGTGGCCTGGAAACCCGAGTCACACGAGCACTGGTAGGTGCCGATGACGTTGACGCAGCGCCCGTTGCGGCACAGGTTGTCGCTGAGGGAGCACTCGTTGATATCTGTGGGGGGAAGAGCGGTTGGAGCAGCCAGCCCTGCTGATTCCCATGCTGGGAACAATCTGGGGCCCACCCCTGGTGTCTCCAAACTGAGCTTTTGTCGTTGCCCCATCGGTCGGTGCTCAGTGAACAACTGTGTGGTGAAAGGCTGGGAACGACGCCGGTCCCTCCTGGGTGAGGGCGTTCCAACCACATCTCACGGGATCACAGGGTGGTTTGGGTGGGAAGGGACCTTTAAGGATCATCACATTCCACCCTCTGCCATGGGCATAGACACCTTCCACCAGACCAGGCTGCTCCCACCTGGCCTTGGACACTTCCAGGGATGGGGCAAACGGGACGGGAAGACACTTGTGCACCCAGCACGAGATCCGAGTTTCCCTGTGTGATTCCCCTTGAACCCTTGGTGTGACACAGGTTTCCACCCTCTCACCTATGCAGGTGCTGCCCTCGGCTGTCAGCTCGTGGCCAGGGGGGCAGATGCACTCGAAGCTGCCGTCCGTGTTCATGCAGATCCCACCCCGGCACAGCAGCGGGTCCCGCTCGCACTCGTTGATATCTGCACACAATGACAGGAATTCCAGCTGCTTCTCCAGTTAACAGGGCAGTGCTGGTGCCAGCAGCACGGTCCCACCACCAGAGGCACGTCCCAAAACACAGGGATATCCCAAAATTACCGATCCTGGGATTGGGCGAGTCCAGCGGACTCTTGGTTGAAATCACAACTCTCGCCGTGACCCAGGACAGTGGGCAGGGCAGGGATTTGTTTTTAGAAGAACACAGGGAATAAAACATGAAAAATAAATAAATGGTATTGAATCACACCACGGACTGAAGTGGTTTGAAAGTCCAAGCCAAAGCAGAATATCAAGAGTAGGTCAGTGAGACAAGTGAGTCTGGCTGGACAGATGAGGAGAGGAACGTGGAATGCCAGGAATTAGAGGACAGCAAGAGTCTGGCTGAGTTGTTGGAGAAGAACTGAGGTGCTGAGGTCACTGATGGGATTTTTTAAGCTCCAAACAAGAATTATAAAAATTGAAAACAGATGAGACTCTGACAGAGTCCAAACAAGCACAGGGCAGATGGGAGGAGATATAAAGAATTATCTGAGGATAAAGGGCCATGAAATGGGCAGCTGAAAGGAGCCTTTGCAATTATAACTGAAAAGTGAGTGGGGCAGAAGGGTGTGGATGGTCTATCAGAGCTTCTCAGGAAGGACTTGATCCCTGAAAATGTTTGGGAAGCTGGACAGTGACCTCATTAATCCTTGAGGCTGGTATGAAACTGCTGCAGAGCCCAAGGAGAGGTGGAGGTTAAATATCACACAGAAAGCGGAACCAGGTTGAGAGACATTTTAGAAGAGATTCAGTGGAAAGCAGCCCAAGAAAAATAAGATGAATCAGCAAGGTTCTGAGCTGGAAGAGGCACAATCCATCTCCTGGTGGACCTCTTGCTCAGCAAGGTGTGTCTCTGTGTCCTCATGCCAGGGGAGGCATTTGATTTAATGACCTGTGGCTGGAGGATTTGCAATGACAGCAGGAGGCCAAGCAGTGCTGTGAAGACAAAAGTTTAATGCACCTCCTGATGCAGGAGTGGAAATAACAGGTCTGCTCACCTGCCATGCTGTTTGAAAATGGTTTGGTGCAAGGGCTGAACATGTGACATCAATAATGTGTGGAGATGGGGGGGTTGTTTGGAGTGGGGAATATGTAAATAACCACAGAATCCCAGCCTGGTTTGGGTTGGAAGGAACCTTAAAAATTACTCAGCTCCAGCCTCCTGCCAGGGGCAGGGACACCTTCCAGTGGCTGAATTAATCAGTGGCCAAATAAATCAGGGGTGGCTGAGAAGAGGAAGGAGATGGGACGTCACAGAAAGCAAAACAGCCAAGCAGGGGAGAGAACTGGAGCTCTCAAACACCCAGTCCAAGCTTCTGGGCTGGCACAGCCCCACCATGCACTGGCCAGTGCCCAGGATAAAGGTGGCAGGAATGAAAAGCCCAGGCATGGATCCTGTCCCAGCTCAGTGGCTCAAGCTCCAGCTGAAAGGAGAGGAAGGTTAAGAGCCAAGGCTTGGGGCATGGGGAGGTCTGAGGGAAGAAGAGTGTGAAATGAAGAAGGATGGACTTGGTTCAAACAAGTGAACAAGCACAAGGTGAAGAAGGAAACACAAGGTGAAAAAAAAGAAGGCACTGGGAGCGCAGGGAAGTGCCCTCTGGGTACAGCAACCAGGAAAGGGATGGGAAAGAAGGTGAGAGAAACTGGCTGGGGGTCCCATGGGCTCCCCTGTGGGCTCCCACAGGAGGTGGCAGGTCAGAACCAGCAGTTCTGACAGGACTGTGACAGCCCAGCCTGGGGCTGGCCTTGGGCTGCCAGTCCCCTTCCCCGGCTCGTGGGGCACCACCAGCCCAGGGCACAGGCTCTGGTCTCACAGGGGGTCAGCAGAGCTCTTGAGGGGGAGAGTTTTGGCAACCTTTCCATGGCCTATCCTTGCCCTGCAAGGCACGGAGCCCTGGGCAAGACACACAGAGAGCAGCTGGGCACGACGCTCAGCCCCAGCCACGTCCTGCCCTGGTGCTGGGGGAGCAGGAGGAGGTCCAACTTGGAAGGAAGGAGGGGCAGGGGGAAGGCTTTTTAAAGATTATTTTACTTCTCACTCTTTTGCTCTGACCCTGCCAGCAACAAATTTAACTAACACCCTCACTCTGGGTCATGTTTTGCCCATGATGGTGATCTCAGGGGCTGTGACCCCTCCCAGCTCCTCCTCCTGGGACCCCTCCCAGCTCCTCCAGGGCAGGCCCTTACCCATGCAGTTCTTCATCATCATGAAGCCGCTCTCGTAGCCCTCGAAGCACTCGCACTCGAAGCTGCCCGGGGTGTTGACGCAGGTGCCGTGGCCGCACAGGTCGGGGGAGATGCGGCACTCGTCGATGTCTGCGGGAGAAGGACATGATGCCTTCAAGATCTGTGCCCCTATCACTGTTGTTTACATCACACAGCTTTTAGCAGGGCTCTTTCTGCGTGGTGCTGTGAGCCGAGCACCTCCCACCGCGCTGTTCAACTCTTCTCGACAGAGATCTTGGCGAGGCGGGAAAAACGCCCCCAGAATGAGACAGAACCGCTCGCCAGAGCCAAGCCAAAACCACTCAGGGGCCTTGAAGGTGCGCCAAGAAGGACAGAGAGGAGGAGGAGGAGGACGATGGGGATGAAGGGGTGGCCCAGAAGTGGGTCCCTTACCTGTGCAGTTCCTCTCCTCGGCGTCCAAAGCGAAGCCGTTGCCGCAGATGCAGCGGAAGCTGCCGATGGTGTTCCGGCACGTGCCGTGAGTGCACAGGCCGGAGAAGACCTTGCACTCGTTCACATCTGGGGGTGGAGAAGAGCAGAGATTTCGGGGAGGGGATGCCTGAGCAGCGCAGAGCCCCCGGGGCAGGCGCAGCGGGGTGCTCCCTGCTCACCTTTGTAGAAGGGCCGTCCGGAGAGCACGTCCCCGCGGTTGGCAAAGCCGGGCCCCCGCGGGCAGATGGCCTTGAACTCGCTGGTGCCCGGCTTGGGGCACTCCTCGCAGTCGCTGCCCCAGGCCGAGCCCACGGAGCAGCAGCACATGTCCATGCGGTACTTGCCGGGCAGGGGCTCCGTGCACTCGTCCTCGTCCCACCTCATGTAGCACTGCTCCACCCGCACGTCTGGGGGGGCACAGCGCGGCTCAGCACCCCCCTGCAGCGCCCAGCTGCTGCCAGAACCACGCCTGGCACGCCGGGGGACCGGCTCTACAACATCCCAGGGGGGCTTTGGCTGGGACATCCTCCAAACTGCCCAGCAATGGGCTGTTCACAGAAGATGCTGAGTAGGAAGGGACCCACTGAGACCACTGAGACCTTCATTTCTGTCTCCAAGGGCCAGTGTTTGCCCAGCCAGGTCAGGCACCGACCTCTCCTTTGCACCAGGGGCTTCCCACGGGGGTTTCTGGTGCCCCACAGACCCTTCTGACAGAACCCTGGAATATCCTGAGCTGCAAGGAACCCACAGGGATCATCCAGTCCAACTCTCAGCCCTGCACAGACACCCCAACAACCCTACCATGTCCCTTGGAGCGTTGTCCAAATACTCCTTAAACCTTGCTAGGGTTGGATGCTCAACCACTGCCCTGGGGAGCCTGTTGAGGCTTTTTTTGTTTTTTTCATTTCATTCCTTTTTTTTTAATTTGGAATGCTGTGAAGAGATTTCCACAGCACGGACGTGACCGCCCCATCCCCAAGAATTCCTGCCGCACGTGGTGGGGAAGGGGGGTGGCTGGGGCCCTGTGGAGGGGCCAGGATTCAGCTGAGAGGAGGTGGCCTTACCCACACAGGTCCTGGCAGTGCCATCCAGGGTCAGCCCCTCGGGGCACTCGCAGCGGAAGGAGCCGGCGGAGTTGACGCAGCGCCCGTTGGGGCAGACGCCAGGGAACACCTCGCACTCGTTCACATCTGTGGGCACAGAAGCAGCAGGAGGGGAGGGGGGTGAGACTGGCACGGGGACAAGGCCAGCACAGCCTCGAGGGGCTCCTGGAGGAGGTGGAAGGAGCCCAGAGCTGCCCACCAGACTAAAGAGCGACAACTTGTTCCGCGAAATGCACCGTGTCCCTGCGCGGCCACGGCCAAGGCCAGGCAGGGTCTGGGCAGAGATAGACAGACAGACAGGGTGGTCCACAGAGAGTCCAACAAAGGGCCAGAAGGGGTAGAAGCTCCCCTCCCAGACTGGGAGAGGCAAGACAGCAGCAAATAAACAATGACCATGATCCCAACAGTCCTCTGTGCCCTACTGTACCTTCGCAGGTGACCCCCTTCATCCTGGCGTATCCCCGGGGACAGGCAGTGTCTGCAAGGAAAAACAGGAATGTCAGCAGAGAAACGGGGCTGCTCCTGCCTTCCTCATCTCCCAGAGAATCATGGAATACCCTGAGCTGGGAGGGTCCCCAAAGGATCATCAGCCCAACTCCTGGCCCTGCACTGACACCCCAACAATCCCCCCCGTCCCTCAGAGCGTTGTCCAAATGCTCCTGCAGCTCTGGCAGCCTTGGGGCCGTGCCCACTGCCCTGGGGAGCCTGGGCAGTGCCAACCACCCTCTGGGGGAAGAACCTTTTCCCTGAGATCCATCCCAACATTCCCCTGGCACAGCTCCAGCCGTTCCCTGGGGGGATCCCTGTGCCAGGCAGGGCCTCACCGATCTCGCAGCGCTCGCAGGGGCTGCCCCAGGCTGCCCCCAGCGTGGCACAACACTCCGACTTGAGCGTGGCCCCGTTGATGTTCACCTCGCAGCGCCCGTCCTGGATGTTCAGCCAGCAGGTCCCTTTCATGCTGTCTGCAGGGAAAAGGACAAGGGGGGAGTGAGGAGCTGCTCCATTCCCAGGTTCCTGGAACCCTGGGGAGCAACCCTGGAACTACCCCTGGCTGTAAGGTGACTGTGGGGGTCCTTGGGGTCACTTTATCCTTCAGTCTGTGGGGCCAAGTGGGTTCTAGCAGGGACACAAACCCCAGAGCCCTGTCCTGCCCTTTTCCCATTCTCAACCTGCTCCTCTTCTGGGTGGAAATAGTCCCTTATCCGTCTGTCCTGCGATGCTTTTCAAGGCCCTGACCGTCGAGGAGTGGGAATTGGGAACCTTCCCCGTGTCTTGATGAGAAGGGATCTACTTCATCTTGATGTGCCATAATGTCACCACAGCACAAACCCATCTGCTGAGCGAGAACCCACCACCCTGATGCCCTGAAGGACCCCCTGTGACCCCCTGGGGACCCTGGGACCCCGTGTGTTGGTGCAGCAGAGCCAGGGATCTGTGTCTGCCTGAGGCTGCAGCTTTCCAGGCTCCCTGGAGGCACGAGAGACATTGGCACCAAAATCCAAGGGCACACTAAGTGGGAAGGAGAGGTGTCAAAGGATCACGGAAGCCCATCTCATCCCACCCTCTGCCATGGGCAGGGACACCTCCCACTATCCCAGGTTGCTCCAACCTGGCCTTGGACACTTCCAGGGATGGGGCAGCCACAGCTTCTCTGGGAAAATCCAACCTAAACCTTCCCTGCTCCATCTGAAGGCCGTTCCCCTTCATCCCACCACCCGTGCCCTCACAGAACACCCTTGGAATGCCCATCCCTGAGCCAGGAATGCGTTTGGGTGCTGGGGGGGCACTGGGATGCCCAGTTTGGGAGAAGGTCCCCCCCTTACCCACGCAGATGGTGCCACTGGGGTCCAGTTTGCTGCCAGGGGAGCACTCGCAGGCGAAGGAGCCGGCGTTGTTCCGGCACACGCCGTTCACGCACGGGTTGGACGTGCACTCGTTGATGTCTGCGGGGACAAGTGGAGGTTTTAATGTGGATTTTAAGTTATTTTTTAAATATGGCAATGGTATAAAAAAATATAGAATATAATATGTAAAAGATATAATCTATGAAGGATGTAAAAGATATAAAATGGGTAATATATAAATGGATAAAATAGTTAAAATGTGAAATACAAATAGTATGTCAAAGATAGGATAATCTGTGAAGGATATGTAAGGATATGAAAAATATAAAATCTATAGTATGTAAAAATATATAAAATATATGTAACATGTAAATACAATAATATTTAAAATATACAGTAGTCTATAATATGTAGGTATATAAAATATAGAAAATATATTTAATATAAATATATAAAATACAATATATCAAATTCAATAATATTTAAAATATATAGTAACCTATCATATGTGAGTATATAAAATAGATAAACTAGAAATATATGAAATATAATATATAAAATATAATCACATAGAACACCTATACTAATATATTAATAATATATAAATATATAAAATAGATAAAATGCATTGTATATAAACATCTGACCTCTGACACTTGTCTGACCCCAGTGTGAGGCCACACAAAATTGGCCACTTTTCACCTCTTTTACAGAAAAGCCGTTTTTTTCCCTAAACTTTTCTGTGCGAAGTGCCAGTTCTCAAATATCTGAGGACTTTGTGGACAGGAAACAATTCCTCCCACTCCAAAAACACCACCTTTCAATCCAGTGCCCTAAAACCTGCAATTTTGGTCAGGCTTCAGCAGAAATTTCGGGGGCCTGGAGGAGATGGTTCTGGTTTGCAGGCACTGAAAAGCCCAGATGTTCTGGGCTTGGATGTCCACTACTCTGATGGAAGTGTGGAACTTCACCCCTAGGGAAAAGAAACCACCAGACCCACAAACCCAAAATCTGGAGACGAAACCATCAAAACCACAAACTCAAAACCCTGGAGATGAAACGACCAAACCCAAAAGCTGGAGGTGAAATGACCAAACCCCAAACCCTGGAGACGAAACCATGAAACCCAAAAACCCAAAACCCTGGAGATGAAACGACCCACCAACTCAAAACCTGGAGATGAAATGACCAAACCCACAAACCCAAAACCCTGGAGATGCTCCAGTTCAACCCGCTGTGGTTGAAAGGGAACCAAGAGCACTTGAGCTGCCTTTCAGGCAGGACCTCAGTCCATGGGTTTCTCCACCCCGTGGAGCTGTTTGTGGTGCCCCCAGAGCCCCGTTACCTTCACAGGTGTCCGTCTCTGTCCTGAAGACAAAGCCCTTGGGGCAGGTGCAGGTGTAGCTGCCGGGGGTGTTCCTGCACAGGCCGTTGTCGCACAGCAAACGGTTGACGGTGCACTCGTCGACATCTGGGGGGCAGAGAGAGGGGCTTCCTGAGCCACAGCACCGGCCACACGGAGCCTGGGAGGGACAGAAGTTCAGCTCCACCCTCCCAAAAGGCAGCCTGGAACGTTAAATCACGTCCCTGCAGGTTCTCACGTGGCACCTGCGCGGGTTTCTGTGTGGAGGCAGTGCTGAACGGGGGACAGGGCTTGAGGGCATCACCTGGAGGTCTGGCTCCTGCCACCCTCTGCCCACCAGCCCCGAGCCCCCCTGGTCCCTGAGCCCCCCTGGTCCTTGTGCCCTGGACTCACCCACGCAGTTCTTGCCCGTGGGGTCGGACTCGTAGCCCAGGTTGCAGATGCAGCGGTAGCTGCCCCGCAGGTTCTCACACATGCCATTGGGGCAGATGTCCGGGTTGAGGGCACATTCGTTGATGTCTGACAGAGAAAGAAAGGCAAAAGGGATGGGCTACAGCAAAGGGGACCACGGAAACATTCCATCTCCCCAGTCTTCACTGTTCCTTGGTGTCCACAGCCAGCGGGGACGTCCCTCTGCTGAAGCACAGTCACAGACTGGTTTGGGTGGGAAGGGACCTTAAAGCCCAGCCAGTTCCACCCCCTGCTCCTTCCATTATCCCAGGTTGCTCCAAGCCCTGTCCAACCCAACCTTGAACACATCCAAGCATGGGCATCCACCACTTCTCCCTGTCCTGCCTGCTTTCCTGGTTTGATCCAGTTGGTCCTGGGCAACCTTGTTCCTCTCCCTCTGGAGAATCCACAGCTGACCTGGCACAGGGCCCTGAGCTCAGGAGGAGAGAGTTGGACAAAGGGATGAGATAAGCCCAGTTCCATGATGGCTTTCAGGTCCTCCTGTCACATTCCTGAGTCTTCTTAGAGTACCTTTATCCCGCTGCTCAGCTCTGGGATTAATTATCTATCCCTGGATTCAGCAGAAAATGACCCAGAGGGGTGGCAGCCAGGTGGGCAGCGCCTCTTCCTCTGCAGCAGCATCGCCTCTCTGCTTGTTTTGCAGCAAAGCTCTGGTGCCTGGGCAAAGAGGTTTCACCCTGGCAAGACCCAGCCCGGGGCAGGCCCGTGTTTGCACAGCAGTGTCCTCGCCGTGCCACGGTGCCAGATGGCCAAAGGCCCAGGCCAGGGCTTCCCAGACACTGCTGGCTTTGGTCTCCAGGCAGTTGGAGATCAGTTCCATCCAGGGAAACGCAGCCCTGGAGAGCTCTGAGTGTGGCTGTGGGCAGGGCTGGGCTGAC
Source organism: Lophotriccus pileatus (assembly GCA_035583135.1). Classification (NCBI taxonomy): domain Eukaryota; kingdom Metazoa; phylum Chordata; class Aves; order Passeriformes; family Tyrannidae; genus Lophotriccus; species Lophotriccus pileatus. Next base: position 921,932 of record JAWWES010000082.1, read on the forward strand.
CAGGGCTTTGTCTGGCGTTAATTCCTTGCTAGAAGGAGCCTTATCGTTCCCCTGACTCTGGCCAAGACACGGTGCCCTGGCTGGAAGCCCAACAAGTCACCAGGGGTTTTTGCCTCTGGCTCATTCCCATTTGGAAGGTTCTGAAAGGTTGTTATCTGGCTGCTTTGTGCCCAAGCACTGCCCAGGGCCGGCACTGGCTGACTCAAAGCAGCCCCCCTCCCACACCCACTGATCACCTCCCTCTCCTTGGGAGCCTCGGGACCCTCCTCTCCCACCCCCGAGGAGCTGGAGGGAAACAACCAAGGGGATGCAAGTCGGTCACGCTCGTCATTCCCATCAAAGCAGGGAGCAAAGCCAAGCTCTGTGGGAGCATCCCAAGAAATGCAGCTCCCACGGGGTGCCAGGAACCAAGCACTCAGTCCTCAGGGGGGGTTACTCAACACCAGCTCGTGGTGGTTTGGGGAGGAGAAAGAAATATCACACATCACCCCTTTCCCCCCCCACACCCCACCCCGTGGCCAACTCACAAGCCACCCACTGGCACGGAGGGAGGTTCTTGCAGGCACTAAAACCCACCCAGGCTCTGCAAACCCCGCTGTGCCCCCTCACACTCGGCTCTCACACACCCAGCCAGCACAGCCAGCAGTGCCAAATCTCTCCTGGCACACCCCCCCTGTGCCACAGCCACACAGATGCAGCCACACCCTGCCAAAGTAGCTGAAAGGAGGAGCTGAGGGTGACAAGGAGACGAGTCCAGGGCTGCACACACCTCTGCCATCAGCTGTTATCCCAATGCCGCTGCTGCAGAGAGCCTGGAATTCCGCTGTGGAGAAAGGACAGCAGAGCTGTGAGCTTGGCTGGCATTTGTTCCCTGGGAGCAGAGCCCAACATCCCCATGGCTCCTCCCTCCTGACAGGGAGTTGCAGAGCCAGAAGATCCCCCCTGAACCTCCTTTTCTCCAGGCTGAGCCCCCCCAGCTGCTCTTCATCCGACTCCTGGGGATCTAAGCACAGGTTGCAGCTTAGAATCACAGAACCACCTGAGCTGGAAGGGACCTCCCAAGGACCATCCAGTCCAACCCTCAGCCCTGCACAGAACCATCCCCATGTCCCTGAAGGGATCACCCAACCCCTCCTGGAGCTCTGGCAGCCTTGAGGCCGTGCCCACTGCCCTGGGGAGCCTGTTCAGTGCCCACCACCCTCCGGAGGCAGGAAAAAGAACCGGATCTCACCCGAGTTCTTGGCCGGGCAGGGCTGGCAGGGCTCCCCGAAGCCGTGGTCGGGGTTGGCGCAGCAACACTCCGACTTGGTGACGGCGCCGGGGAAGGGGCGGGCGCAGGTGCCCTTCTTGATGCCCCCGTAGCAGGTGCTGCGCATGTGGGTGTCCACGCAGACCCGGCCGTCCACGCCGATCGCCAGCCCCCCCAGGCACTCGCAGCGGAACGAGCCCTCCGTGTTGATGCACCAGCCGTTCATGCAGATCCCGGGGGTCTCGCACTCGTCAATGTCTGCAGGGATTGAGGGGGGGGACACACATGGAGGGTCTCAGCTGCCCACGGGCACAGGGAGGCATGGAGAGGGGGGAGGGACACGCAGAGAAGGCAGAAGGACACACGGATGGGGGTCAAGGATGCGTGGGGAGGGCAGAAAAAAACACAGGTAGGGGTGAAGGGCAAATGGAGGGGCAGGAGGATGCCTGAAGAGGGGCTCAGGACACACAGTGTGCCCCTCAGGGACACATGGAGACGGACTCAGGACTGTTTTGCAGAGAGCCTTGCAGACCAAGAGGGTCTAAAGAGCTCTCTGCTGCCTGTCCCCTGTGGTTCAGCGGGAAGGAACAGGGATCTGGGAGATCTGAGAACTCCGGAGATCCAAGCCCTTCTCAGAGCAGCAGGGTCTGGTCTGTGCTCTGCTGACGGGGCACTGACCCTGAGAATTCACCCCATCACAGCAGCTCATCAAAGAAACGGCCTCCTCCTCCTCCTCCTCCTCTCTCCACTCTGCCTCCACATCCCAACCTTCCTGGCTTTGGGAGGCAGCACACAGACTGCAGTGGGACGTGCTGGAGAGGCTGGGAGCCCTGGGACAGCTGCTGGCAGCTCACATTGGCCACCCAGAGCTCCCTCAGAAAGAGCATTCCAGCTCCAACTCGTGCTGGAGCAGAGCAGGCAAAAGGACATTTTCCCTCCCTCACTGCTGGGAAGGGACGATTTCTGATGGCAGAGCAGGAGCTGCCTTGGTTGTTCTCAGCTCCCCATGCTCTGAGACACAACACAAACCCCAGGGGATTGGGAATGGGCAGGGAACAGGCTGGGGGATCCACCCACCGACACAGTAGCGGCCGTTGGGAGCCAGAACAAATCCGGGCTTGCAGATGCACTTGAAGCTGCCGTCCTCGTTGATGCACATCCCGTTGAGGCACATGTTGGTGGTGGCACACTCGTCATGGTCTGGGGAGGACAAACACCTGGGCTGAGCCTGAGAGCAGCAGCAAGACCCTCCTGTGCTCCAAAACCCTCTGGCTCCCGTCTCAAACTGCTTCTTGTGGCGGTGGGTGATGATCCTCAAGGGAGAGGGTTTGGGATGGAAGGGAGCTTAAAGAGCATCTACTCCAACCCCCTGCCATGGGCAGGGACACCTCCCCACAGCTTCTCCTGGTGAGAAATCCTGCTGGGAACTTTCTTTCCCACCCTTCCTGGTGGGAAGAAGTCCTGCTGCACTGCCAGTACTCAGCCAGTGAAGGACTCAGCAGCATGTCCTGCTTCCAAACCTAGCCCTGCTGATGCTCCTGGACCCCAAAACCTACAGGAGCGCTCACAGCCTTATAAAAACACTTTCCCATTTGAGGCCATTTTAAGATGTCCTAGGGAAGCACAGGGGTAGGAACGGGATTCTCCGGACTCCTGAGATGAAGGAGGTTTGATTAAACTAACCCTCAATCCCGAGGGAGAACACAATCCCAGCTCAGTCCCAGCCCCCCCAAGGGCCGCCAGGAGCCTCACCAACACAGTTCTTGCCGTCAGGGGTGATCTCAAAGCCAGCGTTGCAGATGCACTGGAAGCTGCCGTCGGTGTTGACGCAGCGGCCGTTCCTGCACATCACCCCGTTCATGATGCACTCATCAATATCTGCCAGGAGAGGGACACAGCAAGGTAGGAGCAGCTGGAGGGAGGAGCAGCTTAATAACCTCCACGAGAAAAGTGCTCTCAGACTCAGGAAGGGTTCATCTTAAAAACATCCAGCTGGGAAATCAGGAAAGCATTTCACACTGCCAGGCAACTGAGGTGTCCTTTGGAAACCACTTCGTTGGAAAGAGAGAAAAATTAGGAATTCTACAGGGAAACCTGCCTTTGCTTCTTGTTCCATGTGGTGGTGGAATGTTTCCTTCCCATCATTCCCTTTTAGCAGTCCCTTATCTGGAGCACCATGTTTGTGCTGCAAGACTCTGAGAGAAGAACCTTGCTGGGCATCCTACCTCGATGCAGATCCGCCTCAAAAGCCCATCTTCTGCCAAATAAAATCCTCTAAACAGAGTTCTGCTCTTGGAAAGGACTCTGTGGGTTCTTTGATTGCCACCAACCCATTTTAAGGCTGATAAAGGCAGAGGAAACTTCTCCAAGGCAGATCCCAGCACACACGGGGATGGAGGTTGGTTGGTATTTGGGGGCTTCTCACTCTGGAACCATTCCTCTTTGGCTCTCAGGGCTCTGACACCCCTGGAGCTCATCATGTCCCTCCAGAAGGAGAGGGACAACCCTTACCAATGCAGGCCTGCTTGGTGGGGGTGCTCTGGAAGCCCTCGTGGCACTTGCAGTGGTAGGAGCCCGGTGTGTTGACGCAGTCGCCGTGCACGCAGGGGCTGCTGGAGCACTCGTCCACATCTGCCAGGGGAAAACACCAAACCCTGAGCGTCCAGCAGGCACAACCAGCTCCCAGGACAGGCACAGGGGGCTGGGGAGGTGCTGGAGCCCCTTGTGCTGACAGCAAGGTCCCTCAGCACCACCCCAATGTGAGTAACTCAGTGTCACCTGCAAGAGGACTCTCAGTCCCAGGATCTGTGTCACTGAGGAAGGTGTTAAACAGTGCTGGTGCCAGGGTGGACCACTGGGGACACCACCACTCGTCCCTGGTTTCCACTTGAACGTTGAGCCATTGACAGAACCATCCCCATGACCCTCAGAGCATCACCCAAACCCTCCTGGAGCTCTGGCAGCCTTGGGGCCGTGCCCACTGCCCTGGGGAGCCTGGGCAGTGCCCACCACCCTCTGGGGAGGAAGAACCTTTCCCTGAGACCCAACCTGACCCTCCCTGGTGTTGAGGCAGCAGCTGGAGGTGCTTTAGGAGCAGGCCCAGGGCCCACCTGGAGCAGGACCCACTCACCAATGCACTCCCCACGCACGTCCTGCTTGTAGCCCATGTTGCACTCGCAGCGGTAGCTGGACGGGGTGGGGATGCAGCGCCCGTTCAGGCACAGGTTGGTGAAGTGCTTGCAGATGTCAATGGTCTGGTTCAACGTGGCAGTGCCTGGGAAGCACAGAAACAGCATCAGGGAGAGGATTCCGGAGCCCTCGGTTGTCCCCAGGGCTCAACAGAACAGTGACAGCCCTGAGATGTTCCTGGGCCCAGAACAGGACCCCCCAGACTGCAAGAGCCGACCCCGGGGGTTTAATTACCGATGCTGGAGCTTCCCGGGCCCATCCCTGGCAGCCCTGGGATCCCGCCTTGTCCGTTCGCCCCGTTCGGTCCGATGCCTCCGGGCCCATTGAGTCCCGGCCCGACGCCGTTGGGCCCGAATCCCGGGATTCCCGGGAAGTTCCCGGGGAAGCCTGGCACGACCGGGAGCCCCTCGATGCAGAGCCTGCGGTACTCGTCTGAAAGGGAACGGCTGCCTCAGAGCTTGTCTTCCCAACTCCCCCCCAACGCAGGGATGGCGATGGATAATAATAATAATAATAATAATAATAATAATGGATATTACAATTCCATCATCCCGCGACTCCCCGGGGTCGTGCACTCACCGGAGCCCCGCACGGGGCACATCTCGGGGGTCTGGCCGATGGCCCAGCAGCGCCCCGAGTCGCAGCAGCACTGCATCCTGGTGTACTGGCCCGGCAGGTCCCCGGCGCAGCGGCCCCCGATCAGCGCCGAGAAACACGTCCCCACGCGCTGGTCTGCGGAGAGGGGGACACCGTCACGGCCTGCCAGCCCCCACGCTCCTGCTGGGCTTCCCAGGGCTCGTTCCCGGGGTTAAATCTCGCATTCCAGTCTTCCCAGTCCCAATCCCACCCTCCCAGACAGTCCCAGCCTCCCGTTTAGGCTCCTCAAAGAGCCAGAGCAAGAGGCAGACACGGGCAGTAGGTGGGCAATCCCCTCTCCGTTGGGAGCTGCCCTGCTTGCCCTGCAGGAAGGACAAGCTGAGCGAGCTGATGCTGGATGGATTCACAGGGCAGAAAGCAGGTGAGATCCCCCATCTCATCCCGAGCCTCCTCACCTTCCCCAAAAAGTTGGATTATTTCCAGGTGTCTCCCCTCTCCCTGGATTGATAGGAGATGCCAGGGGCAGGTTCCCCCACCGAGCCCACACCAGCTGGGGAGAGGGGAGGTAGAACCTTGAGTCTTCCCCTGCTGGACAGATGAACTATTCTGGCCTAAACTCAACAAATCTGCACCCTGGGGCTGAGATGTCCGTTCCTCAGGTTCCTCCTCTGCTGCTTGTGCCTGTCTTGCTCGTTCATATTCCATTGGTGACCAAGGTTTGCCCACGGGCCAACATCACACCCCACCAGGTCCTGAATTTGGCCACAGGAGGAGCAGCATCTCCTCCTCTCTCAGCTGTGGGACCCAGAGTTGATGTATTTTCCCCCAACTCCTGCCACCAAAACCATTTCCCTGTGAGAAAAACAACCCAGCACTGCCTGCTCGAGGACATTCCCCAGCCATTCCCAGGTTCTCCATGGGGAAGCTTTCCCTGCCAGCTCCCAGTGGTCCCAGCATCTCCTGGGACTGGAGCTGCTCCCAATCCCACATCCCTCCAGCCCAGGGTATTCCTGGTCCAGGCCATGGGCTAATTCCCACAGCCTGGACTGAGCTGGGAGGAGAAGGAGCCCTGGATGATGGTCAAAGCCACAGGGGTGGGGTGTGTGTGGCTTCTGGACAAGGCCCAGCAGACTGAGGGTCTTTCACATGTCTGGCAGGCCCCACCTGGCACAGAGTCCTCCAGGAAAACCTGGAATCTTCCACTGCTTCATCCCAAGGCAATTAATGAGGAGGGAAAGTCTCCTCTGCTTGGTCAGCTGTGGCTCTGGGGTGACATCAGCCAGCAGCTGGCACTGCCCTGGGCCATAATTGAGATTAATTGCCTGGAGCTGTGTGGGTTGGATGGGATATTGGGGGGAAATTCCTCCCTGGGAGGGTGGGGAGGGCTTGGGATGGAATTCCCAGAGAAGCTGTGGCTGCCTCATCCCTGGAAGTGTCCAAGGCTGGGTTGGAGCACCCTGGGCTAGTGGAGGGGGTGGCACTGGATGGGCTTTAAGGTCCCTTTCACCCCAAACCATTCCATGATTCTCTGTAGCCCCCTCAGACTCCCAAAAGCAGCTCCTCTCCAACCAGCCCAAGGGCAGGATATTGGGACCACTTGGAAAAGCTGCCCCTCAACCCCTCCATGTGAATTAGGGCTGAGCTCAAAGGAACCCCCAGATCTGAGGGGCGACAGTTCGGGACAAACCCTTTGGCCATCAGAGATCCCCCCCAGCTCCTCCTGATCCCCAGGGCTGGCGGACAGGGTGACAGCCAGGCTGTGAACAAGGAGAGCTCGGGCTCCTTCCCCACGGCCAGACAAGTGCTGACAAGTGTGACAAGGCAGGGAGGTCACAGCACTTCGTGGAACACGGAGGGGGAAGAAGCGCCAGCCCTTGTTCCTCCCGCCGCTGTTTATTAAACTCATCTGCTCTGCTGCGGTTTGCAACAATCACCCTGGTGAAAAGAAGGTCAGAACTAATTGAAAACTCCTCTGCAGCTGCCTGGGGCAGGGAGAGGGGTGGGTGGGGAGAGCTGGGTCGCTGCAGTCCCTCCGTGACCTCCTCCAGGACCACCCAGGACCACACGCTGGAGGTGCGAGCACAGCCCCGGGGGTGGGGGGGTTTGTCCTGCCCTGCTCTGTGGCTGCTCCGGGAACTGGTTTGCACCAACCCCTCAGAAAAAAAGCAGAAAATGCTGCTGGGAGACAGGAGGGGGAATTCCAAATGGGATTAGAGAGTGCCCAGAGGTAGGGGATGGAGCCTCAGAGAGGCTGGGGAGGGTTTTGGGATCTTCCACTGGGGTCTCTCAGGGTCTGCACCCCAGCTGGGCCACGGGGGAAGGTGTCCTGATGCCCAGAAGGAGCAGGAGAGAAGGGTCTCCAGCGTGGCTTATCCCTCACTTCCCACTCCACGGGCACGTGGTATCTGTTACACACCTGCAGGGGATTTCTGCACTTTAAATCCTGCTGAATGCTGGTGGGGCAGGGGCAGGGAGAGGTGGAGGGATGGAAAGTTCAGGTATCACTTCCCAGGAGAGGAATTTCAGGGTATTTCCCTTCCCTTTGCATCTTGTCACGAGCAGAAATTGAGAAGCTCAAGTGACCAAAGCCAAACATGCCTGGAAGTGTCCAAAGCCAGGTTGGAGCAATCTGGGATAGTGGGAGGTGTCCCTGCCCAGGGCAGGGGGGTGGCACTAGATGGGCTTTAAGGTCTCTTCCAGCCCAAACCATTCCATGATTCCATGAGCCTCATCTTTCCTTCCTCCTCCTGCTCTTTTCCCTCCTGCACAGTGACCAAAGCGGACAAAACTCTCCAGGCAGGTGAAGCCCTCAGGGAACACCCTCAAAACCTTCTCCTGCTGGAGCAGAACCTTCTGCTGCTTAAAAGAACCACCTCCCAGCCTGGCTTTTACAAGCAGAAATGAAGGAAACTCCCGTGGACACGAGTGGAACTGGACTCTGTGTGTCAAGCCCAGCTGGTTGAGCCGTTCAACAACCGCTCACTTCAAACCACCCACGGGTTTTCTCCAGCTCTGCTGCTGGTGGGGTTTTGCTGGGCAGGGCAGGGCAAGCAGTTTAATAAGCTTGGGATCAACTCAAGCTCTGGGTCTTGCTGTTTCAGCTGTAAAAAAAACCTCCAGGAGATGATTCAAATGCAATGAAAAGAGGTGTTTACATCACTGGAAAGGGAGGGGAGTATGTCAGGGTACCACATAGCCAGTGCTGATGCCCTTTTAGATATATATATGTATATATTTAGATATATAGACACTGTGGTCACCCCCAACCTCAACATCTGAGAGGCACCAATGTGACAATCTCTCCTCTCTCTCCCCTGATGCTGTT
>JAWWES010000082.1:930391-982389 GCA_035583135.1 Lophotriccus pileatus
CACTGTGGTCACCCCCAACCTCAACATCTGAGAGGCACCAATGTGACAATCTCTCCTCTCTCTCCCCTGATGCTGTTTAGGCTTTACAAGTGGCCACAATATTTGTTAATTTCCCAATTTTACCCACCGTTCCTTCCCGTTCGTTAAATCGCCCCTGGTTGGTCAAACTCTCAAAACAAGCACCAAAAAAAAAAACCAAAAGCCAAAAAAACACAACCATGGAAGCAGGGTTTGCAAAATCTGGATCCCAAAGCCACAGCACCCGAGAGCCACTGCGAATTTGGCCAAAAAAAACACGGCCTTGTCCCAGAATGTGCCGCGTGGGGGCTCAGATCCGCTCACGGTCCACTTGCGGCTAAACAAGCCCGGGACTATTTTTAAATGTGGGCTTTCTAATTTTGTTTCACTTGGGTTTCAAGGAAAGCGAGGAAAAGTCCACATGACTCATCCATCACACCCCTCCGGGCTCGTGGCAGGGGCTGGGAAAGAGGAGGAGGAGAATTTCATCCCTCAAATCCGTCAGATTCCCAAACAAGATGACTCGTGCTTTGCTTCTTACTCACACTCGACAACATTTCTCTTTCTGGAATTAGAACAGATTGAATTTTGCTCCAGGTTCTGTGGATGGAAAAGACTCTGGAGCTGATTTTGTTTTTTCCCTGCTCTATTAAATCCCAGGACTTCCAGCTGCACCTGACATTTTGCATTGCAGCAGCAATGATCTTGGCCTTTCCTGTGACAGTCCCTCTCTCTGAAATCCTCCCAATCCTGGTCTTTCTGCGGGCAAATTGACTTTCTGAACAGTGTGAAAACCCCTGGGATTGATTTTTGACTCCAGCAAGTGCCCTTGCTGAGAGCAAGTAAACACCAAACCGATCTATTTATCATAGGAACTGTTGTCTGCTACAAAGAGAAATGGAGCATCAAATATTTACAAGCCTTGGAAAGGAATTTTTGAGCTGTTCAACGTGGGAGATTCACTCCAGGCTTTAGGCTGGAGGCAGGAGAGCTCAGCTCTGCTGGATTTGGGCCAGTTTTGGGGAAGCAGCTTTGGAATATGGACACTTTGAGCCAAAGTGGGACAGGGCTCATCCCAATACTCCCCAATCCATTCCCAGAACCTCTCAGTGCCCCCTTCTTCCTTCCCAGTCCATTCCAGTGCCTCCCAGTCTACCATCAGTGCCCCGCAATCCGCTCCCAGTCCATCCCAATCCTCCCCAGTCCATTCCCAGTCCCTCCCATTGCTTCCTACTCCCCTCCCAGTCCCTCCCAGTGCCCCCCAGTCCATCCCAATCCTCCCCAACCCATCCCCAGCCCCTCCCAGTGCCCTGCAGGTTCCAGTCCCCCATGCACGCCTACATTTTCCACCCCCATCACCGGCGGGAATTCGGGATGGGCTCCCGGAACCCAAACCCGCCGGGAAAGCCGGGGAAGGGTCTGGGGGTGCTCCTGGGTGGGGAGTGTGTGTTCCAGAGGGGCCGAGCTGTGCTCTGGGGTCTCACCAATGCAGCGGGATCCGTCGGGGCTGGTGATGAAGCCCCGGGGGCAGGTGCAGACGTAGCTGCCCGCGGTGTTGGTGCACTCGCCGCCATCGCACGCGCCCGAGATCGCCCCGCACTCGTCCACGTCTGCAAAAGAACAGCACACCCACGGCCACGTTTTCCTCCAGGGCAGCTCCTTCTCTGCAGGAACTGCAGTTGGGGGTGGTCACGGGGATGCTCCAGGTCGTCGCTGGCCTCCCGCGGGCAACCAGAGTCTCCCACACCGAGGGGTTTGTGGGGTCCCAAAAAGACTCTCCCACACTCAGAGGGGTTCGTGGGGTCCCAAAAAGACTCTCCCACACTCAGAGGGGTTCGTGGGGTCCCAAAAAGACTCTCCCACACTCAGAGGGGTTCGTGGAGCCTTCACAAGACTCTCCCACACTCAAGGTTTCATGGAATCTCAAGGAGACTGTCCCACACCGAGGGGTTTATGGAGTCTCAAAGACTCTCCCACACCGAGAGTTCCGTGAAGTTCCAACAAGACTCTCCCACACCGAGAGGGATTCATGGAGTCTTCAACAACTTTTGATCAATATAATTAAATGTCCAAGGCCCTTGGGGTAGGGGGCACTTGGCTCCAAGGATTGTCTGGGAGCAGAGCTGGAGCTTTGGCCTTGGCAGTGGTTTAGTGGTTTGACTCAGTAATGGGGTTTGGTTTTTTTCTCCTTAATGATTCTCTGATTTTAGGGTTTAATCTTTTTATTGGCAACTGAAATGTCTTTCAGGAGCCGAGCTGGAATCAGATTCGACCTCTAATTAATTAATTAATCCCCCCCAAGCAGCTGGTTGGTGGGCACGGCCCAGGTGGTGGTAAAAGACAGAAGGAATATTTTACAGTGGCCAAAAAAAACCCACCAACCTCAAACCCAGTGCCTTGGCCAGTGGGAAAAGGAATTATTCCTGCTAAAACAACATTATTTATGACATTCTGAAACTCTGGTGCTGTGGGGAATGGACAAGGGGGCTTTTTTTCTCTGGGGCTGGCAGAGGTTGGTCCTTGGAGGGAATTTTTCCGCTGGGAAGCACAGCCTGATGGCATTAACACGTGTGGAGCTGGAGCTGCCGCAGGGCAAAGACCAAGCTGCCAAAAAAGCTGCCAGAAGGAGAAAGACACAACAGCAAAGACCTCTCGTGTGGGAGAGGGATGGAGGGGGGGGATTTTTGGAAGAGCAGAGCTCCAGGCTGTGACCACGGACACCAGGGAGGGGCAGGAGAGTCTTTTTTCCGTCGGGAAACACCGTGGATAACCCAGGGAAGGTGGGGACTTGGTGTGAGGGTGAGAGGTGATGGAGCTGGGGAGGGAACTGCTGAGTGCAGTCTCGCAGTGCCCTGCAGTGGCTGGAGGTGCCAGTGCAGCCCTGGAGGGGCGAGGGGGAAAGGCAGAGGGTGTTAAATCTGCTCTGATCTCCCCCTGCCCCACTGGGAGCTGTCCCTGCCCGTGGCTGGGGGTGGCACTGGGTGGGTTTTAAAGTCCCTCCCAACCCAAACCAGTCTGGGATTCTCTGTAGCTGAGCTGGTGCTGGTTATTATTCCCATTTCCAGGAGCAACCAGCTCTTCCTGGAGTTCCTGAGCTTTTTAGCAGGAGCTGTTGTGGCAGGACAAGGAGGGAATGGTTTCAAATGGCCAGAGGGATTTTGGGAAGGAATTCCTCCCTGGGAGGGTGGGGAGGGGCTGGGACGGATTTCCCAGAGAAGCTGTGGCTGCTCCATCCCTGGAATTGTCCAAGGCCAGGTTGGGTCGACCTGGGACAGTGGAAGGTGTCCAAAATTAAAGCCAAGTGCACAGGGCAGGTTATCCACAGTATAACCTGGAATTAGGGAAAAGATTCCTCCTCCCCAGACGGTGGGAACAGAATGGTCACTTCCCAAGGCTGCCAGAGCTCAAGGAGACAACACTCTCAGGGGTGGGGGGGATATTTGGGGTGTCCTGGGCAGGGCCAGGAGTTGGACTGGATGATCCTTGTGGGTCCTTTCCCACACAGGATATTCCAGGGTTTCATTCTGTGATCCTGTTCTAGTGAAAAAGGGGAAGACACTGCCCTGCTTGGCTTTTGAGGACTAAAATCCTGGCTTTCAGCCACCACCTGAGATGTCCCCTGAGCCTTTCCCATGCTCCTCTGGCTCTTTGATGCCCCTGGGACAGACAGAAAGGACTTGAAACCTCCCCGGGCAGCAAAGCAAAAGGACAGAAAACACTTCCCCCACCTGGGCCCCTGCAGTGAAAAAGAGATTTTATCACTCTAGCCTGCCCTGTCATTTAATTACAGCCCTGCCTTGGGTTACAAGTCACAGAGCACTGGAAGGAAAAGGGCTTTGTGGAGCAGAAGAAGCTGGTCTGTACTATTAGTGAAAAAACCAGTTTAATACTTGTGTGCAGCTCTGGGAGGGTTGTTGCATCAGAGGGCTGGGGGCTAGAGCAACACCTACAACACAGTCAGTCATCCAAGAGGGGGGTGTGGGCAGCAAATCCACTCCATTCTTAAGGAAAAACAGTGAATTCAAGAGGTTAAAATCGAGCTGCAATTATTTCTCCCCCTCCCTGAAAATCCCAGCTCGGCCCAGAGCAGCGACCCAAGGAGCAGGAAAAAGGGGCTGTTTCTCCAAGCCATGCACACCCTGTGCTTTGGTGTTGTTTCAGTTCTTTCTCCACCACATTTGCCTCCTTAGTTTTCCCTCTGTGCAGCGGGTTTGGGTTTGTTCAGCCTGACGCGGGTCCCTCCACCCCCCGTTCGCACCCGGCGCTGGGCAGGGCACCCTTCCAACTCCAACCTGGCTCCTCCAACGCTTTTCCAGCCCTCTGTCGAAAATTAAAGCAATATCCTGAGCGCTCTGCCCCGCAGACAATGGCAGGATTCAACGCAAACGTTGATTTTGGACCTGCTCTCCAGCGCCGGGGTTGGAGTCGGAGCCTGATCCTTCCCTTTTGCTGGGAAGCCAAAAAGGCTCCAGAGCTCCAGAAGGAGTTGGGGAGCCTGCAAAGCCCATCCAGCACGGTGCCCACAGACATGTTGAAACCCCAAGCTTTCCATCTGCTAAGAAAACAAAACCCAAACAAACCCCAGGGCCCCTGATGGAGAAAACATCTCCGTGTCACGTAGCAAAGAGGTCGGGCTCCATCAGCCCCTCTCCCGGGCGGCACACGGGACTCTGAGACCTCCCCTCCCAAAAGAAGCACAAAGAAACCCCAGAGGGGAGGAAAGGAACCCTCCAAGCCACCCCAAATCCGTGGGAATGAGCTTTTTAATGGAGCCCAACAAGGAGCTCTCCTGAAGGCGTTTTGCAAGGAGGATTGAAGGTTGAAAACTGGCTAATGAAGCGGCTGTGGAGTTCCAGAGCAAGGAAAAGATTCCCTCCCGTGCAGAAACAGGGATGGGATTCCACAGGGGGAAAACCAGAGCCTTGGGATCATGGGAAAACATGGAATTTTGTGGCCCCTGGTGACAAAAGAGGGGCGGAAGAGACACCCAAATAGGAAGGGGCGAGCAAAAAAAGCGGGTGAGATTCCCGATCCAAGGCTTTGCTCGGCCTCGGCAAAATCTCCTGGAGAGGCCCAGAAGGATTTGTGCTGGAGGGATCTGAACACAGCCTGTTGCACACAGCCTTTCTCTCCCTTTCCTGGTGTTTCTCCATGTGGTTGTTGGGTGTTTTTTGTGTATGTCATCACCCCGGAACAATTTGGGATGCGAGACATTCCTTTTGGAAGCATCCCCCCAGCGCTGCCTCACTGATAACAGAGCTGGCCTGGCACTCTGTCATCCAGCACAGGAAGGGCTATTAGAAAGTTCAATTCTTGGCAGAGAAACGCTGGAATTATGGCAGGAAAAGCTTTGTTCAGCCAGCGATTCCGCCCTTAACTGCACACCACGGAGTCGTTCCCTTCGGTGCAGTTTTTACGGCCGCTTCCAGGATAATTTAAAAATGTCAGTGCTTGTAGCAACCCCCCTTCCCCTCAATTCCCTGTGATTTATTGATCCAGGCCTCTGTATCAGGAGGATGGGCCTGAGCTCAGCTTTGATGTTTCCTCTCTCTCCATTTTTGCACCAGGAGGGTTTTTCTTGCTGCTTCCAGCAGCGTTCAGAACTCGCCTGGATAAAACCCTGGGCCTCTCTCCAGGCTCCCTCCACTTCTCAGTCCCCCCCAAACCTCAACAAATCCTGCTTTTTTTTTCCCCCATAAGCCAGGCATAGGATCTATTAATTCAGCAACTTCTGCCCCTCCTTGCTGATTTTTGGGGCTTGGGTTTGTCTCCAGCCTTGCTTTAGGGATCCACCCCAAATCCTCCCCCATCACTTCCACATTTCATGGGGCTGCTCCTCTCCCTCAGAAACTCTTGTGCCAGCAAGTTCTCATTAGACATTGCACAGCCCCACAGCTCAGGAACTCCTGATCCCTCCCTGGGAATAAAATGAACAAAGGAATCACAGCAGTGCAAGTGTCACCCTCGTTAGGGATGAGCTGCAGAAACCAGCCTGGAACTGAGCAGCCCTGAACTTGGAGGATGTTCAGAGAGAAAAAGGACCTGGTTTTCCTGCTGGACTCGACCAAAATCCAGGCCCCAAATCCAGCTGCAGCCTCCCTGCACTCTTGGGAGCTCAGGGCCTCCACTATCAGCCTGGAGTATCTCGCACAAGAAAAGCATCTTTTATTCTGCAGGGATCCGGGGGGACTGAAAGCAGAGCCTCAGCTCCAGGTGCCTTTTGTGTTAAGAGATAAGTATCACTATGGGAAAGCAACAACATTTATCTCTCCTCCTGCCTGTTCCCACCAATAAACAGCCCCAAGGAGATTAGTGGCACATGCTGCTGCTGTTAATGAGGGAGACATCATTAATCAGCAGCCCTTGGTGACACGGGCTCTGACCTTTGGCTCCAGCACAAGCCCATCTGCTGACTTCACTCCCCGTGAGGAACCTTCCAAGCACAAAAAATACAAGCTCCTGGGAATCAGGGAAGAATTTACCAGCTAGTTTTCACATTTCCTGGATGCTGGGAGCTCTGAGGAGGAACCCTGAAAACCAGAGGGAGGCATCTCCTCTTCCTAAAGCAAGAAGGTCTCGGTGCAGGCAGAGAAATCCCTCCTTTCACCAGCTATAAAATTAACACAGAGGCTCAACATCTCTAAAATCCTGAGATTTTAGGCTTGGGGCACAGCTGGCTGAAGAATAAACACATCCCTGTACACCTGTGGTTGTTATGTTGGTGAACAGCCTCGGCTCAGGGAGGAGATGTTTTGGCAGCGCAGTTTCAGCAGGTGGGGATTTGTGATCCTCAAATTGGATCCTCAAAATTGATTCTCAGCTTTCTGACCTATCAGAGCACTCAGCAAACCCTGAGAGGGGCTCAGATCTTCCCATCTTTATCGAGTGTGAACATCAGACACGGAGGTGCTGCCTCTCTATGCCCTTATTCACATTTTGGGGAATCACCCAAAATCTCTCCCTAGAGGGGAGCAGTGACGCCCCAAAAGTCGATCCCAGGGTTCTGTGATCACCCTCACCTTCTGATGGGACGGGCTGGTGCTTCACAGCCTGGGAAACAAGCCCTCCCAACCCCATCCCTTCAGAGCATCCCTCCTGTTTATGTCATTGCCGCGGCAGGACTCCCAGATCTGAAGCAAAGCCCCCTCTTTTGGTGGTCTCCTTAGCAACTGAGGCGAGATAAGTGAGGGAACAGACGCTGGGGATGGCTCTTTTTATGGCCACGCAGGAAGGAGAGTGAAAGGCAGCTGTTTATGGCCACATGGTGCAGCTTTGGCAGGCGCTGGGGATGTGGGGGGGGGACACCCACGCGAGGCCCCTTCGCATCTGGACGGCAGACCCAGACCACGGCTGGGTTTCAGTCTCAGAGACTAAACCGGTGGCAGATGTGCTCTGCCCGCTCCCCAGCCAGCCTGGGGGAGGCAGAGCAAGGCAAAGACAACTTTTTTTCCCTGCCCACGGCCGAGAAATTCCGGCAGGGCCCCCCTCGGATTCGGGTCCTTCACCAGAGGCGCAGATCAAAAGGCTGGGCTGGAGCCTCCTGCTCTCAGGTCCTTGGATGTCAGAGCACTGCAAGAAACCCCCCCTTTTGTTGGAATTTTAAGGGAAAGTCTCCTGGCAGCCTGCCAAGGAAGAGCCACAGGCACAGATGTCTTCTGGAGATAAAAGAGGGTCCGTCCCCCACCCCACCCCAGGATTGACCTCTGGGGATCGCGTCTCACTCTGGAAAAAGATTTTTCTGAGGGGCTGAACCCAGGTCCTGAAATCAGGGAATCATGGAATGGTTTGGGTTGGGAGAAACCTTAAAGATCATCCAGTTCCACCCCCTGCCACGGGCAGGGACACCTCCCACTAGCCCAGCTTGCTCCAACCTGGCCTTGGACACTTCCAGGGATGGGGCAGCCACAGCTGCTCTGGGCATTAGAGACTACTGGAATTATCCTAGCAAGGAAACTGCCTGGATTACAGGAAGGTGAGGGTATGGGAACAATCCCCTGGGACTGGGCAGTGATGCTTCTTTCCCAGAAAAAAACACTTGGAAGGAGCCCTCTGGGACAAGGAATGCTGTCCATGTTGAATGTCTGGCTTTCGGTGCATTCCTCCTCTCTTGTCTTGGTTACAGCAGAGCCTTGGAGAGGAATGAAAGGGAGGTGGGAGCTCCTGAAGGGTCCAGCAAGGTGGGACTCCATCCCACCAGCACGAGGAACAGCTTTTACCCCTGTAAGAGCACCCAGGGGCCAGCAGGATTCCATTAGGGCATGTGGGAAAGAGCTTTAGCAAGCGAGGCAGGAAAAGTTCGATGCTGTTTTCCTTTTCATTTGCCAGATGTTTGGAAAATGCAACGAATTTCCTCCCCGACTTCTGAGAGCTGCAAGGTGTGTGTGTGTCTGGCTGCTGCAGGGAGAGGTTTCTGACACCTCTCTGACACCCCCAGCAGGGATAAAGGAGGTGATGGGACTGGAATTCGGGGAACAGGAGCCACTCTCATGGAGAGGACCCAGATTGGTGACTCTGGGGATGTTTTTAACACACCCTGCAGGATGAGACTGTTTGGAGAGACAGGACAAGGGGGAATGGCCTCAAACTGACAGAGAGGGGGTTTAGGTGGGATATTGGGAAGGAATTCCTGGCTGGGAGGGTGGGGAGACCCTGGCACAGGTTGCCCAGAGAAGCTGTGGCTGCCCCATCCCTGGAGGTGTCCAAGGCCAGGCTGGATGGAGCTCTGAGCACCCTGGGATAGGGGAAGGTGTCACCTGGCAGAGGGGTGGAACTGGATCATTTTTAAGGTCCCTTCAAAGCCAAGCCATTCTCGGGTGTGATTCCGTGCCCCATCCATGTTTTCCTGCAGAGCTGTGTGCCCTGCTCTCAGTGAGCCCCAAATTTACCAAGTCATACCCTGGACCAGCTCACCCCAAGCCCAGGAGCAAAGAGCAGTTCCAGAAGCAGGCAGGGCTCTCCCTTAACTACCACAACCAGCCTGGAAATCGTTAATTACCACACCTTGCATGAAAATCCTCAAAAGAAAAGGCTTTGAGTTCCCAAAACTTGACCACGCCAAGCTTTGAAGAGCTTTGAAAGGCATCACCCGAGCTAAGCAGAGACCTAAAACCTACCAGGGGTCCCTTCTGTCCAGCCAGTCTGTGTTGCCATTAAAACACCCTTCAGAAAACACCTGCCTGAAAAATCCAAACCCCCTTTCTTCCTAGTTTGAGAGAAGATCAGGCACGCTCTGCTCCTCAAATAAACAGAATAAAACCTCATTTTTCAGCCCTGGATCAAGCCTGGCGTGGGAGATCTCTCCCACCTCTTTGTGAGCAGAGAGATCCTGGAGATTTACACCCCCCTCCTTGTGCTCTCAGGGTGTTGGGAAGCTGAGCAAATCCCTGCAGGTCCGAGCCTTCCTCACCTTCACACCTGTGGCTGGTCTCGCTCTGCTTGTGTCCCGCAGGGCACTTGCACTCGTAGGAACCCACGGTGTTGATGCAGTTCCCACCTTGGCAGAGGCCAGGGATGGCTTGGCACTCGTCCACATCTGCGGGGAGAAGGGGAAAGGGGTGAGGAAGAGCAGCCATCCCACGGATCCACGCCAACCCCGCACGCTGGGAGGGCTCAGGGGGTGGGGAAAAGCTCCAAGATCGCGTTCCATAAACCCCTCAGAGCGCGCCAGAGATAAGGGGAAGGACAGGAAACGGCCCTAAATGTATTCCTGGCTCATCTACACAAGCAGGAGGGAGACAGAAGTCTAGGAAGGCTTTCCAAAGCAAACACCCGCGTGGCCGTCCCCTCGCGGATCGTTTCCCCCCGTGGAAGGCCGGGCTTTAATTTTAAACCTGGAGGAACACCAGCCTCGATTCACCACCTCCCGTGGGCTGCAGGAGCTTGGAGAACCATGGTGTGGCCAGAACCTTTAAGCTAAAATGATCCTGGATGATGCCACGGGAGATCCCAGGTCCGTGGTGCCGCTCTGGGGGACACGACAGTGGGTTTGTCACACACAGAGAGTTCTCTGTTTTGGGGCTCTGCTCTCTGTGTTCTCTGTTTTAAGGCCCTGTTTTGAGGCTGTTCTTTATGTTCCCCATTTCAGGGCTCTTTTGGGGCCCTGTTCTCTGTGTTCCCTGTTTTGGGGCACTGTTCCCTGTATTCTTTGTTTGGAACCCTATTTGCTGTGTTCCCCGGTTTAGGGCTCTATTTTGGGGCCCTGTTATCTGTATTCTTTGTTTTGGGGCCCTGTTCTCCATGTTCTCTGTTTTAGGGCTCTATTCTGGTGTCCTGTTCTCCACGTTCCCTGTTTTGGGGCTCAGTTTTGGGTCCCTCTTCTCCATGTTCCCTGTTTCAGGTCCCTCTTCTCGGTGTTCCCTGTTTCGGGGGCCTGTTCTCTGTGTTCCCTGTTTTGGGGCTCTGTTCTGGTGTCCTATTCTCCGTGTTCCCTGTTTTGGGGCTCAGTTTCAGGTCCCTCTTCTCTGTGTTCCCTGTTTCAGGTCCCTGTTCTCCATATTCCCCATTTTGGGCCCCTCTTCTCCACATTCCCTGTTTTAGGGCTCAGTTTTGGGTCCCTCTTCTCCATGTTCCCTGTTTTGGGGACCTGTTCTCTGCGTTCCCTGTTTTGGGGCTCTGTTCTGGTGTCCTATTCTCCGTGTTCTCTGTTCTAGGGCGCAGTTTCTGGTCCCTCTTCTCCGCATTCCCCATTTCAGCCCCTCTTCTCCGCGCTCCCTCCTTTCAGCCGCCCCCTCCCACCCTCCTCTTTCTCCCCCTCCTCCTCCTCCTCCCTTGGCCCGACCTTGGCAGGCCCCGGTGCGGATGTTGGGGATGAAGCCGCGCCGACAGGGGTGTGGCTGTGCCGGGCACATCTCGCAGGGGTGTCCCCAGGCCCGGCCGATGGTGGCACAGCACATGGTCTTGGTGCAGACGATGCCGCTCAGCTGGCCCTGGCACATCTGGTTGTTCACTTGGCTGAAGCAGGGCCCGGTCCGATAATCTGGGGGGAAAAAAAGCACATCCAGGGGTGAGATCCCGACACCAACACTCGGCCATTTGGGTGTAAAGTCAACGGGTTCTGGAGGGGGGAAGGAAAAAACCAACCCTGCCATCATGAAGAGAAATTTAAGACCTGCACCAGCCCTAAAATGAGCTCAAAATAAGAGGTCAGGCAGTTCCACCCATTCTGTGGAACTGCTGGGGTTGGCAAAGCAATCAAGCTTTGTTTTATTTAGGGGCAAAGATCCATCCCTGGAAGTGTCCAAGGCCAGCTTGGAGCGACCTGGTCTAGTGGAACGTGACCCTGCTCATGTCAGGGAGTGGAATCCAACAATCTTGAAGGTCCTTCCAACCCAAACCATTCTGTGTTGTGATTAATTCCTTCAATTTAACACTTAAACACCCCCCCGGCAATTGGAGCTTTCAAACCCCAGATACTGCAGAAGCAACCAGTGTGTTCCCCATTCCCAACTGGGATCCTCTCATCCCTTAAAACCAAAAAAAACCCAAACAAAACACCAAAAAGGTTTTTGAAGGGCCTTGCTTGCCCTGAGGAACGTGGGTTTGCCCCTTGATTAGGGAGATTGGCACGGCAGGAAACTAAATCCTGGAATAAGAAGGTTTTTCCTCCTGCTGGGAATTGGTGATTTCATGTAAGTGTTTGATCTGTGGCTGGGGACAAAAAAACCCCCAGAAAGACCTTTAACCCAGAAAATTCCACATGAACTGTCTAAGGAAGTTAAATGTTGGTCAAATAGCCGAGGCCTGGCTGAGATTTGCTTCGGGAATTTCGAGGTTGGAGAGTCCAGTAATTAGTGCTTGCCTGTGAACCCAACTCCTGCATCAGCTCCAGGATTAACCCCCAGCTGTCTCTGCAGTGGAATATTTGGATTTGATGTGTGAAGCAACAGAAAAGTTGTGTGTGGGTGGGGTGGGGGGTGGTTATATCTGAATAAAGAGGCACCCACAGGTAAAGGTGAATAGTTTAACCTGTGCTGGAATTGTCCCACCTGGATCAGGGCAAGGAGAAACTACCCAGAAAACGCTCAGGAAATCCCAATTAGCAAATAATTGCTTGTTTCCAGCTTAATGCTCCCTCTGATTTGTATTCCTTGAGTGGCTGGGGGCACAGCCAGGATTGAAAAATTAATGCTGAGAAAAGCAAAACAAGGAGTTTGGCCTGTGGATGTCACCGAGATCGACGGCAAGAAGGACATGAGGGGGGAAAAAGCAGCGAGTTTGAAGTTATGCTGGTGTAAAAGTGATGGGATCTCATCAAAAAAGCCCCTTTTCTGGCAATCTGAGCAGAAACAGGTGAATAAATGTTATAACCCCCAAATCAATGCCGAGAAGGGGGTGGACTTGCACCCTCCCCCCTCCTCCTCCTCCTTCTTCGGAGACGGAAGCGCCGGGGCAAGAATTCCCGGAGCTGGATGGCCGTGAAAGCCCAGTTGTGAGGAGAACACCCCCCTTCAGAACAAGCACTTGACAAAAATAGATTTTCCTATGCAGATTGCTCCTTGGGAGGGAATGAAGCCAAGGAAATTGCAAGTCTGGAGGCCAGGAAGCCTGGCTGCCTTCCAGCTCCCATCTGGTGCTAATTCGGACGGTCAAATTATTAAATTTTTAATGAGGCACCAATCAAATTTTATTAAGGAAATACGGACGCTTAGGAGATGTCTAAAGCCCTTTTCCAGCCTGTGGATGGGATCCCATCCTTCCAGGAACCCTGGTGCAGGGAAGCTGTCCTTCAGAAGTCTGGGTTTTTTTCCCTGGAAAAGCAGAGGTGAGGCACCTCCCCTGCTGAAAACTGGGATTTCTGCTCCCTATTCCAAGCTCCCTCAGCTTCCAAGTGGTGGGATAGGGATGAGTCCCACCTTCCCACCTCCAGGTGAGGTTCTTATTGCAGAGGCTGCAAAAAATACTGGATCAGCCTTGATTTTTGGGAATCTTTTCACCACCACCCCCCCCCCTGCCAGAAGAAGCTTCAACCACAGCAAGGTGGGTTCAGCTGCAGGAAAAAAACAACTCCCCACAAAACTGAGGAGTTTTCCCCACAAAACTGAGGAGTACAACAGTTGGAAGGCCCTTTTCTCCAGGGCTCAGCTTCCCCAATGCTGAGGGAGAACAATGGATATCTTCCCTAGGGAATGTTTCCCTGGGATCCACAACAATTGAACGGTGTTACCTGGCATGGAAATGTTCATTTCAGCGGCTCAGGCTTTGAAGAAGGGAACCAAAAGGGCATTTTTCAAAGGTTTTGTGGCACCTGAGCTGAAATTGGATCTGAACCTGAAACATTTACAACTTTATTTCCTCCCCCGTTTCGACTGGATATGAAACACTGGGGTTTAAAAGTGGGTTTAAATTACCACTTTGCTGTTGGCAGGGGTGGGGAGGGGGATAAAAAAGGCATTTAAAACTAACATTTTACTCCCTTTTGGGAAAATCGGGAGGTTTTGATCAAGAACTTTGGAAGAGAAGCGTTTGGGTTGAAATTTAAAAAAAAAGGCAAAAAAAGAGCAGAGTTTCCTCCACTTCTACAAAATCCACTGACCCAGGAGGGTGTCCCTGAGTCAATCAGTGCTTCCAGTGGGAACTGAGATCCCTGAAGATGCAAAAGGCAGGAATAATTGCCCGACTTCCTCTGTTATTTAAAGCACAACCACCCCCGGGGGTCTGAGCAGATCCTGAGGGAAGGTGAAGGAACTGGAAGAGCTGCTCCCACCCCTCTTCCAGCCTGGGTTCCTCTGGCACAGTTTCTCTGGAATCCCCTCCCAGGACAGGGTGAATTCCTTCCTCCCCAAACAAACAAACAGAGGGGGAGGGAGAGGAGGTTTTGCTTTGCTAAAAAATCCGATTCCTTCTCACAACAAACACTTTTTACTTGAAACGCTGAGCACAAACGATGCCTGTGAGGGCACCCCAACACTGAAAGCTCCAGCAACTGGAGCAGCAGAGAAAGGGCGCTGGAGGTCCAGCCCAGGCTGGATTTTATGGCTTTCCATCACACCTCCCACTAGCCCAGATGGCTCCAACCTGGCCTGGGACATTTCCAGGGATGGGGCAGCCACAGCTTCTCTGGGAAACCTGTGCCAGGGCCTCCCCACCCTCCCAGGGAAGGATTTCTTCCCCATATCCCATCAGATCTCCCCTCTGGCAGTGGGAATCCGTTCCCCCTCACCCTGGCAATCCATGGGACAGCACACAGGAGGAACAGCATCCCAAAGCCACCAGCCAGACACCCCTGGAATGACACAGCTCCAAGCCCTGAGGTTGTTTGGGGTTGAACACGGAGATTTCCCAACCCGGATCGCGGGGTCTGAGCTCCCAAATCCCTGCTCAGCCTCTCAGCCCAGGCTGATACGTGACAGCTCTGCTGGAAGGGAGGGGGGGGCTGCAGAGGGAACAGCATGAGGGTCTCCTTCAAGGGCTCCTTTCTCATGGAATACTTTCTCCACCTAGTCATTTCCTTACCTCATCCAAACACAGCCACATTCCTCATGTTTTAACTGTTTGGACTTTTGCAGAAAAGAAAAAGCTGGCTGGGGCACTTTTTATAAGGCCAGACATTCCAAGTGCTGAAAAAACACACTCAAAGGAAATAGTGAAGGGAGAACTTTTCTTTTTTTTGAGTTTTCCTGTCCTATTTTTACGGTTTCCTGACGAAGTCTCAGCCCGGCGAAACCCGAGATTAGAGCCCCGAGCACGAGCCTCCTGCTCTCAGCAGCATCTGAGGCACAAAGAACACCCAGGGCTGGGAGTTCCAGCAGTTTGGGGGATGTCTGGGAGTTCCAGCAGTTTGGGGGATGTCTGGGAGGGGCTGGAGCCGTGTCCTGTGTCCTTGGGATCAGAACACGCCGGGATGGAGGCGCAGGAGTGGAGGTGGCGCTTGGAGAGCTCCAGGCTCGGGTGGGAACCTCTCAGAGTCCTTGGGAACAGATCATGACTATGGAAAAGAGGACATGGAGGTGGTGGCTGTGGCTGGACAGCAGGGAATTCCTCCTGGAATTCCTGACCTTTGGAAGGAGGCTGAGGAGAAGGAACTCCACCACACCCTTGCCATTTGACATTTATCCCCAGCCCAAAGACTCGACTGGGCAGCTCTAATTCATGGATTTCCCATCTTTCCATCACAAATTCATCCTTGGGGGGGTGGATTTCTCGTTTCTCCCGAGCCTCCACATTAGATTGGAAACTTATGGAGAAAAAAATCATTATGAGGGGAGAAATCTGAGACAAAGCCACTGAATGACTGAATAATTAAAGAGGCCTTCCAAGGAAGAGTAATGGGGTTTTCTGCAACATTCCCAGCAGCTGGAAATGTGAGTGGATTAAAGTGCAGCTTGTGCTGGATCCATCTGTGCGTTCCAAGCTGGAATTCTGGATGGTGTGTCCTGTTTACACGTGGCAGGGGGTGCCTTGTCACTGGAGAAGCTACAGCTGGAGGGAAGGGGACAGATCCATTGGGATTGATCTTTCCCTCAGATGAGGCTGAGTGGCAGGATTAGAGCACATTTTTATATGATTTGGCCTTAATCACCCATAGAAATAAAAATCCTTGTGATTGTATTCCAGGGGGATAAATGTTAAATGTTTCAGGGGGAGTGGTAGAGATCAAATGGAATTGTGAGAGGAATTGTTCTGTACAGCCAGGATCTTTGAGAAATTGGGAAAACACATAAATGCCAGTCTGGGGACTTCCACTAATCTGACTGGCTGCTAAGGGAGATTTCTTCCAGGATTGGAATGATGGGAGTTACAAGGAATCCTCAGTTCCCAAGTCTTGTGCCCCAAAGGTGTGAAAATCCTTTGGGAACTTTGATGAATCTACAGAATCTGCAGAAATCCTTCCTGAGTGCACCTCAGAGGGGATCCTCGTGTTCTGTACATTATGTGTGCTAAAATAAATATATATAGCTATAAAAAGCTGTGTCTTGATGGCAGCAGAATCCTGGACATGCAGGGAAAAAAAAACCCCAGATGATGTGATCTGTACATGGACACAATCCCTGCCAGACAGATCATATCCAAAAGATGGGGAATGTTTCACTCTTAAAAAGCTGGTTTTTTTCCCCAAGTAAAAGAAGGTTTTTCTTTTGTGGCACCCACAGGGATGGGGGAGAAAAAACCCAACCCAACCCAACCCAACCCAAAATTAAACCTCATCCTTGGCACACACAGGAGGAGCTTCAAACCATCACCTGAGTCAAACTCCTTACACACACCTCATTTTTTCCTTACTTTTGCAGGAGGGTGAAATCAGAGACACGACATCAAAACGCTTCACTTTGCTGTAAAACTACTACTAAGATAAATAAATAAATAAATTTAAAAATTGGCCTTTCTCCCCCACGGCTTCACATTCTATTTTTTTTTTCCTGTCCTGCAGCTTTTCCTCCCACGCTGATGTAATGGGAGGTCACGTTTCTTGGACAATGCAGTCATTAGTTCCTCATCCCCGAAGATGTCAGAGGGGGAGGCAGGAAATGATGCTGAGGTGCTCTGAGTACCTCTCTCTCTTAAGGTCTTTTCCCTCTGAAGTGGAGAATTTCCTGCACGAGGTGTGAAGGGGCTCGGGTTGCTCCCAGCACAAAGCAGCCTCTCTTACTGGAGCCCCCCCAGGCTCGGTGGCAAACCCTTCTCAGCGCCCAGAAATTCGGTTTATCCCGGTTTAAAAGCCAAGGGGTTTCTTCTTGTGGGCACAGCAATAGAAAGCCAAGTGAAAAAAAACCCCAAAACCTAAATAAATGAGATATTGGGTGGATTTGGTGAGTTCTTTTTAGCAACACCGCCTCACATTGAGGTGGAATTTCTGGTGGTTTCGTTTCTGGCCATTGCTCTTCACTCACTGTTTCAGTTTTTAAACAGAGAGAGGTCCCTGTGCCTGTGGCAGAACTGATGATCGCTCTGGGATCCCTCACCCTACCCAGGATGGGGTTTGATGGGATGCTCAGTAAGTTTGCTGGTAAAACAAATCTGGGAGGAGCTGTCGAGGGCAGAGAGGCCCTGAAGAGAGACCTGGATAAATGAGAGGGCTGGGAATCACCAGAGGTGTGGAATTCAACACACACAAAGTGCTGGATTCTGCCCCTGGGATGGGGCAACTGGACAAACTCTGCAAAGCAGGGCCATGAGAAGGGACCTGCTCGGTGGCAAGTTGAATATGAGCCAACAGGAGTTGGACTGGATGGTCCCTGTGGGTCCCTTCCCACTCAGGATATCCCAGGATTCTGTGATGAAATGCCCTTTCCACCTCTGAGTATAAAGAAAACCCTCCCAGCGGGTTTCAAGCTCGGCGTGAAATTAACTTTTCCTCGGGAAAAAATCTTTGGGAACGAGGGTTAGAGCTAAAAGGAGAGCTGTGGATGATCCACGTTGCTTCCAAGCCTGTCACTCGAGTCTCCTGTCGCTGGAGGCTTCCAAGGACGCCCGTGAACACCTCAAACCCCACAGAAATCCAGCAGTGCTCCTGCCTCCAGTAACTCTGGCGCTTGGGGACTCCTCTTAAGAGGCCCCAGCAATGGGGCAGGAACCCTTTTCCTCCTTGGAAGGGTTAAATCTCCCCCTGCCACGCTGCTGGTCCTTGGAAGGTCGGCCCCAGGCGCCTCACCTGGCTGCAGAACCCCCGACTCGCCCCGGCCAGGAGCCTCTTGGAGAAGCGTAACTTTTAACATCTCTCGGCAGAGCGAGGGCTCTGTTTGTCTTGGCAGGGAAGAGCTGTGTGTACACAGCTGGAGAGCTTGTTTTGTCTCTCAGTACAAGTCTGGGCTAAGCCAAATCTCCAAAGGCTTTGTAAAAATGCTCTCTTTATTTAAAGAATTTTATACATTACAAGATGTCTCCAAAAGTCTGCCCTGCTCAGACCCCCTTCTTTCCCTGTCTCTTCCCTTCTCCCTCCACGCTCAGGACGGTTGGGCTTTTCAAGCCTTGCTGGATCCAGAAGTTTCTTTGAGGAATTTCCAGCTTTCTGTTCACACACACAGCCAATGCCTGCATCAATTTGTGGGCCACTTCAGACCCCGTGAACTTGTCTACAAAGACACAGCCCTGGAGCTTGGATCTGGGGGGGTTTTAGGGGAAGGAACCTTCAAAAGAGAGCTCAGGAAAACCTGCCTGAACTAAAGCAGTGCAAGGAGAGGACTTGGGGAACCTGTAACTGCAGCACTCGACAGGATCTGTGCTCGAAATAGGGCTGCCCAGAAATGCTGTGAAACTGGATGGGCCTCAAGATCCTCCCAACCCAAACCACGCTGCGACCCCACAAAAGAGGGGGACTGGAACAATGAAAGCCTCCTTTTAAAGAACTTTCCCTCCTCTGCAGCCAAGAAAAGTGAGGCTCAAACCACAGCAGGGGCCTTTTAACGGGGCACCTGCACCGCTCAGGAGGGTTCAGGAGATGCTTTTGCGAAGCGGAGCCCGCGGAGCTGGGAGCGTATTTCTGCTGGCCCGGGTTCAGGCAGGGCTGGCCGATGCCTGGGCTACCAGAAACCAACTGTTATTCCCATCTCACCCCCTAAATCACCTCGCCAAGGAGCCCCAGCACGGAAAAAATAACATTATAAAGGCGAGAGCAGCCCCAGTGCCTTGGACGTGGAGTCGGAGAGAGCGAGCCCAGCCTCGGGGAGGAGAGAGGCCAAGAAACCCAGAGCTTTGATCTGAATTTTGGGAGCCTGCAGCACCGTTGGGTGTTTCAGTTTCGCTTCTGAGCTGTGCCACCCTGGGCCTCGCCAAAAAAAATCGAGGTGTCCAAGAGGAGAGGGAGAGATGTGGTGTGTCAGCCAAAAAACCCTCGCCCACGGTGCCCAGATGGAAACGGGATCCATTCCCTGAGCACACGGCAAAGCCACACGGGGGAAACGCGGCGGTTCCCGCTGGAAAAGGGGCTGGCACCGAACCACGGGAGGGTTACAGCAAACCACAGCTGGCCCCCTGCTCCCTTTTGAAATGCTTTTTACTGAAATAAGGTCCTTTCGTGGAAAAACTCCACGTTCTGGTCGTGGCTTTCGAGTCTTTTCAGGTAAATAATAGCAGCGAGCCACCAAAATGGTTCTGCCAAGGTGTTGTTTCTTAGTGCCAGAGTACTGGCTCCTGGCTTTGTGTTGACTTTTGGGGTTTGAGGCCCACAGCCATTTGAAAATTATCAGCTGTTGGTGCTGGTGATGTCATTGGTTTTTGTTTTTGATGACTGACCTCCTTCCCCCAAAAACATCTGTCTCAGGGGGCACACGAGACACATCAAAATCAGGCAATAAATGGAGTTCTTGTCGGATTCTGTGTAACAGGAGAGGCAGGAGGCTGCAGAAGTGGTGCTGCTGAGGGGGGGGAGAGCTCAGAGCTCTCCCAAGGAGCTGCCACTGCCTGCTGGAATTCCTGTGCCAGCTGGCCATCCCTCACAGCAGCATTTTCCATGAGGCTGGGTGGTCCCCGACTCCTCCAACACCCCTGCCCTGCCAGAGCTGCTCTGAGCCCTCCCTGGGGTGCCACAAGACGTCAGGCTCACAAGAAAACCTCGGGGTGAGAAGGAGAAGGGGATACAAGCTCTTATATCCCCCCTTCCTCCTCCTTCCCTTCAGGTTTTGTCTTCCCAGGTCATCACTACGGGTGCTGTTTCCCGGGAAGTGGCTGGATATCGTTCCCCTGGTGGGATGTGGTCAATGAATTCCTTATTTTCCTGTCCTCCCACACACAGCTTTGGCTCTCCCAGTTAAAATGGGGCTGCCATCCCCATCCATGGCCCTGCCTGACTTCCATCTGCCTTCTCCCCATCCCAAGGGAGAGGGGAGCGAGAGAGGTGCAGGATTGGGTGTTTGGCTGCCCAGTGGGATCATCCCATCAGAAAACCAGGGAATCCCAGACTGGTTTGGGTTGGGAAGGACCTTAAAGCTCATCCATCCACCCCCTGCCATGGGCAGGGACACCTCCCACTATCCCAGGTTGCTCCAACCTGGCCTTGGACACTTCCAGGGAAGGGACATCCACAATTTCTCTGGGTTTATGTTCCCTTCCCTCTCCCTCAGCGATCAGGAAGGGACCAATGGTGTCCCCTTCTCTTCAGGAGGCATTTCTAAGCTCACCAAGACAAGAAAGAGGGACGTGCCCAAGAGCAAAACACCCTTTTTGTTCTCAGCAACGACATTTTAACACAACAAGCTGCAAAGAGGAGCATCCAGAGACACCACAGTGAGCGGGGACTTCTCACCCCGCAAACCGCGACGCGCTTCGGACCCGAATTCGCCCTTTCAGGCCGGGCCACCTGAGCAGGAATTCCCATAAACTGAGCATCTTGGACACACAGAGACTTCAACACACACCTTCCTGGCGTGCCAGTGTGATCCAATGTCACGGGATGAGCCCGGAGTGCCCCTTACCTCTCTCGCACTGGGGGCCGGTGAAGCCGTAGACGCAAACGCAGCGGTTGGGCCCGATGCACCTCCCGCCGTTCTGGCAGCCGTTCTCACACACAGCTGGGGGGGAAAAAGAGGGAGAAATCCATGATTTTTTCACTCCTGTGTCACCTCCAGCCTGGGAAAACTCCGAGGGTTTTTTGGTTTTGGGGTTTTTTCTTTTATCCCCCTCGGAAAATTCCCATCCTGTTCCTGAATGAGGCCGTTTATGACAGGGCTGTAAACTCTTGTTTCACTTGAGAGGATTTCCTGAGCTCTGGAATCTCGGTTCATTCGGGGATTTGGATGTCGAGGTCAGGGGATGGGTTGGTGGAAAAGGGCAGACACAGGCGGGAAAACGTTTAAGGAATGACAGGGGGGAAATAGGAGGAATGGGAGACGAGTCAGGAATTTAATCCCACATCCCCAGAGCAGGGAAGGACCAGCCTGAGCAGCACATGGGCTTTAAATATCCACTGGCTTCAAATCAGACCTGCAAAACCCAGAAAACCTGCAGTGGACAGTCTGGGAGTCAAAGGGGTAGGTTGGTGATTAGAATCCTGGAATATCCAGAGCTGGAAGCGATCCACAAGGATCAGGGCCTCCCTGATCACACAGGACAACCCTCAGGGTGGCCCTTGCTGCTCTGTGCCCAGCTCAGAGCCCAGGTAGTGCCTCACCCCGGAGCCAAGCCCATCCCAGAGCCGAGGCAGCCGGAATGTGCTCCTTTGGGATGCCGCCAGCGGGACTCTCCGTTGTTCCCACCCTCCCAGTGATGTCCTGCCAACATCTGAACCCTCTCCCAAGGACATTCCAGGTGGAGCTGGGAGCTGCACGTAACCCAGGGCTCCCTGCACGCTCCAGTCCAAGTTGCTGTTACTCAGAATTTTCCCAAGCTTTTGGCCGTTTGGGATGAAATTTTCCATCTGGTGCCTCTGGCTCCGCTTGGACGTTCGGGAGAGTTTCAGCTCCAACGAACCAGTGGGAGCTGAGGGGAAGTTTGGGGGGAACGTGGGGGGGTTGTCCAGTTTTTAAAAGCCCTCCTTGGCTTCACTGAGAACTTTGGGGGGTTCCCACATTGATCCAGGGGTTGGGAATTTGCCTGGGAAGTTCTGATTGATCAGAGATTCTCTCCAGGTCGTTGCTCGTGGTTGCTCATTAAACGGAATGCTTATTAAAATGTAGTATTAAATAATGTATTAATAATAGAAACAATAATAAATGGGCATTAATAATAGAAATACTAAATTAAAAATAATAAATAAATAATTGTATTCTTAATGAACACAATTAAAATATTATTCTATTATTCCAGAGGAGAGGAGAACACAGGGCTGAAATCAAACAGCCCATTCCCAAAGCAAATGCTGTTTATAGAAGAACTGTAACTAATACACACATATATTTATATTATATGTAATTTATATTTTTATACTTAGAGTGAATTTATACCTAATGTATACTTATAATGGATTTACACCTAATATATCTTTATAATGAATTCATATCCAATATATTTACACTTACGGTGAATTCATATCGGATACGCAGACAGATACAAATCTGTACTCGCTAAAGGAGGAGATTCCAGAGGGGAGGAGAACTCTGTGCCCTCTCCAGAGTGGATCCCTCCATCCCTGCCCTCCCTGGCTGTCCCCACACTCACGCTGCCCGCAGTAGGTCCCGGTGTAGCCCTTCTGGCACAGGCACGACTCGTCGCTGCAGCTGCCCCCGTTCATGCACCTCACGTTGCAGGCCTGGACTGGGGTGGGGGGAAAAGAGCAGGGGAAACATCACCCAGGGAATTCCCCACCACCACCAAATCCCAGGATAGGATCCCGCTTCCGTGGGATGGATGGGCTGGCCCGGCGGGGAAAAGCCGGATTGAAAGGGGATGGTTCCTTCAGGTTAAACACACTGATTAAAATCGTGGAATATCTTGGGAAGGGACCCCCAGGGATCATCAGGACACCCCAACAATCCCCCCTGTCCCTCAGAGGATCATCCAAATGCTCCTGGAGCTCTGGCAGCCTTGGGGCCGTGCCCACTGCCCTGGGGAGCCTGGGCAGTGCCCACCACCCTCTGGGGGAAGAACCTTTCCCTGAGATCCATCCCAACCCTCATTCCACAGAATCCAAAGGCACCCATCCTTTCACCTCATTAAGGAATCCACCCCAATTAAACATCTCCAGCTTCATCCCCTCCTCTGGGACGTCCCTCCATAGCCCAGGAGACGGTGAGTGAGGGCAGAATTCCTGGTATCTCCCTTTCTTTGATAACTCTCTGGCTTTGAACAAGTTTTTCTTTCAGATACTCCACTTTTCAAAGATTTTCATACCCTTTTTTAATTATTATTTCACATTACTCCTTCCCTTTAAACACTTTTCAAATTAATCCATATTAAAACCTCCTGAAGTGTATGTGGGGGGGTAGAATCCCTTTGGTGGAGGAAACCCATCAACTTTGAAGACATTTATCATCCTTTTACAGTCACTACGTGGCCTTGTTGGTGACATTCCTGGGGTACAAGTGGTTTTTTTTGCAGAAATCTGCAAAGAAAAGCACGTCCCATCTATTCTTCCCTGTGAGATCTCAGCTCTCACACTGCATTATGACCCGCTGGATGTGACTAATGCACTGCAGGAAAACAATAGCCATAAATAAGCTGGGAAAGTTTCATCCTGCTCTAGACACAAAGCCACTATTGGGCTTTAAGCGTTTCATCCTTGCACAGCTTTGGAGGAATGTGGTGTCCAAGGAGAAATGCCTCCCTCCCCCGAAAAAAATGAGCTTTCCTGCTAAACACCGAGTTACAAACTCCCTGGAACAACACATTCCCCCTTTGGTAAGATGTCACAACTCCAACTGCAAGTGCCTGAGGTTAGAGCAAGTCATGTGAAAACTGTTTTTCACATAAAAAAAAAAAGGCATGTAGAGCAGAGCTCGTGTCTGCCAGCGAGAGGAGGGGCCGTGCCTTGGCAGCTCCGGGGGCTGGAGAGACGGGACGCGTCTCCTCCGTGCATCCAACACCACTTCCAAGCAGGGAAGAGCTGCCTGTCCAGGAGGCAGCAGGACTTTGGAGTGGCCAGCAGGGATAGTGAAGCCTTCGCTGCCCGGCTCAGAGGAGCCGTGGAAGGTGGGAGAGGAGGGACGGGAAGGCTCTGAGCTCCGTGCTCGCCACGCGCGCCGCGCATTTCATCCCGGCGGCGTCGCCGGGGTGGTTTGAATTAAGTCACGATGTCTCCTCGTCTTCCTCCTGCTCCACTGGCCAGGGATCAGGCCAAATTTTGATGGAAGCTTAATCCTTAAGGAAAACTGAGCCGGAGGCTTCAAAGCACGGCCCGGATTGTCAGACATGAGGTCGGTCTCTCTGGGAAAAGGGCCCCGGTTCCGGCACATGCTTCCCCTGCAGCCCTCACCTCAGTCAGGCAGCCCTGGGAAAGCAATCACAGCCAGAGATCTGGGAGGGCTGCCCAGAGACACGGGGAGCTGGGAAGTGTCTGTCTGTCAGGGCTGTCCATCTGTCAGGACTCTCCTTTACACATCCTGAGCCTCGCGGTCAACGGGGACCGCGAGAAATTCGGAGCCTGGATGTAAGAAGAGCCCTGGTGCCCATCCAGAAACTTTCCAGATAATTGGCAAAGGCTGTTCCAGCTCCTGTTTTTTACTCCTGCTACGATCCCCAAAGCCCTGAGGTCCCATCACCATCTGATTTATCACTGACTGCCACAGTGGTTTGGGTGGGAAGGGACCTTGAAGCCCATCCAGTTCCACTCCTTGCCATGGGCAGGGACACCTCCCGCTAGCCCAGGTTGTTCCAAGCCCTGTCCAGCCTTGAATTGTCCAAGGCTGGCCCTGTTCAACCCTCCCTGCAGATCTGGAGAACCATCTTTCCACCAGGAATTTCAAGGCCTGTTGTGCTTTGCCAGGATTTTCCAGGGCAGCAGAGGCCGCAGTCGTCGGAAGAGGAGAACGACAGCTCTCCCTGGTTAATTTTCCCGTGGTTGGATTGGGCTGGATTAGTTCTCCAGCCGATTTTGAAGGCTCAGTGGCCACAGCTGCTCTGCCAGAGGAGTTTGCAGGCAGGTTCCCTCTCTCCTCACACACTCCTGCATCTAAACACTTGCAAAGGACTCCTAAAACATCTTTACTCCCCAGAGTAGGAAACCCAGCTTTTTATGACACAGCAGAGTGGCCTTCCTTACCTCTGGAATGCACAGCCTGTCTGCTTTACCCCCCCTGAAGAATTCCTGATAAATACAGCCCCAAACATCCCCCTCAATGAATCCCAGATTGGAGCCCCTGCAGAGGAACCCACCCCCCCCTTGGAAATCCACCCCAGGCTCCCGGGAATGCCAAGCCTGTGCCCAAATGTATACACTGCTCACAGCATTCCTTGCATTCCTCCCTGATTGCTTCCACATGGGACCCTCAGCTCCAGACTCCCGAATTTCTGTGGCCCCAGCACCTTCCCCTCCCAAAGGTTCTGTGCACCCACAGGCTCTGGTGCTTCCAGGGATCTCTGGAGACAAAACGTGGCACTTTGGGAGAAGATCCTGGGAATTTCCTCCTTCCAGTCACGCCCTGAGTGTGGTTTTGAGGCTTGGGGTGGGGGGCAGCTCTCTGGCCTTCCATCAGATGCCTGCAAGTCACTTTATTAACAATAGCTCGTCTCCAGCTGGGCAAATAATGGAAAATGCACTTCTGGGTCGTCTCTTTTCCATCTGAGACCTCAAAAGGCTCGATACAATCCCATTAATTGCTGGATTTGACATGGGAGCATCAGCAAAATCGTCCTCCTTGAAACAAAACTCTGAGGTTTTTTGCTTGCAGGGGGTTTTTTTTTGGCTGGTGGGATTGAGGAGTGTTGTCACATGTGGATGGACTGAGTATAAAAATTATCACCCACATTTAGGGATCTACAGCGCAGGAAAATCCTCATCCATGCCTGAAAATCCCAAATGGGAACATCCCAAGTGGCAACTCATGCCCATCAACCTCTGTTATGTGACTTATTGACTCGTTTCCAGTCTCCACTCCCAGGTCCTTCCCAGCAGTGGGAAAAGGGCACAGAGGAGCAATAATTCCTTTCCATCAATGAAAAAACCCCTATGGACTACCAGGATTTGGACTCCACCTGGAGAGTTTTCCATGCAGAGGTGCTGCAGTTGCAGGGATCACCAGAGGGATTTGGGAATTGCTTCCTGCCTGCCTGTCATTCTGGATTCAGTTCTCAGAAACCCCCACCCAGCCAGCCCCGCTTCCCAGAATTTTCCAGGTGTTTGTCCCAGAGCTCTGAGACGGGAGGACAAAGCAGAAAAAGTGGGAATGTTGCATTCCCACCTTCACCAGGAACTCCACCGTGTCACTGCAGTTTGCTTTAAAACCCTGGGCAATCCCTGCCCATCCAAACCACAGGTTTTTTTCTGGGAAAAACTTCATCATTTTTCCATTGGGAAAAAAAAAAGGTATTTATTTGATTCCCCAAAGCAGGCACTGATTTGATTCCACTTCTAAGAGCAGCAGATTTTTCATCCCAGAGGAGCAGAATTCCCAAGCAGGTGACAATTCCCCTCCAGGCCTTAAGGAGAAACGATGACCCTCGAGGGGGGAAAACACCACCAAAACCCCACCACGTTTTGCGACCTCTGAGGAAAAAAAAACCCCGATATTTGAGGTGCCCAGAGAAAGTTCTTTTCCCTTTCTAAGAGGAGCACAAGTCCCTGGAGGCAGGAGGATCCCCAGGAAGGTTCTCTTACCTCCAGCTGAGCCACAGTTGGGAGAAAGCTGCCCGTTGGAGCACGTGCACATGTTGGGCCGGGAACAGAATCCGTCGCCGCAAGAATTCCTGCAAATGGCTGGGGAGGAAGAGAAGGACGCAGCCATCAGCACCATGGGCTGCTCTGGGAGATCCCAGAGGGGGCTTTGGCTGCCAGAAGGGTGGGAATTCATGTCTTGGGAGAGGAATAACTCAGGGGAAAGGCTGGAGGATGCTTGTCCGCCTTCCCTTTGCCACAGCCTGGCTGGTCCTGCCACCGCTTGGATTTCGCTGCTTGTGGCGTTCAAGGAGCTGAAATATTCCCTCCAAACAAGCAGCTCCCGAAATAACTTCACCAGGAGCCTCATCTCCCAAAGGCAGGCGCCCAAACTGCCCAGGAGCAAGGAGCAGAGGGGCTGAAATCGGGCTGGAAATCCAATCTGATCCCGTTTAAACGGGAGCGGGGTTGGAGCCGCCCCGGTTTGAATCAGGAGTGGGAGAGAACTCCCAGGAATCTGCTGCTCCTGCCCCTGGGGGTGGTGAAACGCCCTGTCACCTCAAGTGTGAGCTGTGCCCCCTCTTCCCAGCGCTCCCAGGGGAGGGGATACTCCTGGATACTCACGGACAATGCACTGGTTCCCTCCGGGCAGCGTTTTCCAGCCGGGGCAGCAGTAGGAATGGAACCTGGAGCCACAGACGTTGGGCCTGGGAAGGAAAAACACAGCAGTGTTTTTTCCTCTGCTTCTGGGCACTGCCAGGGGGTAAATCCACCTGTAGCAGGGCCGCAGGACAGCAGGGAATGGCTCCTCTCGGCACATTTCCCTGGCAAACCGTGTTTAATTCCCACCAAATTTTAACAACTGACTCATGCAGAAAGCTCTGGGTTTAAAACTCAGGCTTAAAAGCTCCAAAAGGGTTGGTTGATCTCCTTGATTTGGTGTTTTTTCTTTTTTTTTCATCCTGATTCATCCCTGATCATCCAGATCAACAAATGAATCTTGTTTTCCAGGGATTTTCCAGCCCCCCTCTATTTCCCTGCTATTCTGCCACCAGCAAGGAGCACAGCTCAGTGCAGAGGAGGAATTGTAACTAATATCCACATATCTTTATATTATATATATATTTATATCTTTAAACTCATAGTGACTTTATATCTGATACAGATTTATAATTAATTTATATCTAGTTACACTTACAGTGCAATTATATCTAATATATATTTATAGGGAATGTCTCAATTCAGGTCCTGCTGGTTTCAGCACAAGGATGGCATCAACCACCCCAAAACCATTAATTTTTAACATTAATGCACCCACAGCCATCCAGGATCCCTCAAACCTCGGTGGAGATTAAAGAATATGCCAGAGATAAAATATGATTTTATCAGGCAAAAGACTAAGAGAGGTTTTAGTTTTTTGGGGGGTGTTTTTTTGGCCAAAATCAGCGAAGGAAGAGGAATCTGGCACCAATCCCGTGGATCGAGACAGAAGGAAATTGAATGAAATGGATAAAAAAGGGGAGTGTTTTTAACCCTGGTGGCAAATCCCAGCTCCTTCTAAAAGAGGTTCAGCCAAGGATCCCACTCAGCTCCGTGCAGGGATCCTGGGAGAGGTCCTGGGTACCCTCTTCCACAGAGGGTGAGGCTCCAAGATCCCAATTGTTCCTCCCCAAACTGGCCCATGTGCAAAAAATTAGCAAGAGTTTCCAAACAAACCACGGGGAGAATCCAGTTTGAATGGGCTGAGATTAATGGGGTGTCCCAGGAATGACCTGGAGGGAGAATGGAATTGGATTCCAAAGCAATAACTCAGCGAGGAGAATGGAGTTTTGTAAGGGAAAATAAAAATAAATAACATCTCCAGTGGATTTTTGACCTAAAAACGCTTTTAAAATGAGCAGGCTGGGAAATACAGGCTGGAATCCCATCATCAAGAAGGTGGGGATAAAAGGGATTGCCGTGGAATTATGGAGTCCTGGAATGGATTGGGTGGGGAGGGACCTTAAAGCCCATCCAGTGCCACCCCCTGCCACAGACAGGGACACTTCCCACTATCCCAGGTTGCTCCAACCTGGCCTTGGACACTTCCAGGGATGGGGATGTAACACTGGTCCAGCCCCTGATTCAAGGGGGTGGAAAACCAGGCCTTGGATCATCCCTGAAAAGGCTGGAAGGACTCAGCTGCTGAAGAGAACAATTTAAAGGAGGGGCACAAAGGAGGACAGAGGGAATAGCAACACTGGCTGAGCCCATCCTCTTCACCCATTTAAACAAACAATGGGATTGGGGGGATAAGCAGGGAAGGAGCCAGCAGGAATTTCAATGGTGGCACCAAACGCTGCCCTCTGGCAAATGCCTCCATCTGAGAGCTGGGAAATGCCAAGGAGAGGGAAAAAAACACCCACAAAACAAAACACAAACCCACGGGAACAGAGCAGAGCTGTGGCCGTGAGATGTGGCTGAGGAGGCTCTGCAGGCTCAGATTCCAGCCCCCCAAAAAATGGCCAAAATCACCCTAAAGTCACCCTGAGTTTCCTGCTCACCCAACACACACACTTACAAGGCTTTGCCCACTGCCCCAGCCACGGGAGACAACTCCCAGCTGGAGTGAAGCCCCCAAATCCTGCCCAGAAAGCTCAGCCCAGTCACTAATTGGTGGTCCCAGGAGCACTTCCCCTCCCAGGGCTAATGAAGCCCTGGCTGCAGGGAGTGGGAGTTTTCCAGACAAGCAGGAGCAGCAGCCCAGGATTTGTCTCCCCTGTCACGGGCAATCAATGCACCTCAGTGGTCACCAGCCTTGCAAAGTGGTATTTCCACTCCTTAAATTACAGCAAGACAGAAATAAATGAAAACTGGTGGATTGCCAGGGCTGGGATTGGAGGGGGTGGAACTCTCAGAGATGTTCTGGGCTGCTCAGGGGTTTGCTGGCCTGGCTGCTCCTGCATCCTCCTCCTCAACACGTTAATTCAGGAAGAATTCACTGCTTTGGGACAGTTTCCTGCTCTTCTCACCGAGTGGAAAGACCCTTTTCCAGTGGCTGAGACTCCCTGAGCTGTAAAACCTGGAATCAGCTTTGCTTGGGCACTCCGAGGGCCAGCAAACGCTGTTCCCAACTCATCGCCTTCTGCCTGCAAAAGTTTTGGATGGATCTCTGCTGCCCGAGCCTGGGGAGCCTTTTCCTTGTTAATCACAGCCATCCTTCCTTTTCCTGCCTCTTGCAGGTCCCTCCCTTGAGGAGAACAAGTCCCAGTTCCAGGGCAGGAGCCCTCGGACACTCAACGGCTCCGTTTTGGGGAAACTCGGGCTGGGTTAATAAAAGCCTCGTTTGCTTTTTTCCCCCGGCCCCAGATGGGACTCAGGCAAGTGACCAAACCCAAATTCCTCCTTCTCCAAGTGTTTCAAACAAAACACTCCTGTCAAATCCAACCCCCACCCCCCCCACTCTGCCCTTGCCAAAGCGCAGCCGTGCGGGCGATGGTGAGGCTGGAGCTCCGCGAGCAGCAGCTTTCCCGGGATCCTGAGGATTCCAGGATCAGAAGTCACGGACTGCTTTGGGTTGGAAGGGATCTTAAAACTCAACTTGTGGGCAGGGACGCCTCCCACTAGCCCAGGTTGCTCCATCCTGGCCTTGGACACTCCCAAGGATGGAGCAGCCACAGCTTCTCTGCCCAACCTGTGTCAGGGCCTCCCCGCCCTCACAGCCAGGAATTCCTTCCCAATATCCCACCTAAATCCCTCCCTTTTTTAGTTCAGGACCATTCCCCCCGGTCCTATCAATACCTGCCTGTGTAAAAAGTCACTCTCCACGTTTATACCCGTGTTAATTATCCACATTTAAATTCACGCCCTGGAGATCAGCAAGGGGACTGTTGCGGGTTTGCAAAGGTTCCCCCCCCTCCCTGGGGGTTCTAGGTGGTTTGTCCAGGACACAGGGAAGACTTTCCTTGGAAAAAAGAGACTAAAAATCCAACTGACTCCCAGGAACTGCCCTAACACTTCCATTTGGAAAGCAGCAACACCGACTCCTCCATCTTTATTCCCCCCCGTGCCCCCTTTAAACTCTGAAATAATAAACCCAAACGTCAAATAGAGGCCTTAAAAATCCCAGTTAAAGGGTCTCTTCCACCAGTAATTAAAGGAGGTCTTCACTGCCTAAATTAAGTGAAGGATTGGGACATTCCAGGTCTGATTGAGGAGATCAGATCTCCTGGGCTCTGACAGCTTGGGGCAGTGCAAGGGCTCTGAGGGACAGGGTGGGGTTGTTGGAAAGGTTGTTGTGAAGGAAACTACAATTCCTGCTGGTCCAAAAAAAAACCCAAAACCCTCTTTGGGATTCCTGGGCTAAGATCCTGGTGGAACTGAAACGTCAGGGGTGGACTTGGAGGCTGCTGGAAATCGCCTGTGGAACATCTCAGGTACCTTTCTCAGGTACATCCTCGACTTAAACATCATCCCAGAGCCAGCTCCAGTTTAACCTGCCCAGAATTCCCAGCTTTGCCTCTCCACTGCTGTTCCTCCCCTCTCCATTCCCTGGCATCAAGCTGGAAAATCAGGAGGTGTCCAAAAGCTGCAGTTTGGAAGCTCCTCGTGCTCCCCTCTCCCCACGGTGGCTTCAGACACCTCAGTCTGAAGGAAGAGGCACAACAAACCTCCCCAAACCTCCTCCCCCAAGTCCATCTTCTCAATTGCAGTGGCCATTTGGTAATTAATGGGCTTGACATAATTAGTTGTGTTTAAAGTCAGGGCCGGAGCTGAGCCTTTTATTCTCCCCTGAAAGGAAAAAAACCAAAACCAACAAACCAGGCAGCCAGGAACTTACAGGAAACCCTGGTGCCAGCAAAGAGCTCAGCTGGCTGCAGACTAATCATCTTTGCTTTCCCCCTTTGTTAAACACATTCCTGCCCTTGGAAACTGTTCAGTAGTTCATTAAACTAATAATCCCATTCAAATCCTGCCTCCTCGTAAATGGATTTGTCAGGGCCAGTTCCCTTCAGGAGAAGGGTCGTTTCAAATCGTCCCCCCCCCTCTAATGAGTTCAAGGGCAGATTAAATGGGGGTTTGGCTGTGATTTGTTGCTTTATTAAGGGTTATTTGCAAGAGCATTGGTGGATAAGAGGCTTGTTTGGTTCGTGTTTAGGCCATGCTTGGCATTTATTTCATACTTTCCCCCTTTGCTGAAGGGGGGCTGGGATATTAAATTATTTTGGTTGAGGGGGGGTTGATTCTTCCAGGGTTGGTATAAAAAGCCCTATAAAGACACCTGGGTTTCACTTCTCTCTGCAGTTCTGGTGGGATTCTCCTCTTTTCTTGTTCAAATCGTGGTATAACCCAATTTGGAGTTGGAGGGAATTTGTGTCTCCACCCACCCAAGACAAAAGGAGGCACAAACAATAAATCACAGGATCATTAAGATGCTCCATTAACACCTTAAAAGGCTTTGAGATCTGGAGGGCTGGAAGGTCTTGAGTGCACAGGAAGGAAAATTCTCACTGACTCTCAGGGTGGGTTTTTTTTTTTTTTTTCAGGGGACAAACAGAACAGAAACCCCAAGGAGAAGGTTCCACAGAGGAGAAAAAGCAGAAGTCGGGGCTCTGAGCTGCCTTTCCCTCCACTCAGACCCAAGTTTTGAAGGTTCTCAGGGCAGTGGTTGGGGATGGTGGCCCAGGGGTCACCAAGGAACCCACCAGTTCAGGCCCACCTGACACGTCAAAGCTCAGCCTAATTCCAGTTCTATTTAATTCCAGCTCGTGCAAGAGCCAAAGGAAATCTGAGGGGCAAAGCTATTTCAGCTGAAGGCTGGACTGGAGCTGGTTGATCCCCCCTGGAGGAGAAAGCTGTGGGTCTTCGAGAGCGAACGCCAAAGCAAACGTTGGAAAGGGCGTCACCAGCTATTAAACAGGCACCAGATAAACGTGATCAGAGCTTGAGTGGCGTGGCTGCAGATGATCCCACAAAATGCAGGGCTCAGGAGGAGGCCCCCACACTCTCACATTGCAAAATCACCCCCAATTTAACGAGGTGGCCGGAGATGATCCCACCTTTCTTGGCGTTTCAAGCCGCACCGAGAAAACTCGCCGGTTGTTTCGTTTGCTTCGCACCAAAACCTCGGGTCTGATCATCCCAAAGAGAAATTTCACGGCAGCAAGGAATCCTGACATGTTAAAGCAGCAAAACCCAGCTCGGGGAGGATTCCAGAAAGGTTGGAAACAACCTCCAGGATCACCAAGTGCGGCGTTGATGTTGATCCGCCACAGCTTCAACTCTCCGGAGTTGGTTTCGAGGCAAGAGCAGGGAGGGTGAGGGATGAGCACAGGATTGGGGATTCCACAGCAAAAATCACTGGGATTTTTGGCTCTGCAGGAGATGGCTCTCACTGGCTGCCAGACCCACCTGTAGGTGCTTTCTAAGCCCAGCAGAACGTTCTTTAAAACACGGCCCCGCAGCAGATTTCTCGTCACGAGTGGCGTCGGTGCCTTGGAAAACCGGGATTTTTAAAGAGAGGGATGGCTGAGGGGCTGGAAATCCTGAGATCTGGCCACAAAACCATCAGGGTCACTCGACAGGGAGCATGGGAAGTGCCTGGGGCAGGAGCTGCAGCCACTCCCAAGCTTTGCCAGCTCCCCCCTGCCTTGCCCA
The DNA here is from genome assembly GCA_035583135.1 of Lophotriccus pileatus. Classification (NCBI taxonomy): domain Eukaryota; kingdom Metazoa; phylum Chordata; class Aves; order Passeriformes; family Tyrannidae; genus Lophotriccus; species Lophotriccus pileatus. Next base: position 963,162 of record JAWWES010000082.1, read on the forward strand.
CCGCGAATCCCTCCCTCGGAACGAGCCCCGGCTCTCCCCAGGGCCAGGCAAACAATGCATCTTCAGTTGTCTCAAATTAGAGCTGCACAGACTTCCTCACACAGGCCTTGCACTTATCCCAGTGGGTGTGGGTTTTTTTTTCCCTTCTCCTCCAGCAATTGCTCCACAGGGCGTGAGGAAAGCAGGATGGGGACAGGAGGAGGGAGGGAGGAGTGTGGTCCTCATCTCCCTGCAGGGGACTGGGAGCCAGACAAGGGCTGTGTGGCCACTGAGAACTTACCCAACATCACCATTTGGTGTTGTTTTACTTCAGTGTTGGGCCATGCCTGATGTTTCAAGGGTTTTTCAGAAGGAATTTCTGACTCGGGAGTCTGGCCCCTTTTTTTAAAAGCTCACTTGGGGATTTGGACTCTTCAGACTCGCCAGAAATCAAAAGGGGTTTTAATTTAAGCTGTAAATAATTTTTGGCACCAGGGCCAAGAGAAGGCCACTGGGCAGCAGTGACCTTTTCTTTTGGGTGCTGTGAGCAATGGAAACATTTCTTTCCTTGCTCTGCCCTTCCTTTTTCTTCGCAGGGCGGCGTGAGGCGACATTATCCGTGCCCACAGCAACTCCTTCCCGTCCTTCCCACGCCCCACCACGGGCTCAGGAATCAGCCACACACAGCCCAGGGTGAACCAGAGCCCCTGGATCTGCTAAAACCATCCTTTTCAAGCAACAGCCTTCCTTCCCTCCACTCCCAGACCCGTGGGAGGGTTGAAGGGACCTCTGGAGATGATCAGCTCCAACATCCAACAGCCATAAAGATTTCGGGGATGATTTCTCCGAGGGACGAGGGGCAGCAAAAGTAATGGGACAGACACGAGGTGTCCCTACCCTGGGAGTGAGCAAAGGGCTGCTTTTGAGAAGCCCAAATCCCAGGAGGGCGGTTTCCCACCTTTCCCCGAGCGCCGCGGGAAGGGGAGGCCATGCGGGTCGGGATTGCGGGAGCGGATTCCCCGCGGCCGGGGCCAGGCTCTGAGCTGCAGCCCCAGCCCAGAACACGGCACATTTGCCTGCCTGGGCTCGAAGCTCAGCTCCTGCAGCCCGTTCAAGCCACGTTCCCAGCGAGAGCCGAGGACTCTGGCACGGCCCCGGCCCCGCGCGTGGATCACGTTCCGCTCCGGCCCTGCCCACTGACACAGCAACGCTGTCCAGGAACCGCGGCCAGACAGACTTAAAATAACCCACACCGGGGCCAGGAACCATCTTGAGAGCAGGAAACACAGCCCAGCTCCAGCACGGGGAGCCTCTGGCCGAGCCCTGTCTCCCTCCTCAGGTGGAAAGCGGCTTCTCGCCCCGATCTGTCCCCAGATGAGCCCACGAGGCACCACAAGGGACTGAGGGACACCTTCCCCTCAGAAACACTCCTGCAAAGCGGCTCTCAGGGGCAACGACCTCCCAGTCCAGCCCACAGGCAACTCCGGGGGCAAATCCCGAGGTGGCAACACCCCTGCCAGCGATGTGGAAAACCCAACCCCAGCCATCACTGCACGTGGTTTGGGTGGGAAGAGACCTCAAAGCCCACCCAGTGCCATCCCCTGCCATGGGACACTTTCCACGAGCCCAGGGTGCTCCAACCTGGCCTGGGACAGTTCCAGGGATGGGGCAAACCTGTGCCGGGACCTCCCCACCCTCCCAGGGAAGGCAAACACCGGGATCCAACCCCTTCCCGAGCTCAGCGAAAGGCAATTCCCCCGGCCCAGCTCCACCTGCTGAGCTGACACAACCCCACGACGATCCAGGCCATCAAACTCACCCTCGCAGAGAGTCCTGGCCTCTCCTCCTCACTCTGCTCGGCGGCCTCTCCTCGTAGCCCCCGAATCTGTCGCCGTGCGAGTCCCCGTCGAACTGCGCGCGGGCTCGCTGCAGGCACATCACCGCCGTCCAGCCCAGCACCAGCCTGGCCAGCCACAAAACCCCCATCACGGGCCCAGGTCCCTCCAGTCCCCCCCGAAAAGCTCCTTCCAGCCGCGAGGGTCTCTCTCTCTGGCTCTCTCTCGCCGCTGCCTCGGCCGGGGGTGGGTTGCGGCGGCCGCCCCTGAGCGCCCGAGGTGCCGTCCTGCCCTTCCCGTTCTGGAGGGGAGAGAGGGGAGGGGGAGGGAAAAAAAGAGAGGCAGGTGTTCTCAGGGGCTTTCACACACTGCTGGAATCTCACAGTCCCACCCAGTTTGGCTCCCGCCGCGCTTCCCAACCACGGCGCTGCCGAGTCCTTCTCCTCCCGAGAGCTGGAGACCGAGGGAAGATGTCCAGGAGTCTCCCAGGTATTTTTCTACCCTCCTGGTGGAGCAAGCCAGAGTGGGAAAAGCCCACTGAGCAAAGGGAGAACCTCAGGAAAGAGCAGGTCCTATTTATGGACCACCTTCCCAAGCTCTGTTTGACCCCACTGGACTCCAGACAGGCCATGGCTCGGAGATCCGTTTCCAGCTGCTGGAAAACAACCTCCGGGATCATTCTGGGTGGCTGAGGGGAATGGTCTGCTGGGAAAGTCATCAGAGGGACAGGCACACCATGGTGGGCTGGAGTGAGATGGAAAACCATGAGCTGGGAGCAGGGAACGAAGATGCCTCAAGCTGAACCTGGATTCCATGAAGAGGGAAGGAACAGAGGAGAAGGTGGACACGCTGGAGGGATGGAGAAGAGCTCCTGAGCTGGGACAGGCAGCTGAGAGCATGAGGAGGAGGATGATATAGGTCCAAAGCCTCTGTGGAGGGGGGGAGTGGGCCAAGGGAGGCAGGAAGGAGACCCCTCGCCCCTCTGGCTGTGGAAAAAGCTTGGAATGAGCACAGCCTGCCCAAGGGATGGACACAGCTGGGCAGGGGCCAGATCCAGAATGTGGCCTCAAGGACAGGTCTTAACCCCCAGAGGCTTTTTGCCATGAGCAAACCCCTTCCTGGAAAAACAGGGGCACGCCAAGGGGGTCCCGTGGGCAGAGGAGGGGAGAAGGAGCCCAGGGTGGGCTTAGTCCTGACATCCTGGCTCTGGGAGGCTCTGGGGTGAAGGAGAACAGCCCTGGCAAGGGGTGCAGACCCTGGCACAGCGCTGACCACCCCCCTCCTCCCCCTGGGACGTTCAGTGACTCTCTGGGGTGGTCACTGCGGGCTGGGGGGGCTGGAGTGGGGTGTGGGGAGCAGGGAGGGGGGCGAGGAGAAAACCCGAGGCAAAGGCTCTGCAAAGTGGGTCCCACTCCCCACTCTGCACCCCCTTCTCCTCCCCCTCATCCTCATCACCCCCCCAATTCCCAAATCTCCCCCCGTGGAGCCCATCCATCCTCCTCCTGCCCGGCAGCAGGGTCGGGATGCATCTCTCACCTTGAGCCCCTCTCCCCACCCCCAAAAAAAATCTGGTCTTTCAGGGAGGCAAATCCTCCTGGCTCTCCCTTCTCCAGGCAAGAGTGGAAACAATCTGGAGCTGCGAGAGGCCCCGGGGAGGGAAAGGGCCCCCGAGCCCCCTTCCTTGACTGTCCCCCCTCTGCTTTCCCACAGCAACTTTCCCGTTGCAGCCCAGCCTCGAAACAGGCAAAAAAAAAAAAATTAATAAAAATAAAATCAGCCCGGAGTGATTTTATGTGCCTGAACCATTAAAAAAAAATGTATTAAAAAAGAATTAAAATCGCATTTCCCTCCCTGCTTTCCCAGCTGGGAAAGTCTCAGCTCGAGAGGGCAAGGGTTTAGGTTTTTTTTTTTTTTCCAGGCTCTAATATTTCAGTGAATGAGAGGGGAGAGTGGGGAAGGGGAAAGGCAGGGCTGGGAGACAAAGAAACTGCCCTTCCCGCAGCCCTGAAAACTCTGACTTCGCCTGTCTGGGGTCCCCGGTTATCCCAGCGACACAAAAGGGAGAGTGTTCCCTTTTTCCCTCTGCCAGAGGGACGGGACAGATTTGGGGGTGGGGGGTGGAGGTGGGAAAAAAGAAAAAAAAGCGATAAAAAGCATCAATAAAGTTTCCGCTCTGCAGAAATTTCAGGGCAAGAAAGTCCAGCTGCTTCCATTTGCTCCCGGAGAACCGGGAATGCTGAGAAATGATGGATCCGCGACCCCCGGGAGCGCCCGCACAAGCTGAGAGCGCGTGGAAAAGTCCTTCGCACCGGCGAGAGAGTTAAAATTTAAATAACAAAGAGGCTCCGAAGTTATTTCTCGGCGCTGAGAAATTCCCTCGAGCCCCCACTTCGCGTTGAGAGAACCAACCCACCGAATCAGACTTTTCAACCGGCTTGGGAAGGAAGCAAAGGAAAAAAAACATTTCCAAGGCGAGGCTTGGAGTGTGCGAATTAAATCAATTAAGGATAAATCAATAAATCGAGAAAGAAACAAACCCTTTGCAAACCCCCCCCAGCTGAAACAGATAAAAGAGAGAAGAGATAAGAAGAAACCAGCTGTGGCAGCCAGCCTCTGGCTTTTTTTAAGTGTGAAAAGAGTGGTTTAAATACCTTTACGTCCTGGGAGTGGTGATGTGCCCAGAGCTCCTTTGTTTAGCGGGGAGATCTGGGGCAGAAAAGAAGGGAATAAAACCCTGACTCTTGAAGGGAGAGAAGAAAAGGTACAGCCTCATCCAAATTGGACAGGGGGAGGGCCTTGAGCAGGGGAAAGGGGTGCAGGAGGAGTGGGAGTAGCGGGAGGAACAACCCAACCGCATTCTTGAGCCAAAAGTTTTTAACTTCAAGGAGGGGCTGGAGGGGTGGGGAGGGGGAGAGAGAGAGAGAGAGGTTGGGTTTAGCAAAGCCTGAGTGCAGACGTGATTATCACCTCCCCTAGTCCCGGGGCAGTTCATTAGGGAAGGTTTTCAGTCCGGCTTGTCCCAAATTTAGGCTGGAGCGGCGGGAAGGCATTAGTGACAGTGGCTTCACATCAAAAGAGTTGGGGAGGTGGTGGTGTGGGAGGTGGGGGGATAATTCGGGTTTAATTTGGGATTTAGCCCCTCATTTCGGGGGGTTGGAAGATGAGGGGGTGTCACAGCAAAAAACAACCAATAAAATCAAGCAAAAAGCACTTTTCCTGCTGAGCTTTTCCCCCTGGATTTAAGGATTTAACTGGGACTCACGTGAAATTAAGGAGAGGTGGATATTTGAATAGGTGACCCAGCCTGGGACCTTCAGGCTCAAAAGTCACCTTGGCCTCCAGAGGAGGAAAAATCTTGGAAGTTAAAAAGCATCTTCTCGAAATAAATGCATCCAAAAAAATAAAATAAAAGAAGAAATAAAAGCAGAGTGGTGATATGAAGCCTGCCTTCTAAGGGAGAACTTTATCAGCTGTGAATTTCTACCCCCCTCCAAAAAAAAAACCCCATCTAAAACCAAAAAAAACCCCCCCAAAAAAACCCCAAAACCAAAAAAAAACCCCAACCAAAAATACTTCCCTCTGCCTCTTTGCTTTAGGAACCGTTTGAGTGACGGCTTTTCTTTAAATAATATCTAATAAAATGCACATGGCCCTCCTCCTCCTCCCTCTCTGCCTCCGGGCCACCGCACAGCCACAGCTTCTCCCGGAAGGTGGGAGCCTCCAGCCTGCCAGAATTCCCCCCTGGAAAGCCCAAATCCAGCTGCTTTCCGGGTCAAAGAGGTCTGGAAAAAGCTCCTGCACCGACCAGACCCCAAGGGGTGGGTTAGGGAGGTGTCTCCATCTCTCCCTCCGGCCGGAGCTCGGTCCGGGTGGGTTTAAATCCCCCCAAATCCTCAATTCCCAGAGGGGGCAGGAATTCCAGGGCGGGCAGGGAGAAGTGTCATCCCTTCTCCTGCCTCCTTTTGTTCTGATTGCTCTTCCCCATCGCCCCCCACCGGTTTTAGAGGAGTCAGGAACGATGCTCAGCCTAATTAATTTCAGCTACCCCCCAAAAACCTCCTCCAGCCTCTCCATCCAGTGGTTTATTCCCTGAACACACTTGGAGATGTTTGTCCCCCCAAACTGCCTTAAAATTAATATCATTTAAAAACCAAAAATCAATCTCCAGCCTCAAATAAATAAGAGCAACTATTTATTTTTTATGCGCCAACTGCACTGGGTTTGAGGTCACTGCAAAGGAAGGTGCAGAAAAAGAATTCCAGGGAACACATGCACTGCTTGGGATAATCCCATGGGAAAATGCCACGAGAGCCTCGTTAATTAATGTCATTATAATCAGGAAAAGGCCCAGGGGGAGGGAGTTTAAAGCAACTTAATAAAGGTGGGACATTTAAAACTTGCTTTTTGATACTTGGCAAGCTCGTGGCACAAATGGTATGAGGGACTGGGATTTGTTCAGCCTGGAGAGGAGAAGCTTCAGGGAGACCAAATGGGGCCTTCCAGGACTTGAAGGAGCTACAAGAAAGGTGGAGAGAGGCTCTGGACAAGGGATGGAGGGACAGGACACAGGGAATGGCTTCCCAGTGAAATTTAGGTGGGATATTGAGAAGGAATTGCTCCCTGGGAGGGTGAGGACGGGCTGGGATGGATTTCCCAGAGAATGTCCCATCCCTGGAAGTGTCCAAGGCTGGGTTGGAGCAACCTGGGCTAGTGAAGGTGTCCCTGCCCGTGTCAGGGGGTGGAATGGGATGAGCTTTGAGGTCCCTCCCAACCCAAACCAGTTTGGGATTCTTTGACCTTTTGAGTAGAAGGAGAGGTGGGAATTTTGAGGGAGGGGGTGAGTTCTGATCACTTCAATTCTCTCCTGTATTCCTGTGCAGGAATGTGGGAGACTCTGCCTCCAGCCTGACTGGCAGGAACACCCAGCAAAGCTGACTGAAAGCAGCTTCAACTTATTCCCATTTCTGGCTTCATTGAATGTCATCTAAAAAACGCCTTTGCTAAAATTAGGGGCACGTTGATGACACAACCACTTGCCAGGGCAGCAGCAGTTCTGGGTTATGATGTCACTGAGGGGGGAAAAAAAGGGGGGGAAAAAATTGAGGGGGAAAAAAAGCAAGATTGGAGATTCCTGCTGAGAACTGAAGTCAGGGAATGTGTCCTGGCAGCTCCAGGGCTGCTCACTCTGCCTTTGGATCTCAGCATTGGAAGGGAGTGGTTCTGGTTCCTGCCCCTCCAGGCAGCGAGAGCCGATGGATCCACCTGGATGTGGCACTTGGGTTAAAGGTGGCACTCAGCGACCTGGGAGGGCTTTTCCAAGGTAAACAACTCCCTGTTTCTGTGATCCCTCAGCCCCCAGTGGGGACATGATGCCACCTTTCCCTTGGGAGGCGGCTCTGCTCCCACTGCAGGGAATTTCCAGGAACTCCTCCTCAACTTCCACATTCAGATCAAAAGTGGACTCGATCAGCACCACATGAGGCGTCAGGAACAAACTCAGACAAAGGTCTCCTCGGGGGAAATCGTTCCACAGCATTAACTCTCTCACTTGCTGCCCAGTTTCACGCTCAGTGGGCAGGTTTTTAACCCCAAACCAGGCTGGTTTATCCCCTCCTCTGATCATTCCATCCTCCTGCCTCACCAGCAACATTTGTTTGCCTAAAACATGCCCTGAAAAAAAACAAAACCAAACTCTTTGTGGACACCCTTGAGGTGTGACAAGAACTCTCTCAACAGCCAAGGAAGTGAAAGAATGAGCCTGGATTAGGTGATCCCTGAGGTCTGGTGCCCTTAAAATCCACCAAAAAAACCCCCCAAAACCCCAAATCAAAATTATCCCAGGGGATCACCCCGTGGCTGATACCCCAAAACAGAATCCCGGGATGGTTTGGGTTGGAAGGGACCTTAAGGATCATCTTGTTCCACCAGGGACACCTTCCACCAGCCCAGGTCACTCCAGGTTGGAGCCTTGGACACTTCCAGGGGAGAATCCTGGGTGGATTCCCTTGGATGAGAGTCTGTGCCCATCCCAAGACTTTGGGTTCCCGGTTCAGGCAGGAGCAGGTGGGATCCAGGTGGAGACCTGTGGAAGGGGCAGGAAGATCTGAGGGCTGAGCAAAGGGACCAACAGAGCTGATTCAATCCCCACCTTTTCCCCCTGGGGCTGGAGAAACATTCCCTAATTTTACACAGGAAGGAATTAGATCCAGGGGAGGGGGGAACTGGGATGAGGATTTGGGCTGGAGGGGCAGGACTGAGCCCCTGTGTGTGTGTGTAAGATTTCCAGCCCTCCTCCAGCCTGTGACCATGGCTTGCAACATTCCTTTTGTTTTCTAGGAATTCGACTCCACCAAGGAGGGGAAACCACAGGGAAATTGTTTCAGCCTGTGATGTAGAACACGCAGCCCCCGACGGCCAAGCTGGTTCAAAAGAAAAAAAAACCCCACACTTTTTATTTCGACCTGAAAGGAAAGAAACTCTTTTTTTTTTTTTTTTTTTAATATTTTTTATTTTTATTTCGAGCTTGGCAGGTAGAGGTGAGGGGGGGAAAGAGGCTGAGCTGAGCCCAGGCAAGAGCAGATCAAAGCCAGGCGAGTCTGCTGCGAGAAATCATTTTTTAAAAAGACATTTCTTAAGATTTTATTCATAAAAAAAAAAAAAAAGAAGCAGGAAAAGCAAACAAGAAAAAAAAAAGGAAAGGAAAGCCGTGCAGCGAGTGGGGTGGGATTGCAGAGTGGAACTTTTGACACGGGGAGCTGCCTCGTTGAGAAGGAAAATTGCCTCTCGTTCCTGCCAGGAGAAAGGTGATCCTTTCCGTTCCGGGGGATTACAAACACCTTTCTTTGTTGCCCTCACGTGGGTCGGTGGCACGTCCAGCCTTTGCTGCCCCGAGGCTGGGGACTCTCCCTGCCCTGGAAATGGGAATCTCCCACCACATCCCTCCACTCCAGCCCCACGTTCTTGTCTTTTCCATTCAAAGTTTGCCCGTTTTCAGACCTTTTTTGGTTGGTTTTTTTGGTGGTTTTTCTTTCGTTTGTGGCTCTTTTCTCCCCTCCGTGAAATCTGCAGCGCAGGAGTTTAACTTGGCAACGGCGCTGGAACAGATGGAGAACACTGGCCCCAACTCCCCAGATCCCAGGAACTCCTGCTCCAGGCAGGATTTCCAGCCTCTCACTGCTCTGCTCACTGCAGAGCCCAAAAAAACCTAAAAACCCCCAGTTTTCTGATAGAGGAGCTGGAATTTTCTTGGGGACACGAGTTGCCATGTGAGCCTCCTTCCCCCGTGGAAGGTCCAGAGCCTGCAGATTCAAGGGGAGCTGGTTTTGTAGGAGAACAAAGGGAATTATTTCAGGGAAAGCTTTAAAATCCCTTTCCCTGGTGGAAGGACCAGCATGGTGGATCCACATGAAGATCCACAAACACACAGGAACCTCCATGTGAAAAGGGTTTTCACCAGGATTGGTGAGCAAAGAGCTGCTGGCAGGTTTGGGGGAGGCTTAGAGGAGAAGTCTGGCCTGAACTCTGTGTCCCATCAGGGTTCCTGAGGGTTGGATTAGCCCAGCTCCCTCCTGGGACAGCTGGTCCATCCTTTTAATCATCTTTGTGCTCCTGCATGAAGGAAGATGTCCCTGGCCATGGACTAGATGAGCTTTGAGGTCCCCTCCAAGCCAAACCAGGCTGTGATTCCACCTCAGCCAGGCTGATCATCACCAACAGAGGCAGCTTTCACTGAGCAGGTCGATCCTCCTTAACTCTTCTCCAGGGCCTGACATTTCAAGGGAGATCCAGAGATTTCAGGGGAGATCCAAAGATTTCAAAGGAGATCCAGAGATTTCAAAGGAGCCCCAGAGATTCTGCCTTGCTTGCTGTGCAGAACCAGCTGGTAAATGCAAACCCTCTCAGGTTTCCTCCTTCCCTTCTCGTCCCAGGCTTTGCCTCCACGGAAGGTGCGTGGGGAAACACAAGCCCTGCCAGACCACACAGGCAAGGCTGGAGCTGGGACAGTACAGAGTGTGCTGGAACAGGTTCCCCCCTCCCTGCAGCCCAGTGCCACAGACAACAAACCCTCCTGGAGCAGCAAATCCAGCCCCGTGTTCCCCCCGACGCTCCAAACCCTCGAGCAGAGCCCGACTCTGCCGCCCACAAAGGGTGGAACGAGCCCCATCCCAAATTAGGACAACAAAGGGCTGTTTCTCCTGCCCTGAAAACATCACTTCATGGATAATATCCAGATCCTGGCACTCTCCTCCTGCCCCAGGACACCTAAACTGGAGCAGGACCTCCCTTATCCCCCCCGAGCGCGACACGAGGGATGGGAAGGCTTCTGCTCCAAACCTGGCCAGCAGCAGGGAATGGCTTCCCACTGCCAGGGGGCAGGGATAGATGGGATCTTGGGAAGGAATTCCTCCCAGAGAGAGTGAGGAGGCCCTGGCACAGCTTGGGCAGAGAAGCTGTGGCTGCCCCATCCCTGGAAGTGTCCAAGGATGGGGCTTGGAGCAACATGGGCTAGTGGGAGGTGTCCCTGCCTGGACATCATGGAACTGGGTGATCCTTTAACTCCCTTCCAACCCAAACCATTCTGTCATTCCCTGGATCCATGACCTTTCATCTTCCATCAGAAGCACAGGGGAAAAAAAAAAGCAGAAGCACTGCTGGGAATATTTACAGCCCCCAAATCAGAGAAGTTTTCCACAGGAACAAGGACAGGAGGGAGCTGAGGCTGTAAAACAGAGCTAAGACTGATTAAAGACCTCAAGAAAGGCCCTGGCCCCAAGGCTGGCAAGGCTCAGGGACTCCCTTTATCAAGGCAGGAGGAAGTCTGAGGGATAACTTCATTGCCAGGCATGGATATCACTGGGAGAAGGGGGAATGTGGGATAGAAAACAGCCCTTCCCCATCCCCAGCTGGATGCCAAATCCAGATGATTAAAAAAATGAGGAATAAGGAGAGGAGTTTCAACCTGGTGCAGTGGAAGTGTCCCTGCCCATGGAATGGGATGGGTTTAAGGTCATTTCCAACCCCAACCATTCTGGGATTTGCCACTGCAAGAAGATTCCAAGGAAGTCATGGATTGCCTTGAGCAAGGCTGGATGTCTTGCAGGAGGAAACACACACTGGTCAAAGGGATGAGTGGGCTCAGGACCAGGATAAATGGGTGAGATTTGGTAATCCCTGGCATATATGAGGTCACTGTGGATGATCTCACGTCCCTGCTGGCCTCTGTGGGGCTGGATCACCATGGAAATGTCACCACACTTGCTCAGTGTGAGGGGGAGATGATTCCCAGCCCTTCCCTGGGCTCTTCACCCACCTCAGACTGACAATTCCAGCTAAAAATACCCGATGACACGTTTCCCCTGGGATTCCTCCCCTGGAGGGCAGGGGGACGTGTTTAAAGCCATGGACACCCAGGAATGGCCCCTCTGAGCCCATTCCAGGCTCACAGGAGGAGACAGCTCCAGGGAATATCCCCCACCCAGCACTCAGGGCAGTTTTTCTCCTCTTTTTTTTTGCACTGTGGAGTTTTTTCTCCTCCCCTCCCTCCCCACCTTTCCTTCCAGCCCCGTCTCCCGTGGCTGGTTTTGCAGAGGGATCCAATCCCAGCCAGGAAGGTTGTGCCTTTTTCCTGCAGCTGCCCCGTGGTGTGCAGGTTTCCCTGGTCCCTGCTCAGGGGAGACATGAGTTCATCCAGGCTCCCTCTGTCTAATCACTACCAGGCATGGAAAAAACCCCCTCACACACCCGAGGAGAACATAAACATCCATGTGATGTGCACAAGCTTATGGAGACAGGACTATGGGAAACACATGGTTCCATTTTAATAAAAAACTCTTTACATTTCCAGGGCTTTTTATTTTTTTTTCTTCCTTTCCTTTTTGGGTTTTTTTCTCTCTTCCCCCTTTTTATGGCTTGTTTCTGAGCTGTGAATAGCAGGGCCTGTTTTTGGTGTTATTTTGTTGTGTTTTTATGAGGACAATGCCATGTCCACAGCCCCAGACATGCCATATTTTGGTGGGGAAGATAAAGCTTCCTTTGGCTCCCTCCCAGGTCTCCCTTAACTCCTTCTGGGATTGCTCAGGCTCTGACAGCCGGGGATGGGCTGGTCAAGAAGCCCCCACGTGCTCTAAAATATTTTATCTAATCTCCCTTCTTAAACAACTTCAGCCCCTCAGTTGGATTCTTCAAAGTCCTTTGTGCTTTTTTTTCAGGGGGGTGAGAAGGTTCAGGAGCAGTTTCCTGAGGGATTTTGGGATGGGGGGAAGAAGTTTGGCTGCCCAGCTGGGACAGGAGGAGGGGGATGTGGAACATAACGGCACATTTAGCTCATAAATCATGGAATCAAGGAATGGTTTGGGTTGGAAGGAGCTTAAAGATCATCCAGTCCCACTCCCTGCCATGGCACACATTTCACTATCCCAGGTTGCTCCAACCTGGCCTTGGACACTTCCAGGGATGGGGCAGCCACAGCTTCTCTGGGAAATCCATCCCAGCCCCTCCCCACCCTCCCAGGGAGGAATTTCTCCCCAATATCCCATCTAACCCTACCCTCTGGCAGTGGGAAGCCATTCCCTGCCTCCTGTCATTCCATGCCCTTTTCCAGAGTCCCTCTCCAGCCCTCTTGGAGCCCCTTCAGGCCCTGGAAGTTTGATCACATCTTAACACCACCTCGTTCGTGGAATCAGAGGATCCCAGAACGGTTTGGGTTGGTGGGACTTTAAAGATCACCTCACTCCAAGCCCTGCCCTGGGCAAGAAGAGGAGACACCTTGTTGCCCAGGTAACCCTTTCCAGGGGTGATTTTCCTTATCAGGACCAAAATCCTGCAGATAAAGCCCGAAAGGGGTTCAGCTCCATGGAGGAAGACGATGGGATGGAGGGACAGCAGCTTTCCAAAGGGGAAAAAGGCCACCAGACACGGGCAGCCCAGCAGAAAAGGGGCATGTGCAGGGCACAGAGAGCCTCACATGGGCCTGATTAGGGATTCCTGAGCATCCCTTCCTGCCATTCCTTGTTTCCAGCAGCCAGGCTCCCGCGGTGTGCCGGGATTCCAGCTGCTTGCTGGAGTGAACGAAGGCGGGCGTTGGGCGGGAAGGAAGGAAGGAAGGAGGAAAACCCATCCTAAAACCTAATCCCACTGCTCTGGATCCGCCCTGCCAGGGCTTTGGAAGGGGGATCAGGGGTCCCTCCTTCCCAGCAGAGGCTGGACCTGCTTTTTGAGCCGTTTATTTAAGGATTAATTGCTCGGGGAAAGGAATCAAAATCGGGGCTAAAAGTAAAATAATCCGGCCCGATTTTGATCCTCCCCCAGTGGGAGGATGAAACCTGGGCTAACACAGAGAGAACATTCACATGCCTGGAATATCCTTGGAGATTTCCACTGCAGGCATCTTCTGCAAGACCTTTCCCACCCCACCACCCCCAGCCTCTTTTTCTCTTCCTCTTTTATTCCCGTCTTGGGGAGGAGGGAAATGAATCTGCTGCCCCTGGTTATGTTTTCCCCATCACTAAAGAGAAGCTCCCTGGAAGAAACCCCAAATTCTCAGCACTGAGTGTGTGTCTGCCTGGGGAAAAGGGGGAGAAAGGCTGGGAAAGGGCTCAGATCCCATCCAGGCTCTGCTGATTCCTTCAGTATTTTACTGTCCTGCATCACTCTGGGGTGTCCAACCCTGCTCTCCCCCTTCCCTCTCCCCTCCTGTGCTGGATATGATGATGTTTATTTTGGTATTCACTAGAAAATCCCATTTTCTGCTGGCTGCAGGGAAAAAGGGTTTGCTGGGATGAGAGGGAAGGGGACAAAAGGAGGAAAGCACTCAGGTGGAACGAGGGTCTCCAAGCCCCAGCCACCTCACCACGGGCTGCTGTGCCACACTGGCATCCTGAGGCACCACAGCTCCAGGGAAAACTGGGCCATTCCAGCTTCCACCAAACCCAGTAGGATCCTGCCCACTTCCTAGAACATTCCTGGAACTGGGGACTGCAGAGGTGCAGCTCTGCGGAGCCGTCACGTTCCATGTGGAGAGCTGCCCCGGCGCTGAGCTCAGGGCTCAGCTCCACTCCGAGCCCAGGACGGGTTCCAAGCCCTTTGGCCGCTTCCCCACGCTGCTCCTTTGGATCTGCTGGAGTCAGGCTGAGCTCTGCACCCTCAGAGCTCGGGACAGGACAAGGGATCCTGCTTTTTTATCCAACTGAGGTGCGAGAGCGGCCTGGGACAAGGGATGGAGGGACAGGACACGGGGAATGGCTTCAAAGTGACAGAGGGGAAATTTAGGTGGGATATTGGGAAGGAATTCCTGGCTGTGAGGGTGGGGAGGGACTGGCACAGGTTGCCCAGAGAAGTGTTCAAGTGTCCAAGACCAGGTTGGAGCAACCTGGGGGAGTGGGAGGTGTCCCTGCCCATGACAGGGGGTGGCACTGGATGGGCTTTAAAATCCCTCCCAACCCCAACCATGCCACAATTCCATGATATATTGGGAATAGGAGAACTAGGACAAACAGCCTGACACAGAGAGACTGTGAAAGGCTCAGTGTGATGCCGGGGGAGGGGGTTGTGACAACCCCACTGCTGGGGAGGGGGGGTCAGAGCACCCCCAGAACTTCAGGTTCACTCGTGAGAGAGCAACCAAAATCCTGTTGGGTTTAGCAAGTGGCTTGGAAATCTCCCAGGAATCTCTGGTTTCCGGCAAGCTGGAAATCAAACAAATTCTCCTCATGGAATTCCGACAAAACTCGGCACCGAGGGAGCCAGAATGGGGTGGTTGTGCAGAGGATGAGCAGCAGCTTTTCACAGCATTCCTGCTCAAAGCTTAGGTCAGGTTTTGGGCTGTTTATTCTGATGCAAAGTAGCTCTTCCAGCTACTGGGCTGAGGAGCCCAGTTATTCCCTAAAGGGAAGGCTGGAATGGAGCTCAGGAGGTGGTACCAAGGACACAAGCCCAGAAAGCTGGAGGCAGCTCTGCAGGTGGGGTCTCACCTGAGGGGAGCAGAGGGGCAGAATCCCCTCCCTCAGCCTGCTGGTCTCCCACATGATCCACCTGCTCTTGGGTTTGGATCACTGCTGGTTTTGGGGTCACCCCCCGTGGTACTGGAGCTCCCCAGCACACACACCACGCTCCCGGAGTTCTGGCAGCCTTGGGGCCGTGCCCACTGCCCTGGGGAGCCTGGGCAGTGCCCACCACCCTCTGGGGGAAGCACCTTGCCCTGAGATCCATCCCAAACCTCCCCTGGCACAGCTCCAGCTGTTCCAGGGTCCCGTCCCTGCTCGCAGACAGCAGAGGTTGGTGTTGTCTCTCGAGGAAAGGGAAGCAGTTCAAGCCATCCCTGAAATTCCTCATCCTCCAGAGTCCCCAGCCATGATTCTGGTGATGCTTCCAGTGCCTCTCCTGACCCAGAGCGCTGCTCCAAGTCGCTTCTCATTAAGCAGAGCTGTGTTTAATCCAGCAGCTGCTCAGCACCTGACAGGGCTGCCCCATCCACCCTCTGAGCTCCAGCTCATCTTCATCGCGTTTCACGGGTCACTTCACCCCTGAACCACCCGTTTCTGGCTGCAGAACACCCGTCCCCCTCCAGGGCTGCGGGGCTGACGTGTCCAGCCAGCCCAAAAAGACGTGGAAATGGTGCTCCCAAGAGGCTTGGAGGAGACACTCCTTTCCCAGACGCGCCTGAGGCAGGCGGAGGTCGTGCCGAATTGTGCACCTTTAGCGAAAGGCCGAGGAAGGGAACTCTTGGCTCGCGCTCAGGGCGCTTTTTCCAAGGCGTTTGTCGCTGGCACTCCCATCCACACGGGGTGGAAAAATGTGTCCAGCGCATAAAACAACGCTGCATTGTTGTTAAACTGCTTTGGTGTAACCCTTAAACAACCTCCTCCAGCGAGGTAAGGTTCAATTCAGCTCCTTTATTCAGCTTCTCTTGGACCTGGAGATCTCTGTTCCAGTGGAGCACCGACATCTCGGGAGGGAGAATTTAGACCCAAATAACTTGCTTGGAAAAAAGAAGGGGAAAAGCTGAAACAGCCCTGGAAATTCTGAAATGCCACCACCATCCACCACACAGGCACACTGTGACCGTCCCAAAAGTAAAATGAAGGCGTTTTGGAAATAGCCCTGACACTTGGGATCGCAGAATCCCGGGAGGGTTTGGGATGGGAGGCACCTTAAAGCTCATCCCGTTCCATCCCAGGTTGCTCCAATCCAGCCTTGGACACTTCTACAGATGGAGCAGCCACAGCTTCTCTTGGGCAACTTGAGCAACTTCTTTTGGTGTCTTCAGTGAAAAAGAGGATTTTGTTTGAACCTGGTGAAAGGAAGAAAAAAAAAATAAAAAGGAGAGCTCTGAAAAATCAAGAGTTACAGGTGACACTGAAATCCACCCGGATCCCTCCACTGATGGCGAGCAGATGGCACAAAGTGCACCCAGTGGGGTGGAAAATGATGTTTCCTCACCCCTACAGCCTCTAGGAAAAGTTAAATCCACTCGTGGACTCTTGGAACGTGGAGGTTACACCGTTCCCTTATGAAATGAGAACCAGCCTCATCCCGTGCCCCAGTTGTGTTTAGAGCACCCACCTCTCAGAGATGCAAACAAAAACTGCTCCAAAATCCTCCCCAGGGATGTGGAGCTTCTCCCCACCAAAGGTGAAAAGGAATCCAACAGAAACTCACTGCTGGCCCCGCTCTAAACTCAACCAGACCAGGACACTGAAGGTGGAAGCAACTTGTAAGCGGGAAGAACAACCCCATCTCCAAGAGACTCTAAACCAGACAGCCTGAACGATGCCTCCTGCATGTCCCTGCTGGAAGGGGAACATCTGTTTCCTATGCAGGGGGAGATATCCTCCGATCTAATCAGTTCGGGAGGATTAGAGGGCTAATGGAAGACACTTGCGAATTCCCAGCTTCCCAAAACTCCCCGTTTTTTCGTCTCGGGAAGCCCGGAAGGAAAGGCTTGAGTGCGTGCTGGGTGCAATGAAAATGAGGCCGAAGGAAGATCACAGGGAAGCAGGGAATCATTTAAATATCTCCGATCAGGTGGAAAACGCCGGGAATTCCAGACCTTTCTGACGCCACCGTTCGCTTTGATCCGGAGATGCCGCGCAAGGAGAGGTGAGTCCCAACGTCAACTCTTGGTAAATCCCACCAGCTCCTGAGGCACAAAGCCAAGCCCTAAAGGTGGGAGACACAACTTCCAGCAGGAAACATCCAGCCTCAGTTTGGAGGGTGTATGTCCAGGCTGGAGTTGGGTGTTGTCAACTCTTTGTCTGCTGAACCCCTTTCCGGAGACTCCTGAAGAGGCTCCTGAAGAGGTGTTAGCTCTGCTTGGCCTCTGGTGGAACATTCCTTGGTTTTCCCAGCCATCTCCCCTGTTTTTCTGCCTTTTATTACGTCAACGAGCTAATTCTGCACTAGAAGGAGAAGCCTGGGTGGAAACCTTCCCTCAGAGAGCGCTGGAAGGGATGTGGTGTCATTCCAGCCGGTGCAGGACACCGGTGGGACCCCTTGGAGCTGTCCACATGGTGGAGGAGATGCTGTCTGTGCACACTCCTTCCTCTCAAAGCACCAAAAACCAGATGAACCAAGTCTTGGGGCATCCACAAACCCAACCTGGTGAGGGCTGAGCAGCTCTCCCGAGGTGGGACGAGCCCACTCTACTCCCCCAAACACACCCAAAGCCCCCAACACATCCCTCCCCACGGAGGTTTGGGCAATGCCACCTCACGTTTTCAACGTGCTGGGTTCGGTTCTGAAAGGAAAAGACGCTCCTAAAAGCCACACAGCCCTTCTGCTCCTTTTGGGACCGAACCAAAAACCTCCCCTCCCCTCCCCCTGCATTTCCCCACCACCACCACCCACCCCCACGACACACCTTTCCTTCCACTGGAACATAACCCCAAATAAGATGTTGGCCTGACATGAAAGCGAAATGTATAAATATTTTTAAAAAGAGAAGAATTCCTGCCTCTCCAACAGTTTGCTCCAACTAATAGGTTTCAGATGTCTCACATACTTCATTCATTCAGCCCCATTCAGTCTCCTAGGAGCCCCCGCTGTATTTATTAAACACAGCAATCGTGGAATGTTCAGCACTTACAGAATAAAACACACCAATTTCTAACCCCCCACCCCCCCCCAAAAAAAAAGGGGGTAATTAGAAAGCTTTGTGAGTGACCCAAAACTGTCATTCTGTTCCAATCCCCGGTGCCCACTCCAGCATTTTGCAGCCGTCCCAAAGGCTGTGCCACGGTTTAACCCTTCCTGGGCCGTGCAAGCCCCCAAGAAATTGTGTTTTTGGGGGGTTTTCTCCTCGGCAGGATGACTTTGCTGCCTCTCTGGAGCACCTCCTGCTCGCTGTGTTATTCTTAAGCGTGTTCCTTTGGCCACTTGGCTCTCAAACCCAACTTGTCTCGGCTCTTCCCGCTGCTAAACGCGAGTCAGGCCCTGGAATCCAGCAGGATGCCAGTGCTAATTTCAGCAGCAAAGGGCTGGAGCACACGAGATCTTTCCTAGAGGGATTCAGATGGAAGCAGACAGAGTAGAAGAGCCATTTTTCATTACGGTGCTGGCAGGGAATTCCAAGGAGGATGTCTGGGCTGGAGCGCCGTAGAGAGGCAAGAGATGGAGTCTGTTCCAGCCCCAGTGACCTGCCAGCGCTGGGTGAGTGGTCAGAAGGGTTTGCTGGAGGCTGGCCCAGCCCTGCTTCGGGGAGAGACACATGAAAAGCAGCTCAGAAAGGGGACGTGAGGCCCTGAGTCTGGGCTGGGATGAGCTGGCAGGAGCCAGCGGAGGAGAGACGGCCTTTGCTCGAGGCCACGACCAGTTCATGTGGCTGATGTGGTTCTGTCGGGGTCTGGAGGGCCCCAACAGGAGTTCATGGCCCCCAACCAACCTCTCCTGGGCCAGCAGCTCCATTCCTGCCTCCCCTGAGCCAGCAGCCCGTTCCATCTCTGTCCTGAGTTCCACCCAAGGTGTACCCAGCTCTGTCACGGGTGCTCTGGGCTCTGGTTCCCATCTCTTTCTGGCCCCTGAAGGGTGAGGATCTGCCCAGGGCGCTGTGTCATCCTGCTCTCTGTCCCTTGAGGAGAAACCAACCCTCTCCCAAGAAATTTCCCTTCCCACTGCCAGGGTTAGGAGGGATATTAGGAGGGAATTCTTCCCTGGGAGGGTGGGCAGGCCCTGGCACAGGTTGTCCTTTGTATCACTGGGGAACACTTCGTCTTCTTCCTCCCCTCCACCTCCCCTTTCCCCACAGCCTGTGCCCCTGCTCTGGGATTTTCCAGCAGGGATCTGGGAAGAGCCCAGCCCTACACACATACCCCCCCCTCATGGACAGACTGACCTCTCCCCAAAGGTGTGGTGACTCATTTTTTTCACCCTTTTTTGGCCCCACACCTCCACCCCCCTCCCACACCGGAGACCCGCCCCCC
>JAWWES010000082.1:982407-993305 GCA_035583135.1 Lophotriccus pileatus
AAGGCGCTGCTGTCACTGTTTCCACATCCCTGCCCACTTCAAAGACCCCAGAATAAGCCTCGGCCCAGACACGTCCCCGAGGGAGCTGTTGGTTTCCAGTCAGGATGGTTGATTATTAGTCCCACTGCAGGAGGTTCTACGGGAAGAGATGAATGCCATGAGCTGGAAAACACACCAAACGTGCTGAGAGTTGCTCCAGAGCAACGGCAAAACTTCATTACACCACCCTGGAATGAGGGGGGGGACAACTCCTTGCCCTGACCGCTTCCAGGGGTTCCCATCTTCCCTATACTTTTCATTAACTGTACACAAGGAAAACTGGGAGACTTGCTGGAGCCTGCAAACGCTCTGGCTTGTTCCCTGCCCATCCATTCTGGTTCAGCTCTGCCTCGTCACATCCAGCCAGCAAATCCTTCATTTTCCCCTCAGCCAGGCCCCTTCACGTCACCTTGGAGTGTTGCCTTCCCTAAATTTCATGCTAACCATTAAGGCCACATCTCACCTATCAAACCACCTGCAGCCAACGTTTCACACTCACGTTAAAGCTCAGCAGAAGCTTACAGGCTATCTTAGGGATCCCAGAATCCAGACTCAAGGATCTGGGACAGCAAACCCAAACTTTCAGCTCCTCCTGCCGAAGTTGCTCCATCTCAAACTGTTCCCTGACGTTTCAGTGTCCCTCCTCCATGTGCTCAGCGACAGATTTCCTGGAGAGCTGCCCGGGCCATGAGCTCAAACCATTGCCCCAGTCCCAGCATCTGACCATGTATTGGAAAAACCCCTGAGGAAGATTCCTGCCCATTCCTGAAACTTGGTGCCTCTGGGACAACAATACTCCCCATTCCATCCGTGGGCTTCCAGCCTTTTTTTTGTGAGGTTGGCTGAGCATCTGCTGGTGATTAAGGGTTTTGTCATTTGGAAAGAGCTGACAATTACCTCCAATTATTCAAACTGGGTCAGGTTCTTCAGCACAAGTTTATGTGATGACTGTTGGCTGGAACTGAGGATTTCAAACCCCACTGGGGAGCAGAATCCACCTCTCCTCTCTCACATTCAGGAAAGAATTCCTCCCATAAAAAGCCAGCTCCTGGTCCCACAGACCCTGGCCTGTGCATGTCCCTGACACCCCAGGAACTGCAGAACAGGACAAGGGAGTGAAGGGAATGCCCAGGATGAATTTCAAGGATAGTTTTCACATCTAACTTTCCACGTGTCAATTCCTAGCTTCCTTGGAAGTGTCCCTTGGGGCCTCAGGAGCCAGGTGAGAGGGTGAAAGCTGCAATTTAAATTCCGTGTGGGAAAAGAATACCTCATTCCTTTTCCTCAGGAGCTCCTGGGATCTCTTGGCCTGGACAGGCTTGAATTTCCCACCGAGCTGGGAACTTGTGTGAGCAGCAACCACTGACCAAGGGCTGGACTTTAAAGATTCCTGTCAATCCAGACTATTCCATGGTTCTGCCTCACCAATCCCACAGGAGCCCTGTCAAGCTGTGTGGCTGTCAGGGAAAGGGATTTTCCAGGTGTTCCCTCAAAAAGCTCTGAGCTTTTTAGGTGCTCCCAGTGCTCATTCAGGGATCAACGTGACTAAAAAGCCTCCTCAGGAATGTTCTGCGCAGCGGGAAACACTGGAAGGTGGAGAGAGAACCTGGCAGCCCATTTGGGGCTCTGCCTGTGCCAGGTTCTGTCCTTGTCACTCTGTCATTGTCCAAGGAAAAGGAGGGATGAGCAGGTGATGTGTGGGAAACCAGCAGAGCCATTTCCAGCTGTCACACGGGTGTGATGCTGATTATCCCGCAAAGTTTTCCCTTCATCTTGCCTTGGGGCCTGAACAAAGCTCTTCCCAGAAAGGACACGGCCATTAATTGATCACAGCCTGGTGTGGGACCGTGGCAGCCCCAGGGGAGTGCAGAAGGAATTCCTTATATCCTTCATTCCCTCCAAAGCCAGGCCAGCGATGCCCTCGGGCACAACTGCAGGGACAGCCCAGCACAGGTATCTCCTCCCAGGCAGGTTTTTGGCAGTGGTGCCTACAGAGAAGATCCCTTTGGAGACAGGAGCGTGTCCCACAGACCCCAGTTAATGGGATAGTTCAAGTGGTACAAACACAACTGGAAAAATATGCTGCGCTGAGAGGCCAGGATATTCAAATTCCATCTCCCTAATTACATGTGATTGCTTTTTGGCAAGAGCTCGGCCTGCCAGAGCAGTGAGGTTTTACAAACATTCACACAGGCATTAGATCATTGTTTGAATGAGTTATTGGCAGCCCGAATCTGAAGTAAAAACATGGTTTAAAGAAGACCATATTGAAGAGGGGGAAGCCGTCGGCTTTCATGTCTCCTGGTTGTCTCCGGACACCCCGAGATCCCCCTCTGGCTTCGTGTCACTCCCGTCACAAGGGTGTTTGTGGGGGTGGAAGGCGTGATTTTGGGGGGGTTCTGACACGGAGTTGGCACTCACACAAACCATTTCCCGGGATTGTGGAGTGGAAAAGGCAGGCCTGAAGTTCAGGTGCTGTTCAGGGAGGGGAAGGAGAGGGAGACTCCAAGGTACGCTGGAGATCTGCCCAGACACACCAATCAGATCAGTGGGATGGCCATAAATGACTTCAACCTTGCCCATATTAATAAACATGTGCTCCTGTCCCCCAGCATCACTCAGAGCTTTGAGGAGGAAGGTGGTGCCACAGGGGAAAAAGCACTGACAGCAAATGTCCTTGTTGGGAAAACGGATTTAGAGAGTCCCACAATCCCAGAGTGGATTGGGTCAGAAGGGACATTAAAGCTCATCCACCGCCACCCCCTGCCATGGGCAGGGACACCTCCCACTAGCCCAGGTTGCTCCAGGACACTTCCAGGGATGGGGCAGCCACAGCTTCTCTGGGAAATCCATCCCAGCCCCTCAGTACTCCTAATTCCTCCCCAATATCCCACCTAACCCTGCCTCTGGCAGTGGGAAGCCATTCCCTGTGTCCTGTGCCTGCATGCTCAATGGATCCCTGTTGCTGAGGTGAGCGCGTCTTGGCTCATCTAAAATATAAAGGAATATAAAAATATTCCAGGCTGGAATATTTTCGCTGCACGGAGGTTCCGCCCTCGAGGACACCCCTGCCCTCTTCCACTTGCTTTCCTAAATTAGATCTCCTGGGACCAGCCTTGGCTTTTAAGAGGGAGGTGAGCTTGTTAGTGACCAACATCATCCGTTAAATGGGAATCAGCAGCTTTTACTGCACCTGGAGGTGCTGTAAAAGGAAAAGAGGGAGGGGACGGCACCAGGAACTCCCTCCCTGCCCCAGCAGAGCCCCTTTGCCTGGCATGGAGGGGGAGTCACTTGGGAGCTCTGGAACTGTTGAGTTACTTCATGCTCAGGGAGAACAAGCCCCAAACTAAACACAGGAGCCCTGAGGAGGTGCGAGAAGATCAGCGCAAGGTTTGTAAGGGGCAGCCCCCCCAAAAAGCCCCTCATCCCGAGGCCAAAACCCCAAGCTGGAAAGGATCTAAGTGAGGAGTGCCAAGATCCAGCAGGATCTATCCAGGACTGGCTCCTCCACCCAGGAAAGTCAGGGCATGCAGCTCCTTTCTTCCCAAGTCATGGCTTTAGTTACACACCCGTGCGTTGCTGGCCCAGAAAACCCAGGGAAATCATGTTTTAGGAGCAAAAAAAGCTCCTGTTCCACTGATTCCCTTCCACAACTTGCTCGGAGATCATGGATCCCCCGTTGGAAAAGGGTCTCACCAGACGTTGGCCCACAGGAACCATCCTGGAAAAAAAATTGCCAACGTGTTTCAGAAAGAAGGTGGAATTTCTGCTGGTTCCAACTGATTTTTACAATGCAAACCTCGTGCTGCAGCAGCAGCTTCAGCAAGATCTGAATCAACAGAAAGCTGAGAGACCCTTTTGGATATTAACTAGTCCCACTCCAGCACCTTGTGAGGTTTTAGTCGTTACTGTCATCCTAAAAATACGGGGATTTTGCAGGAGGGCTGATGTCCTTCCTAAGGTCATCTGCAGATGCAAGAGATGGAGCCAGGAATAAAAATAACTGATCTTGGCTTTAAGTATTAAACTCTGCCTGCCTGAAACAAGGAGTAGAATTTATTGTCTCTTCTTGCCCGCACAGCAACATCCACAAAACTGCAAAGCAAATCAGGAGGGGGAATTTGTGCCCGTGTTTGTAGTTCGGTTTTGCCACGGCCAGGCTTTGCAAACCCGCATTCCCGAGCCACTGGCTGCTCCAAACGCCACATCCCAGCCAGCCCAGAGGCTGTTTGGGTTATAGGATCACCCCAGGACAGCCCAGGTGTTCAGCCCAGCCAGTCTGGAATCGCCTCGGATCAAGGAATGGACACACACAAGGGCTGACTGTCAGCGGGAGGCCGAAGGGAGCCGCCACTTTCCCAGGGATTTTTCCCTTTGGAAGGTTACACAGCTGTTAAGTCAGGCTCAGAAGGAGCTGGAAGCCTGGAGGGATCATTGCCCCAATCACACATGTCCTATGGAAGGAAGCTCTCCCGTGGATTGACATCCCATTAATTCCTGCTGGTGGGAGCCCCTTCCTGGGGCTGGAATTCCTTTAGTGCCGGGTGTTTGTCCCGCGGATAACTCCGGTCTCATCCCTGACCCGGTGACTTGTATTTATTTTCTCATTTTATAAGAACCAGGCTCTTCCCTGCGCTCGTTCCCGGCGGGAATGCTGGCGTGGTGCGAGGCTGAGACCGCGCTGCTTCGATCTCGGATGCTCGAGCCGGAAAACTGGGACGTTTTCCAACGATCCGTCTGCTTTCCTGGGAACAAAAAAATTCTCTGCTCCACACGCTCCCAATCGTGCCATCAGCTGGAGAGAGAGGGAACTTCACCAGCTCTTTTCCAAAATGCCCTTTTTGAGGATGGGGAGAGCTTCCAGGGCCCGGGCAAAGCTCGGGGAAGGTCCTGGGGCTCCCCGAAGGGCAGGAGGACACTGCCAGCTCCTTCCAAAGGCTGGCAAAGGTGCCAAGGAAATCTGGAGGGCAGTAAAGCCTGGGAAAGGCTGGGAAAGCCCTTGGAGCTCTTTGAAGGGGTCTCTGGGTCCTCAGCAAATCCCAGAGGAAGCCCCGGGGCTCTCTGGAGGGTAGGAGAGTCCTTCCCCAGCTTTGGCTCAACAGGGAAAAGGGAATTCTGAAGAGAAGCAGAGCTCTCTGCAAGACCCAGCAAAGCCCAGCAAAGGCGCCGGGGCTCGAGGAGGGAAGCAGGGCTATCCCAGAGTCCTGGAAAAGCCCCAGGAAACACGGGATGCCACCAGGGTCTCTTGAGATGTCATTACAGGGTGAGGAACTGAAGAGAATCCCAGAATCCCAGACTGGTTTGGGTTGGAAGGGACCTTAAAGCCCATCCAGTTCTACCCCCACCAAGGGCAGGGACACCTTCCACTATCCCAGGCTGCTCCAGCCTGGCCTTGGACACTTCCAGGGATGGGGCAGCCACAGCTTCTCTGCCCAACCTGTGCCAGGGCCTCCCCACCCTCACAGGGAGGAATTCCTTCCCAACATCCCATCTATCCCTGCCCTCTGGCAGTTTGAAGCCATTCCCACTTGTCCTGTTGTCTGGGGGAATAAGAGGGATCCAAGGGGATCAAAAGGTGCTGTGACGGCAAATTCATGAGAGCTTTTCCAGGATGGTTGTTGTCAGGTGAGCATTGTGTGCAGTTTGTTTTCTTAATCAAGATTAATCCCCTTCTTTATTAATGTCTTCTTGTCCTTTGTATCCCCATTGCTGGAATAGATGTCCTTTAGGCTCCTTTGCCCCCCAAACCCCTCAGTGCCTTCGCTCTCCCCCTCACGGCCCCGCCATCGCCTCAGCCCCTGAGGCGCCGCGCCCCGGGGTCGCCGGGCCCCGCGCGCAGGGGCGGCGGGCGGCGGGAACGGCGCAGCGCCCGCTGCTGGAGGGCGGGAAGGCAGCGACGTGTAACGACCGCTGGGCACCAGCAGGTTGCGGTCTGCAACGGCCCCGGGGCTCCGCTCTGGGCCGGTAGGAACGGCCCCAGGGCTCCGGTCTGGGTGTAACGACCCCACGGTTATCAGAGACCCCACCACGAGCGCGGTGCCCGCACCCAGCCCGGGTCCGACATGGCCGCCCACCCCTCAGAGCCGCCGCTCCCTAGGAATAGCCCCGCCCCCCCGCCGCTCATTGGTGGAGCGGGCCGCCGGCCGGGCGATCCTCGCCTGCTATTGGTTGTCTCAGATGTCTGTCAGCGAGGGCGGGGAGGGGGCGCTGAGGGGGCTCAGGGGGCTGTGCTCGGCCCTGTGGCCATGGCGGGGCTGGAGTGGGGCTGTTCGGCCTCACGGGCACCACAGGGACCGTCAGAGGGCAGAAAAGGGACCGTCAAAGGGCAGAAAGGGAACGGTCAAAGGGCAGAAAAGGGACCGACCCCCGCGGCAGCAAAGTCACGGTCCTGGGACAGCAAAGGGACCACCCCCAGGCACATCGAAGGGACCATCCCAGGGGCAGCTCAGCCATCACAAACATCCCACAATCAGAACAGGGACAGAGCCTGTTTATTGCCCGTTCCTGGCAGTACTGGAGTCCCTCGGTGGGACAGGGGACCAGGGTAGGGCTGGGGAAGGGGACAGTGACCTTGCCCTGCCCGTCACGGGCCCTCCCAGGGCGTCCCCGAGGCTGGCGGGCTCCAGGCGCTGGACTGCCCGAAATCCACCACCTCCTTGGCGGCCACCTGGACGTGGTGGAGGGTCCCGGGTTCCACGTCGGTCAGGATGTGGGATGTCAGCTCGAGTGGCCCGATCTGGGGGACAGCGGGGTTAGGGACACCCCGTGACACGTCCCTGTGTGCAGTTTACCCGGGTGGGAGCAGGGGGGTGGCAGTACCGTGGTGGGGACAGAGTCCTTGTCCCGGGCATAGCGGAGGTGATATTTCAGTGGGAAGTACTCTGGGAAGGGCCAGGATGCCGGAGGGTTCCACTCCAGCAGCAGCTTCGTGGTCTCCCCAGGGATGGGGGAGACCCTCAGGTCCTCGGGGGGGTCCGGCTTTACTGAGAACAGGTTGATAAGAATTAAGAAATCCAAGAATGGTTTGGGTTGGAAGGGACCTTAAAGCCCATCCAGTTCCACCCCTGCCATGGGCAGCGACACTTTCCACTATCCCAGGTTGCTCCAACCTGGCCTTGGGCACTTCCAGGGATGGAGCAGCCACAGCTTCTCTGTGCCAGGGCCTGCCCACCCTCCCAGGGAGGAATTCCTTCCTAATATCTCACCTAAATCTCTCCTTGTGTGGATTAAAACCATCCCCCATGTCCTACCACCATCTGCCTGTGTAAAAAGCCTTTTTTCCTTCTTTTTTAAATGAAGGGGAAGTTGATGCCTGGGGGACCCAGGGACACCCTGGGGGATCCAGGAACACCATGTCCCCCCTCCCTGTGGGCTGAGCTGTGCAATCCAGGCTGCACAGACGGCCTGAGACCCCCAAATCATTGCAGTGATGATCCCACATCCCGAGGAGGGGAGAAATACGAGGGAAAAGACCTAAAGGATCAGACCCGGGTGGAGAGGGGGTGAGGTGTGACGGGTGTGGAAGGGACTCCAGTGTCACCCCACGCCAGCTGCACTCACTGATGTTCTCCAGGAGGAAGGGCAGGATTGCCGAGGCAGCGCCCAGGGGGTTCACAACCGTCACGTTCACCACGTAGGGGCTGAGGGAAAACACCTGCAGGTCCCCAAAGGAGCAGCTCCGCGGCCCCGTGCGCTCGCACTCGCCCGTGTCCGCACCGTGCCTGGGGGGCGCAGCGGGGTGTGACACACACACGGGGTGGGGGGCTCAGCCGGGCTTTGGGGACCCCCCCACTGACCTGTAGGTGGCCACGAAGTCGGTGTCCAGCAGCGGGTCGGGGGTCAGAGCCCAGGAGCAGTTCACAGCCTGCGGGTAACTGGCGGCCCAGCACTCGATGGAGGGTGGAGGGGGCGGGTCTGGGGAAGGGGACAGGGGTGTCACCCCACTGCCAGTGTCCCCCACCAGCGCTGGGGGCCACAGCGGGGCTGGGGAGGGTCACTCACAGCCCAGGCGCAGGCAGATGGTGGCCAGGGTCTCGCCGGTGCCGGGGTGGTGGCAGCTGTAGCGGCCCTCGTGGGTCAGGCTGGCGTTGGGCAGGGCCAACCCCGGGGCAGGGGACGTGCCCAGGACGGTGCCCTCCCGGTGCCACTCAGCCGGACCCCCCGGGCACCGCAGCAGCACCTCGGTGCCCAGGGGGCTGTGCTGGGGGGCACAGCGGGCGGGGGAGGGGGGCCACGGCAGGGAGCGCCACGAGGGGTCAGGGGGACCCGCCGTGGGGGGGGTGATGCTGGGTCAGGAAGGGTCTGTGCCTCCCTGGGCTCTCCAGTGCCATTCCCAACACCCCAGTGCCCCCAGCCCCCTGCTCTGCCCTTGGTCGTCTCATGTCCACAGGCCCCCAGTGTCACTGTCCCTCCACCACCAGTCCCCCCACACCCCTCTCTTCTGTCCCCCCATGTCCCCTGTTTCTTTCCATACTCCATCCCAGTCCCCCCAGTCCCCCATACCTCTGTCCCCACTGTCCCTGTCCCCAGTGCCATTGTAGGGGACGGTGCAGGCAGGTGCCACAAAAGCCACCACCCAAAGCCACTTCATGTCAGGAGGCTCAGAGGAGCTGCCCCGTGACCTGTGGGCACAGGCAGGACAGTCAGACCCCAGGGCAGGGGACAGCAGAGACACCACAGGGTCTGGGGACATCGTCTTGAAGCCAGAGGTGGTTCAGACCCCTCTCTGGGCCACCCCACAGTGCTGTGCCTCAGTTTCTCCTCTGGCTGTGCCACACACCCCAGGGACAGGGATGGATTCTGGCTGTGGTGACCAGATCCTGCTGCCAGGAAGGAGAGGGAATGAAAACTCCTGCTGTTCCCACAGTTTCCTACAGGGCCCTGCAGCCACCCCTGCAGTCCCATGCCTAGAATAGAGGTTTAGGATCACTCCAGGCCTGGACCTGCACCCTGGGATGGTCTCCACCTCCAGGGACATCCAGGGTGGGACCAGCCCTCAGGGAGACCCCCAAAGCCCAGCCCAGGGGCCCAGCTGAGCTCCCTGCTGTCCCCAAGCCCAGCCCCACAGGGATCCTGCCCTCGTCACCTCCCACCGTGTCCCTGGGCTGGCTCAACCCCGGGAGGGACATGCCTCACTTTCCTTGGATTTGGGACTCCTGCAGTGCCCTAAAGCAGGTGCTGTGGGGTCACCCCAGACCCCCAACCCCCTCCCCCTGCCCCCAGCCCTGTGGGGAGCCCAGACCCCCAAAATTCTCACCGCAGCAGGGCCAGGCATCTGGGACCGGCGTGTCCCCAGCAGAGCGGGAAGCCACGGCCTCATCCCACTTCCTCGGGCAGGAAACGCCGTCCTCCGTGGGGACCAACACACTTCCCAGTGTTGTTCCACTGGGATCCCCACGCTCAGGGCCCCGGGCTCGTGGCAAAGGGATTTCAGCTCTATCCAAGAGGGTTCCCACCTTCCCACGCCACCACCTCCCGCTCTTCCTTCACGGTCACCCTCTGGGGACAGCAGGGCTGGAGATGGTGGCACTGATGCCCTGCTGTCCCCCCCCCAGCCCCCCGTGCCCACCCCGGTGCCCCCAGAGAGGAGCCAAAATTGGTGTGACTATAAATACTTTATTGCTGCTGTGCTGGGCTGGGGGTGTGGGGGGTGTGGGTGCCAGTGACAGGGCAAGCAAAGGGGCACAGAGGGTGCTGTGACAGACCTGTCCCCTCCCCGTGTCACTGGCAGTGCCACCGCCCCCCAGGGGCTCATCTGCTCTGCTCCTGCAGCTGCTGCATCCTCAGGATCTGGCACAGGAGCCTCTGCACGTCCTCGTCCATGTGGCCCTGGGGTGGAGGGGACATCAATGGGGATATCAGGGAGTCTCTGTGTGTGTCCCGAGCGCCCCTGGGCTGCCACCAGTCCCTCAACCCCCCATAGCTCTGCCCTCAGGGCTGCCCAGCCTCCATCCCAGCCCCTTGTTTGCCTGCTGAGGGCACCAACACGTGGCTGGCAGGTGGCCCAGTCCCCCCCAGCCCTGTCCCCACCTCACCTGCACTGCATAGAGCAGGTGGCTCCGGTACAGCGTCACCACCTTGCTGTGCCGCCTCTCTGTCTCCTGCAGGACAAAGAGTGGGGTTGGCCACAGGGCTGGGGGCTTGTGGGAGCCCAGAACCCACCAGGTGATGGCCACCAAATCCCCCAGGGCCCACCTCCAGCTTCTCCTCCAGCGCACGGATCCTGTCCTGGAGCGCTGTGGTGTTGGGGGGTGACTGTGGTGGCGCCCGTGGCTCGGGGAGGGCATTCAGGGCTTCTTTCAGCCTGAAAACCTCCTTGGAGAGCTCAGTGATCTGCAGAGTGCACAGAGATCATGGGGACCCCATACCCCTGGAGGAGGTTCCCAGGTGTTGTTGGGGTTTGGAGGAGCACAGGAAAGCGTGGCTGTGTTTTCCTCTGCCTTCTGCACCGAGCTCGAGGGGACTTTCAGGCCAAACAACTCTCAGAGGGCTGGGATGGCAGACTCCCTCTCCCCCAAACCTCCTCCCCGTCTCCCCCTACCTTCCTGTCCCTCTCCCTGACCAGCCGAGCCGCGTCCTCGGCGTGGCCGTGGAGCTCCCGCAGCCGCCGCGCCTCGTCCCGCGCCTCCTCCAGCTGCTTCTGCGCCGCCGCCAGCCTGTCCTCGGCCGCCTGGCGCTCGCTCTTCATGAACAGCGCCTGGCGCTGCACCCTGAACACCTCCTCGCACGTCCTCTCATGCCGCCGCCCGAGCGCCTCCAGCCGCCGCCCCAGCGCCGCCGCCTCCTCCCGCAGCGCCGCCGCCGCCGCCTCGTGCTCGGCACGCGGCACGGCCTCCGCCAGCTCGGCCTCCAGCCGCGCC
>JAWWES010000082.1:1001291-1012456 GCA_035583135.1 Lophotriccus pileatus
TCTATGGCCCCTTCCATGGCCCCCCCAGTCCCATCCAACTGCTCCCTCCTTGTTCCCCTCAGATCCACTCCATGCCTCCCTCCTTGCTCCCTGTCAGCCCATCCCATGTCCCCCTCTTTGTACCCATCCAGGCCCATCCCATAATTCCCTTCATGTCCCCCTCCCCATCTCACCCTGTGACTCCCTCCTTATCTCCACCCCATGACCCCCTCCATGCCCCCCAATCCCCACCCCATGGTTCCCCCCATATCTCCCTCAGGCCCATTCCATGCCCCCCTCCCTGTCCCCCCCAGTCCCCCTCCGTGTCCCCTCCATGTGTCCCCCAAATCCTTCCACGTCCCCCCTGAGCTCCAGCAGTTCTTGGGACCCTTAAAAGAGGGTTTGGGGTGAGGGCACAGGGACACACCCACCCCCACATCCCTCCATGCCGGGTTTGTCTCTCTGCCCAGATTTTCGACCCTCCGGAGGAGCTGGAGCGGAAGGTCCGGGAGCTGGCGGAGCTGATCCGGAGCTCCTCCAATGTGGTGTTCCACACCGGGGCAGGGATCAGCACGGCCTCGGGGATCCCTGACTTCAGGTAAGGGGGTGGCACCTCCTCCTCCAAGTCCATCTTCCAGCTTGGAAAGCTCTGGTTTGCCCCAGCCAGACCTACTCCATCCCTCCATCCCCCCAGTGCTGGATCCTGGCTCATCCCACACGGATGGAGGCCTGAGCTCTCCCTTCTCCCTCTCTCCCATGGCTGCAGGGGCCCCAATGGTGTCTGGACTATGGAAGAGAAAGGGCTCTCCCCAAAATTCGACACCACCTTCGAGAATGCCAGGCCCTCCAAGACCCACATGGCGCTGCTGGGGCTGCAGAGGGTCGGAATCCTGAAATTCCTGGTCAGCCAGAACGTGGATGGCCTGCACGTGCGTTCGGGATTCCCACGGTACTGCCCCTGCCTTTCCCGGCCCCCTGTCAGGGATTTGATTCCCAAGGAATCTGAGGTGGGGAGTGAAAGCTGGAAGGGGATAAACCAGCTGGAATTTAGAGGCTGTGGTTCGAAATTCCAGAGGGTGATGGAATGGAGTTGTCCTCGGTTGTTGCTCTCTTGTGCACAAGAAAAACGGGTCATGGAATTGTAGAATCCCGGAATGGTTTGGGTTGGAAGGGACCTTAAATCCTATCTCATCCCACCCTCTGCTCTGGGCAGGGACACTTTCCACTATCCCAGGTCGCTCCAACCTGGCCTTGGACAATTCCAGGGATGGAGCAGGGCCCTGGGGGTGGGAATCTGGATCCTGGGAGCAGCTCAGAGCAGTGCCCTGAGTCCCTTCCACCCTCTCCACACCCATCCAGAGGGGTGGAGGTACAGGAGGGAGGATGGGAACACCTGGAATGGCTCTGGGTGCAGAGATGTGTCTCGCCCCAGTTTGCCAGAGCTCTTGGAGTGCTGAATCCTGGGCTGCCTCAATTCACTTCAGTGAAATTCCAATAAAAACCAGTGCTGGGCCCCAAAAAGAGCCTTAAAAAGCACTTGGCCTCTCAATAAACCTGGAAATCCCCAAGAGCAGCAGGAGAGAGGGAATGTCCCGTGGCTGGAACTGCTCTGACTTACCGGTGCTCTCCGATTCCCTGGCGGCGAGGTCGGGATCCCACGGAGGATTCCCAAGGATTCCGAGAATTCCCTCTGCAGGGAAATGCGACGTGCAGGAGCTGAGGGTACCAGAGCTCCAGTCCCTGCGTGGGGACTGGAGTGGCTGTGCCAAAGATGTCCTCAGAGGAACCTGCCTCTCCCCCAGCCCTCGTGACAGCCGGAGCTTTGCCCTTCACGAACCCCAGCCCGTTCTAAAACCCATTCCCGGCACTTAAGAGCAGCCAGGGATTGTCTGGGGAGGGAAAAGTGCTCGGAGCTGCCTGGGAAGGGGAGGGGAGAGCAGCAGAAAATAAAAGGAAGGGAGGCACTGAGGCTTGAAAGATGCTGAGTGTCTGGGACTGACGTTGGTAGCTCTGGGTTTTTTATGCTGAGGCGCTGGAACAGGTTTCCAGGAGAGTCTGCGGATGCCCTTGGAAGCAAGGATGGAAAAAGGGAAACAGGCTTTGGGCAACGATTTCAGGGACATGGTGGGATTGTTGGGGTGTCCTGTGCAGGGCCAGGAGTTGGGCTGATGGTCCCTGTGGGTCCTTTCCAGCTCAGGATATTCTGTTATCCCTGGAAGTGTCCAAGGCCAGGCTGGAGCAACCTGGTCTAGTGGGAGATGTCCCTGCCCATGGCAGGGGGTAGAATGGGATGATCTTTAAGGTCCTTCCAACCCAAACCATCCTGGGATTCCATGAGTGGGGATGAGAGTGAGGATCCTGAAGGAATCTTGTAGAAGATGCTTCTCACAAATACCTTCAGCCATCTCTGGCTGAGCAGAGCTGCCTCCAGGGGATATTTCCTGGGATTAAAAACCCCCGAGTCCTTCTCCCAGCACCACCTTTGCCTGTTTAAACTGAACAGCCCTGGGAAAAGGAATGGGGAATAGGGACAGAACTCCAGTTTAGCCCAGCTCTGCCACCCAAATGAAGCCTGTGCTTGAGTAAGTGCTGCTGAACTGGGGCCAAACTGGGAGAAATCAAACCAGTCCTGTCTCATCCCCCCTGGAGGAGGTTCCCAGGCATTGCTGGGGTTTGGAGGAGCACAGGGAGAGCGTGGCTGTGTTTTCCTCTGCCTTCTGCACTGAGCTTGAGGGGACTTTCAGGCCAAGCAAGTTTCAGAGGGCTGGGGTGGCACAGGGATAGAGAGGTGCTGAGGAAAGCAGAGATCCAGGTGCTACCAAGGAGCAGAGATTTGAGCTGGATCAGGAGCTGGAATCGATGCTGTCAGTGGAAGCATTGAAAAGGCAGGACATGCTGTCCCTCCTCAGTCCCTGCTGGGGTGGCCACAGGGAGATGAACCCACCACCTGGCAGAGCTGGAATGCAGGGAAGCCCTTGAGCTTTGGGGCCCTGGTGAGGATGGGGGTGGTTGCTCCAGGGCTCTCCACCCTTTCCCACCTCACCCGTGCTGTTGTCCCGCAGGGACAAGCTGGCTGAGCTCCACGGGAACATGTTTGTGGAAGAGTGCGTGAAATGCGGCAAGTACGTGTGCCCTGAGCCTGGGAAGGGGGGGCTTGGTGGGGTTTTCCACGTCAGGGAGGGGCATTCCAGCCCTTCCCTGAGTGCCTGGCCCTGAGTGGATCCGTGTCTCCGCAGGCAGTACGTGCGGGATGCCGTGGTGGGCAGCATGGGGCTCAAACCCACCGGCCGGCTCTGCAGCGTCACCAAGGCCCGGGGGCTGAGGGCCTGCAGGTAGGGCTGGGTCCCTGCAGGCAGGGCTGGGTCCCTGCTGGAATGCTGCCCGTGGGATGGCAGGGATCTCTCGGAGTGGCCAGGGTCCGGAGAAGCAGCTGAGGGTGCAGGGAGGTCTCGCTGCGCTGGGACAAGGGAGGGTGGGACAGGGACTGGGTCACTGTCACCTCTGCCAGGGGAAAACTTTGATCCCTGTGTGTGTTTTCCAGAGGGAAGTTACGAGACACTATCCTGGACTGGGAAGATTCCCTGCCCGACCGCGACCTCACGCTGGCGGATGAAGCCTGCAGGTAACTCTGGGAAGTGGGAGGTGGAACTGGATGAGCTTTAAGGTCCCTTCCAACCCAAACCGTCCCGTGGTTGTGGATTTTTGTCTCCTCCCCGCAGGAAAGCCGATCTCTCCATCACCCTGGGGACCTCCCTGCAGATCAAACCCAGCGGGAACCTCCCGCTGATCACCAAGAAGAGAGGAGGGAAGCTGGTCATAGTCAACCTACAGGCAACCAAACACGTGAGTGAGAGTCCTCAGCACCCTGTGCTGCTCCTCTCCCCTCGTGTCACCTCTCCCAGGCCCAGCCCAGCTTTGTCCCTGTCCCCTCCCAGGTGGGAGTTAAACCTGCAATCCCTGTCCCACCCTGTCCCGGTGTCCAGGCGCGTCCCAAGGTGTGACAGGCGGGACTGACACCCTGGGGACATCTCAGGGAGACGGCCCTTTGTCCCCTCCCCAGGACAGACAGGCCGACCTGCGCATCCACGGCTACGTGGACGACGTGATGACCAAGCTGATGAAGCACCTGGGGCTGGAGGTGCCCGAGTGGACGGGGCCGGTGGTGGTGGAGAGCGCGGAGCTCCCGAGGCCGGAGCAGCTCCTCACGTCCCCCGGGAAGTGGCTGAAGGAGGAGCCCCTCTCCCAGCACAACGGCACGGGAATGCCGTGTCCCGGGAATACGCCGTGCCCTGGGAAGGTGCTGGTGGAGCACCACGATGGGCTGAAGCAGGAGTGTCCCAGCCCGGACACAGGGCCGCCGCCGGTGAAGAAGGTGAAGGTGGAGCCTCTCCTGAGCTGAGCCCCAGACTGTTCCCTCTCTCCAGGCACTCGTCCGTGCCCCTTTTCCTACCGACTTTTTTTTATACCCTTAAATATTGTCCCTTTTTTTATGTAAGTATTAAATACGCTCGAAGCACACGCGGCGGGGCGGCTGCACCCACGGAAAGCCTCGGGAAGGGCCTTGCTCCTTCAAGTGTCCCAAGCTCCCGGTTCCTTTCCTGAGAGGAGGCAGCTGTGGGGCACAGCTGGAGCTCGGGGCACTGGGATGGTGACATGGGATCACTGGGACAGCTGGCACCAGGTGGTGGTTGGGATGAGCTCATCCTATGCTCTGGGGGATGTGGATTTTCCCAGAGAAGCTGTGGCTGCCCCTGGATCCCTGGAAGTGTCCAAGGCCAGGTTGGAGCAACCTGGTCTAATGGAAGGTGTCCCTGCCCATGGCAGGAGGTGGGACTGGATGGGCTTTAAGGTTCCTTCTAACCCAAACTGTTCCATAATTCTATGATTCCGTGTCACTTGGTCATGGAAGGGGACTGGTGCTGGCTGGATCCCAGTTGGACACAAGGCTGGGAGCTGTGGGATGTGCCCTGTTGTTCCACTGTGCCTGGCCACGTGTCCCACCTCTCCTGCGCCCCAGTGCCTCAAGGCAGTTGGGTTTGAGGTCCCCCTTGCCCAAGGCTCCTTGAAACCTTGTGGATCACTCCCTCTTAAATTAAATCAGCTGGATTTTTTTCCAAAATAACTTGTATTTGGAGATGAAAATAAAATTTAAAAAAACCCAAAAAAACAACAAAAAAAACCCAAAAAGAAACACCAAACAAACCCAAGAACAAAACCAACCAGTTGCACCATCAGCAAAACCAACCAGCCCTGGGCCTCTCCTGCTCCCTCAGCCCCGTCCTGAGCGACCCCTCATCCCTTCCACAACTTCCAGTGCACCCAGGGGGCAGGAGCAGCCCCTTCCCTCCCAGTAAGGCCAGTGGGAAGCAGTCTCCTCTTCCCACTTCCCAGACACAAGCAAAGCCGAGCGGGTCCAGCAGCTGGAGGCACGTCCCGGAGGGGTCACCCCGAGGGCTCGTCCCGTAGGGGATGAGGTGCTGTGTCACCCCATGGCGTCCCCCGTGGTCCCTGGGTGCTGCTAAAGCTCCTCCTCTGGCTCCAGCCCAGCAGGATGGCCGTGCCCAGCCTTGGACCAGGCCAGCGCTGCCAGGCTCTGCTGTGACGTGGGGCTGTCCCCTGGCACGGCGTCGGTGCCGTTCCCGGCCTCGCGGCTCAGCCCCTCGGGGGGCAGCGCCGGCGTGTCGTTCCCGAGGGACACTTTGTTCCTGAGGGACACTTTGTCCAGGTGTGTGTGGCCACTGAAAGCTTCGTGCAGGGTCTCAGGGACCTCCTCCTGCAGGTGCTCCGACCACAGGGGCTCCCGGGGCTTCTCGTCCCCGGGCTGGGGCTGGCTGTGAACCACGCGGGAGGCGGCCGCGTTGTGCAGCGACCTGGAGAAAACTGAGCGCCACGGGGCGAGGGTCAGGGCCTGGGGTGGGGCCTAGGGGCCTGGCACTGCCCTGGCACTGCCCCAGCACAGCCTGGCACAGCCCCGGCACAGCTCAGCTCAGCCCAGCTTAGCCCAGCTCAGTTCTCACCTCGCACTGGCCTGAAGTCGCCGTTGGGCTCGGCCTTGCTGGAGGCGAAGGGGCTGATGGAGGGGAAGACAATGAGGGTGAAGGACAGCAGCAGGACCTGGGGACAGAGGAGAGGTCACCACACAGCAGTGGAGGAGGACCAGGGGCTGGGACAGCTCCCAGGGAGGGGCTGGTGACAGAACCAGGACTGTGTCCATCCCTCCATCCCTCCTGCCAGTGCACTTCCACCCATCCCTCCCTGCCTCCATCCATTCATCCTTGTCTTTCTCCATCCCTTCATCCAACCACCCACCCATCCCCACCCTCCATTCCTCCCTGCCTCCATCCATTTATCCTTGTGTTCTTCCTTCCCTTCATCCATCCGTCCCTGCTTCCATCTATCCCTTCATCCCTGTCTCCCTCCCTCCACCCATCTTTGCATGCCTCCATCCCTCCAACTCTGGAGCATCTATCCCTCTGCCTCAGCACAGAGAGGGACTCCATCCCTCCACCCCTTCCAGCCCATCTCCACGGATCCCCCTTCCCAATCTGAGGATCCCAGGGTTTGGAGCCCCACGCACCGCCAGGCAGGTTCCCGTCTGCGCCGCCTTGTTGCTTGACTGTACCACGAGGGCCTGGAGCTTCTTCAGCTGCTCCAGGAGGGATCTGGGAACAGGGACAGCCCTTGAGCCCCCCAGGCCCCTCCAGCAGGTCTGGATGGGGGCGAGGGGGGTGTCCCAACCCCATCCTACCCCCCACTGTCCCCATCCCACCCTGGGAACACCTACGAGTTCTGCTTCTCCAGGTGCAGGACTTTCCTCTGCAGCTCCTGGTTCTGGGCCGTGCAGGCTGACATCCTGGGGCACAGGGACGAGGGGCTGGGATCAGGGGGACAGCTGGCGGGGCTGGCTGTGCCCCCCGGGGTGCCCCCATGCCCAGGCTGAGGGGTGGGGGCCGTACCTGCTCTCCAGCCCGTCGATATATTCCTTCTTCTTCTTGCGGCTCTCCTGAGCCGACTGCTTGTTCCGGATCTTCCGCCGGATCTTCTTCAGCACCCGCTCCTCGTACTGGGGGACACGGTGGGGGAAGTCAGGGA
Organism: Lophotriccus pileatus; assembly: GCA_035583135.1. Taxonomy (NCBI): domain Eukaryota; kingdom Metazoa; phylum Chordata; class Aves; order Passeriformes; family Tyrannidae; genus Lophotriccus; species Lophotriccus pileatus. The sequence goes on from JAWWES010000082.1 coordinate 1,008,363, forward strand.
TGCTGGGGATGGGCCCCCCCTGCCCCACACCCTCCCCAGGCGTGCTGGGACCCACCTTGGTGAGGGGCAGCTGCGTGGGCAGGGTCACCCCCTCCTTCGCCAGCAGCTTCTTCTCGTCCTCCGTCAGCACCAGCTCCTGGAAGTGGCCCTGGTTTGGCCGGAGCAGGGAGCTGGGAGCCTGTGGCTGCTGTGGGAACAGGGAATGGTCAGTGCGCAGGAGGGGCCAAGGTTGTGGACAGGGAGCGTTGGGGACGCAGGGACAGGGACTCACGTTGTCAGAGCTGCCTGAGAGCAGCAGGTCCTTGACGGTGAGGGCGCAGGACGGCGGCGGGGAGACCACGGGCAGGTCCTGGCTCTCCTCCAGGAAGAACCCGGGGTGCCACATGTCTGGTGAGGGCACAGCAGGGCTGTCAGCAGTCCTGTGTCCCCCTCTGTCCCTGCTGTCCCTCCCCCAGGGGTGACCTTCCTCCCTGCCACGGCCCCAGAGCTGGGCTGACTTGCTGCCCAGCCCGTGGCCCTGATTCTGCCCCCCAAACTGTCGCTCTGGTTCTGCCCCAGCCCTTCCCAACACCCTGTGCTGCTCAACCCAGCTCAGCCCCCCCAAAACCCTCTCCTCATCCAGCCTCCCCCACCAACACCAGCCTGCCCAGTTCACCCCAGTTCCCAGGCTCTCCCCACTCACCAGTCCTCCAGACCTCCCAGTTCTCCCCAGTCCCCTCCAGTCCCCCCAGCTCCCCTAATCTCCTCACAAGCCCCAAAAGACCCCACCTGCCCCACCCCTCCCAGCTCCCCAGTGCGGCTCACCCAGGTCGATGGAGACCTCGGGCTGCAGGACCCCAGACCCCGCTGGGACGGGCTGAGCCCGGCAGGGCTCGGTGTAGGGGTACAGGACCTCCCGGGGACCCCCGTCACAGCACCTGGGGGGGCTGTCGTGCTGGTCCGAGGGGGGGTCCTCGGAGACCCCGCTGTCGCTGGTGGCCGGGGACCAGCCGGGCGAGTCCGACGCCGAGTCCCCGGAGGCCAGGATGGAGCTGAGGAAGTCCTCGCTGTCCTGGACACGCTGTGGGGACACAGCGCCCGTCAGCACAGGGCACTGTCACCCCGGGGTGCTCGCGGGAGCCCCCCAGCCCGGGGGTCTCACCCTGCCCTCGTGCCAGGCTCCCGGCGGCGTTCCCAGCTCCACCTCGCGCAGGATCCCGTCCTGGCGGTCGAAGAGAAGGTCCAGCAGGTCCAGGCTGTCCAGGCTGCCCACGCTGGAGGCCATGGCTGGGAGGTGACACAGCGTCAGTGCCCAGCCCAGGCCCCCTGGTTGTCCCCCGGGCTGGGTCAGCTCCCCCCTCCAGCCCTGGCCTGGGGGTGATCACTGGGAGGGCAGGAGATAAGAATGGGGAGGGGACTCATCCCTGAGGAGGGGATTCAGCCCCAGGGAGAGGATTTGGCCCCAGGGAGGGGACTCAGTCCCTCAGTGCCACCCCAGGCACTGATTTACACCCCAGACTCACACAGAGCCACCAGGCCAGTTGACCACTTGCCCACCTGGCCAATCAACCCACTGACATCCCAACTACCCCACCAGCTGGCCTACTGACCAACAGGTTGACCAGTCAACCAGTGAGCACATCAAGAAACAGTCCAAATGGCCAACCTGTTGGCCAGGTGACCAAAGGATGGACTGACCAAAGAGCCAACACACTGACCGATGGACTGACCAGTCAACTCTCTGACTACTGGTCACCAACCCACCACCCAACCCACCACCCAACTGCTCCTCCCAACCAGTTAACCCCAGACTCAAGTGTCCTCCAAGCCAGGTTTGGGGACAGTGTCATTACTGGGATATCTAGAGGTTTTATTGCACCCTGATGGTCCCCTGGGACCCCGCTGAGGGCCATACCTGGGTGAGATCCCATGGATTGTCCTCTTAACCCTCTCTGAGCTCTGAGGTGCACACCAAGCCCAGCCTCCTCCTCCTGTGTGATGCCCTGACCAGAGTGGCAAAGTTTAAACTCCAACTGCACAGAAATAAAGTCCTGGGTTGCAAAATGTCCCTGATTGGGGCCGGCGGGGTGTGATGGCAGGGGATGGCCCCGTAACTCATTAGCCACATGTTTTTGTGCTCCCTTGCCAAGCAGGGCAGGAGGGGCCGGGCCTGGAGAGCGAAGTCCAGGTGCTATAATTGTCCATGAACCTTCACCCACTTTTGGGGACAGTTTCCCTTTTTTTCAGACGGGTGTCTCGGTGTTAAATCACATTTGGTGGGTGTTGGGAAAACATCCGGGGGACACCAAAACAAACCTTGGGCCCCTCAGCTCCCTGAGCCCAGGGCTGGGCTCTGCTGCCTCAGCCCTCCCTGTCTCCCCTGTCCTTCCAGGGCCTAAAGGGGCTCCAGGAGAGCTGGAGAGGGACTTGGGACAAGGGATGGAGGGACAGGACGCAGGGAATGCCTTCCCACTTCCAGATGGCAGGGTTGGATGGGATACTGGGAAGGAATTCCTCCCTGTGAGGGTGGAGATGGACTGGGATGGAATTCCCAGAGAAGCTGTGGCTGCTCCAGCCCTGGAACTGCCCAAGGCCAGGTTGGAGCAACCTGGGCCAGTGGGAGGTGTCCCTGCCCATGGCAGGGGGTGGCACTGGATGGTCCTTAAGGTCCCTCCCAACCCAAACCATTCCATGACTCCGTGATTCCCTCATGGCTCTTCAGGGCTGAACAGGGTGAGGGCTGTCAGCACAACACTGTGTCCGCTCCATGAGCTGTTCCCCCCCAGATTCCCAGGGCACCCAAACCCCCCGGGGATCCCCAAACCCCCCCCGATCCCGGGCGCAGGGAGGGGCCCGCGCTGACTAAGGCTCCGTGTGCCCCAGGCGTGGCACAGGGACAAGGCCGCGGCCCCTTATCGGCCGCCCCATGGCCCCTGACCCCCGGGGCGGTGGCTGGTCCCTGCTTTATGGCCCCGCCGGGAGCGGGCAAAGGGCGGCCGGGGTTGTGAGGGGCCTCCCCCGTGATGAGTCCCGGAGTCGGGCAGGGAACGGGCTGAGGAGACGTGGGGAGGACTCCTGCTCGTTGCTGGGTCGCTAATTAGCTCATTAACACCCCCCACACGGCGGCACCGCCGGTGCTCCCGGGTGCCCGCCGCTCCTTCCCCTCAGGCCGCCATGGCCGCCTCCGCCTTCTCCCGCCGCCCCAGCGAGATCTCGCGAGACTCCGCCGCCCTCAGCCCCGCCCCTCCTGGCCCCGCCCCGCTCCTCCCGTAGTCCTGTCAAAGCTCCGCCCCTCATTACTCAGGTCACGCCCCCGTAGCTCGGCCACGCCCCTCCGAGCCCTGGCCACGCCCCCTTAAACATGTCCGTGGCCTTGGCCTCGTCCGCGGTCCTGCCCCTGGTCCCGGACCCCGAGCAAGACTCCCGAAGGCCAATCCCGCCCTCCAGAGCCCTCGTTCCCACCCCAATAGTCCCGTTTATGGCCCCGGGCCTATCCCGTGACTCCTCCCCCGTCCTGTTGCCCCGCCCCCCGGAGCCGCGCGTCCCCGCCGCGCTCGACTCACGCGAGGCCCCGCCCCCATCCCCGTCCCCGCCGCTGATAGGCCGCCCGCAGGCCCCGCCCCTCCCGGCGCGGCCCCGCCCCGGCGCGCCCCCGCGGCCGGCGCGCCCCCGCGGCCCCAGCGCGGCCCGGCCCGGCCATGCCGGCCAAGAGGAAGCCGGTGCTGCCCGCCCTCAACATCGCCCCCAGCGCCGCCGAGGGGCCCAGCCCCGACGGCTCCGCAGAGTGAGTCAGGGCCGGCAGGGAACGCCCCGGCCGCGGGGGGGGCCGGGCCTGGCGAGCGGAGCGGGCCGGGGTTGGGGGGGGACACGGGGCCTGAGGGGGACACAGCGCCCTGTGGGGGGACACACCGGGATAGGGAGGGGACGGGGGGAGCCGGAGCAGGGCGGGCTGGGGAGGCCGCAGCAGAGCGGGCACTGGGCCTGGGGGGTCGGGACGGGGCCTGTCGGGGGGGTGGGACAGGCTTGGAGGGGCTGGGACAGGCTGGGACAGGTGAGCAGGGAACAGGCTTGGCGGGTCTGGGGGCTGGGACAAGCTTGGGGGGGGCTGGGACAGG
>JAWWES010000082.1:1012556-1024792 GCA_035583135.1 Lophotriccus pileatus
CTGGGACAGGGTCAGGGGTACCGGGAAGGCCTGAGGGATTTGGGACCGGCCTGGGGGGGTCTGGGGTGGGTGAAGGATCAGGGAGCCAAAGCTGGAGGGGGAGGTTGGGGGCTGGAGGGGATGGGGTGGGCAGGGGGGAGGCTGGGCTGGTCCCTGGGCTTGCTGGGGGGGCACCAGGGACCTGGGGTGTGAGAGAACCAGGCCTGGGGTGTGAGAGAACCGGGCCTGGGGACACAGGTTGGAGCTGGGATGTGATCCTTGGGGTCTGGGGGGGGATTGGGGGCATTAATGGGGGCTGAACAGGCAAGACATGTGGAGCCTCATACCAGAGAGCACTGGGTGGGAGAGATGGGGTGAGACCCTCCCGTGGGTGAGGGGGAACAAGAGGGTAGACAGCAACTGGGAGAGAGCAGCTGGAGCCCTCAGCAGGTGCTGGGGGAGCACAGCCACCCCTTTGTGCTCGGGATTTGGGGCTGGGGGGTGCTGCTGGACCCCGTGGAAAGCCCTTCTCGTGTTTCTCAGCGAAACCCAAGCTCGCCTTCCCGGGACAGGGAGCGGTTGCTGTGCTGCCTCTTTAAGGATTGAAGGATTTTTCCCTACTCCTTGGGCTCTCCCAGAACAGCTGACTGCTCCAAAGGAGATGTGTGTGTTGGGGCAGGGATTGGAGCCGGGCTCTGCCTCTCCCTGGAGCTTTGCTTTAGCCCTGCTGCTCTGCCAGGGGGGCTCAGGACGTGCCAGGGGATGGTTTTAAGGCATTTCCCTAAAAAAGTGAAGCCTTTCCCTGGTGCTGAGCGCGCTCCCATTCCCCTCCTCCTCTCCTCAGGGCGAACCTGGTGGACCTGCAGAAGAAGCTGGAGGAGCTGGAGCTGGATGAGCAGCAGAAGAAGCGCCTGGAAGCTTTCCTCACCCAGAAAGCCAAAGTGGGAGAGCTCAAGGACGATGACTTCGAGAGGATCTCCGAGCTGGGGGCTGGGAACGGCGGCGTGGTCACCAAAGTGCAGCACAAACCCTCAGGGCTCGTCATGGCACGGAAGGTAACGAGGGGCTGGGCAGGGTCTGGGGCTCTCCCTGGCTCTGGGAGGGCTGGTTTGGGTTGGCTTCTCCCTGTTTTGGTTGGGTTCTCCCTGTTTTCGTTGGATTCTCCCTGTTTGCACCCTCACCTGGGTCAGGAGCATGGTCACCCCCAGGTAGGTTTTTCATGGATCCTGTCTCTGAGTCCTTTGGGAGAGGCCTCTGTGACAGATCCCTGGAGTTTGGACACCCTGGTGTGAACACAAGAGGTTATTTTTTTCCCAGAGAAGCTGGTTTTGATGGATAAACTGGCCAGCTGGAAGGAGATCCCTTGAGGGTTGTGGCTGAGGAGGGCTGGAAGTGGCAGAGGGAGGGCTGGGTTTGGCACACACGTTCCTCACCCCTCACCACCCACTTACCAGATCCCAAAGGTCATTCCAAGCAGTGACTGACTCCTCTCAGACTTGGATTTATGGGGAGCATCTTCTTCTGCAAGAGAAAATCGGGAGATGCTTCGGGAGTGCCTGTTGGAAGAGGCTTGGCGGGAGCAACACTCCAGAGCCTCTGCTCCCTCCTGCTGTCGGGATCATGCAAGCAGAGCGTGGTTTGGGTTGGAAGGGACCTTAAAGCTCACCCAGTTCCACCCCCCTGCTGTGGGCAGGGACATCTCCCACCAGAGCAGGGTGTTTCCCTCCCTGCAGCCACGTTAACTGGCCCCACACGGAGCCCCAGCAGCGGCCGCTCCTTCGCGAGCAGAACCTTCATGGGGTTGGCCCTTTTTTTTTGTTTCTTCTTCTTTTTTTCTGTGGTTTCCTTGATCTCAGAGCACCTTCTTACAACACCTCCAGAGCCTGTGAGAATGGTCCTGCGTGTGCTGAGTCAGAGCTGCCGAGATCAAACCTGTGACTCGTCTTTCCGCTCGCGTCCTGTGCAATCCCGGCGCGCTCGCGGCCTTCCCTCGCTGGCAGGGAGCATGGGGCTCTCCCTCTGCCTTCACCAGGGAATCACAGCCTGCCTTGGGTTGGAAGGCACCTCAAAGATTGTTTAATTCCACCCCCCTGCCACGGGCAGGGACATTTCCACTATCCCAGCCTAGCCTTGGATGCTTCCAGGGATGGCGCAGCCACAGCTTCTCTGGGAAAGCCATCCCAGCCCCTCCCCACTCTGCCTTCCCAATATCCCACCTAACCCTGCCCTTTGCCAAGTCACTTGAACTCATTCCCCTTTGAGCTGTCACTTTATGCTCAATATTAATCTGGAGATGGGATAAATTCTGTTCCGAAGCAGAGCTTCCCTTGATTTTGTTTCTTCCCGGCACTCGGGACTTGCTCACACGCTTCCCATAAAGTTCTTCTCTTTCTCCCAGCTCTTCCACCCTGACTGTTGTCTTCCTTGGCAGCTGATTCACCTGGAAATCAAGCCAGCCATCAGGAACCAGATCATCAGGGAGCTGCAGGTGCTGCACGAGTGCAACTCCCCCTACATCGTGGGCTTTTATGGAGCCTTCTACAGCGACGGGGAGATCTCCATCTGCATGGAGCACATGGTGAGCGCCTCTCCTGCTCTTTCAGCCTTCCAAATTCCATCTCCCTGCCAGCCTGGGGCAGGGGCAGCTCTGCTGGCTCTTTGCTCTGCTCCTGCTCAGGGAGAGAGTGACTTTTTGGGGAAGAGGAAGCGGAGGTTTTGGGGGTTGGCCGAGCGGAAACGTCGCCAACCCGCCGCTCTCCAGGGCCTGCTGAGAAGCTCAGGGAGCACCTTCTGCTGTTTCTGGTGGTGAATAACGTTATTTCTCCTCCAAATCAGCGCCAACAGCATCGCCCCTGCGATGGAAGGAAGGAAAGGGCCAACAGAGCTGGTAGAAAACAGCATTAAAAATGGGTTTTGGGGATAAAGCTGAGCTCAGATCAGCAGAGATCTCTCAAAGGAGGGTGCTCAGTGCTGAGGGTGCTCCGTGCTGCTCATCCACCACTGCACAGCTCGCTTTTCCTGCTGGGAACCGGCCCATTGGTCATTCCCATCTTCTCCCTTTCAGGATGGCGGCTCTTTGGATCAGGTGCTGAAAGAAGCCAAAAGGATTCCCGAGGAAATCTTGGGCAAAGTCAGTATAGCGGTGAGTCCTGGTGGCTCCTCCAGAGGGGATTTCCCGGGAATAATGGGCTGCCTTGGGAAGCTGTTTGGGTCCTGACCTGGGGCAAGAGGCCAGTGCATGCCAGAGGGGGAGGGCAAAGCGTATTCCCAAACACTTTTCCCATCTCCAGGCCCTTTGGGTTCCTCCGTGTGGTGTTGGGAAGGGTTTGGGAGCAGCTTTTTTGGGATGGGCTTGCTGTGGTAAAAACTGCAAAGCCTGAGACGTGGTGGGGGACACCCTGGGGCGGTTTCCTCGCCCTGCAGCGTGTCCTGAGGGAGGGAGAGCGCTTCCCTTCCCGGCTCCGATCTCACCCAGCCTCTGGATTCCTCCCAGGTTTTACGAGGCTTGGCGTATCTGCGGGAGAAGCACCAGATCATGCACAGAGGTGAGAGGAGGGACCTAAAAATAGCTGCCTGCAGCGCAGGAGCCTCGGGGTGTCACCCCCTTCACACGCTGCCCCCCTCTCTGGCTCTCCCCAGATGTGAAGCCTTCCAACATCCTGGTGAATTCCCGAGGGGAGATCAAGCTGTGTGATTTCGGGGTCAGCGGGCAGCTCATTGACTCCATGGCCAACTCCTTTGTGGGAACTCGGTCCTACATGTCCGTAAGTTCCTTTCAGATGGGGGTTTTTTGTTTGGTTGGGTTTTTTTGGGGAGGGGGAACACATTTGGGTTCAACAAAACAGAATCAGGTGGGTCATGGTTTGCTCGTGGCTTTGCTCGGTGTTTCCACCCTGTTTTGGGGTGAGCCCAGGCCTTTGGAAGCGACTTCCTCATCCTCTCAAGGACTTGTGGTGTCCTCTCAGCTCCAGCCTGTGCTCACCAAGCACGTGGGAACGCAGAGACTTGCAGGGAAAGACGTTTCAGGTCGTAGAAAACCCTCCATGTTTTATTTCAGTGAGTTTTTGGGGATTCAGAAAGTCTCTTTCTGTGTGCAAAGCTCTGGTGCTGATCCACCCACCTTCCTCTGGGGTTTAAAACCACTTTAGTGCAGCTGGGATTTGGTACAGGCTAATGGGAAATTAAAGCCAAACAGGAGCCAGCCCAGTGAGAGTGAATCCAGAATGGATTGGGCTGGAAGGGCCCTCAAAGCCCATCCAGTCCCACCCCCTGCCCTGGGCAGGGACACCTCCCACTGTCCCAGGCTGCTCCAAGCCCTGTCCAACCTGGCCTTGAAGAATTCCACAACAGAGCACCTGTCACGGCAAAACTGGTGCCCAAAATTCAGGGATTGGGTTGGGGGGTGTCCTCCCAACGAGTCAGGGAAGGCCCCACACTGCACTTGAGTGCTCAGGCCTGAGCTGCTCTCGTATTTTGGGAATGGTTAGTCAAGTCCAGTTATAGTTAGACTGGGGGCTGTTTAAAAATAAGATCCCCTTTGCACCCAGGCACTGGCTCCAAGCTGCCTCAGAGCTGCCAGTGGGGATGACTTGCAGGGGTTGGTTTATTTTTAATTTTTTCCCTGTCGATGGTAAGAGCCTTTTCTGCTCCTCACAGTCCTGCTGGATGTGAACAGGAACGAGCAGGAAAATAAGCTTCTGTTAATAAATCAGATTTCAGCACACAGAGAAAGAGATTCCTGCTGTGTGTTCCCAAATATCAGCAGCTGTAGATGGTGCTGAGCTGGAGCTGTGGATGAGATGGTGCAAGTGCTTTATTTCTGCACACGATGCTCCCATGACCCTCTTGGGACTGTCCTTTCCCTGGAAGGGTGGAGGCTTGGAAGGGAGAGGCCATTGGGATATCACAGACTCATGGAATGGTTTGGGTTGGGAGGGACCTTAAATCCCATCCAGTGCCACCCCCTGCCATGGGCAGGGACACCTCCCACTGTCCTAGATTGCTCCAACCTGGCCTTGGACACTTCCAGGGATCCAGGGGCAGCCACAGCTTCTCTGGGCAACCTGTGCCAGGGCGTCCCCACCCTCCCAGCCAAGAATTCCTTCCCAATATCCCATCTATCCCTGCCCTCTGGCAGTGGGAATCCATTCCCCCTTGTCCTGTCCCTCCATCCCTTGTCCCAAGTCCCTCTCCAGCTCTCCTGGAGCCCCTTTAAGCCCTGGAGTATGAATCCCATCCATTTAATTCCAGCACAGGATATTTATGACTCTGGGTGCTGATATTCCATGTCAACGGATGTCCCCGTGCTGTGTGTGTTGATATTCCAAGTCAGTGGATAATCCTGTGCTCTCTGTGTGTCAGTATTCCATGGCAGTGGATGTTCCTGCCAATATTCCATGGCAGTGGATGTTCCTGTCAATATTCCATGGCAGTGGATGTTCCTCTGCCAACATTCCCAGTCCTTTGATGCTCCTGTGCTCTGTGTCCATATTCCATGTCAGTGGATATTCCCATGCCCCGTGTGTGACTATCCCAAGCCCGTGGATGTTCCCATGCCCCGTGTGTGACTATCCCAAGCCCGTGGATACTCCCATGCCCCGTGTGTGACTATCCCAAGCCCGTGGACATTCCCATGCCCCGTGTGTGACTATCCCAAGCCCGTGGCCGTCCCTCCCCAGCCCTCTGACGGTTGCCCCGCTCTCCCCTCGCAGCCCGAGCGCTTGCAGGGCACTCACTACTCGGTGCAGTCGGACATCTGGAGCATGGGGCTGTCCCTGGTGGAGCTGTCGATCGGAAGGTACCCAATCCCCCCGCCAGACTCCAAGGAACTGGAAGCAATATTTGGCCGTCCCGTGGTGGACGGGCAGGAGGGAGAGTCCCACAGCATCTCGCCGCGGGCCAGGCCCCCAGGACGCCCCGTCAGTGGTAGGGGCTGTGGTGTGACTGCAAAACAGCACCTGAAATGGGGGGAACGAGGGTTTTTTTTTGGGGGGGGGAGTGTGGGAAAGCTGGAGGTTGGAGCGCTGGGAAAGGAGCGGGTTTTTAGGGAAGCTCCGCGGGGATTTGGAACTCCCCCCGGGTGGGGGAGAAGGCAGAGGGGGGAGCTGGGTGTGCGTGGGGAGGTGGCATCCCAAATCCATCCCTTCCCAGCTCCTGAGGGCCACAAAGGAGAGCTCGTGGGCTCCTTTGGGACACACACCCTGCTGTGTCCCCGTGAATGGTGTGGGCTGCTGGAATGTGGAGCCCTTGGAGGGGCACTGCCACAGCCCCTGGTGCTCCCCAGACTTTGCCTGGCCTGCCAACAAGCTCCTTGCAGTTTTTTTTTGGGAAGAGCTTTGCCGGGGGCTCTCACCAGAGCACCAAAGGGACACCAGCGTTCCAGGGAGGCTCTGCTGGAGCCGTTTCCTTGGAAGCAGAAGGCACCAGCAGCAGCAGATGGTGCTGTCCAAGTGCTCCGAGCTAGGAAATAAATCTGGACTGTGCAGGCCTGGTGAAAGAAACCCGAAATTTCGGAATGTGGTTGGTTTTCTCTTCGACCACAACTCGGTTCCCCAGCGAGTTGCCTCTGCCTCTCCCAGCAGGAGTCCCCCCCAGGCACGCTCTGCACACCAAATTCAGTCCTTTGCTGTCCCTAAACAGTCCCTGACCGCTGTTTTTGTCACCTTCCCCCACGCAGGCCACGGGATGGACAGTCGGCCTGCCATGGCCATCTTTGAACTGCTGGATTATATAGTTAATGAGGTGGGTGTTTGTTTCCCACGGGCTCTGCCGGGCATTCCAGAGGCGCCAGAGTGACGTGTGCGCTCTGCTGAGTCAGGGTGGGCTCGGATATGTTTGTTAGTCGTGGAATCCCGGATTGGTTTGGGTTGGGAGGGACATTAAAGCTCATCCAGTGCCACCCCCTGGGTGGCAGGGACACCTTCCACCAGCCCAGGGTGCTCCAACCCGGCCATGGACACTTCCAGGGATGAGGCAGCCACAGCTTCTCTGGGAAATCCATCCCAGCCCCTCACCACTCTCCCAGGGAAGAATTCCTTCTCAACATCCCATCCAACCCAGCCCTCCTTCAGCTTAAGGCCCTTCCCCTTTGTCCTGTCAGACTTGTGAGGGTGGAAGGAGCAGTTTCCCCTTCCAAGGCGATGGGAGTTGACCCCAATTATCATTTCTGGATTGTTTCATCAGCCAAAGGCGGTGCCAGAGCTGGGGTTTGTGAGGCTGGACTGGGAGCTGTGATGCTTGGATTTTGATTTCCCAGCTCTGGCTGGGATTCAGCAAGGGGTGAGCTGGAGCAGCAGGGTAAGGAATGGCAGGGAGCCATGTCCTGGTTGGAAAACCCATGAGGATGAGGATGGCTGTAGAGCAGTGAGACTGCAGGTGACACTGGGGTTTTTTTGGCCCATTAACACAACAGTGATGCAGGAAACCCTTCTTCTCTCCACAGCCACCTCCCAAGCTGCCAAGTGGAGTTTTCACGCAAGATTTCCAGGAGTTTGTAAATAAATGGTAAGGATTTCATGTCCTGGCTGGAGGTGGAGGCCTGTACGTGCTCCCTGACAGCTCCACCCGAGATGTTCAGCAATGCTCTGGGTGATCCCTCCCTGCCTCATCTGCTGGGAGCTCCAGCCTTGGGAAGGCTTGGAATAAAAACACTTTATTTGGAGGGGATGCCGAGCAGGATCCCAGCTCTGTCTAAATCTGGCAGGGGGGGATGGTGGAGCAGATTCCTGGGGCTGAGTAACCCCAGAGGCACCAGGAACACACCTGGGGGGGTGGGGGGACACCTGAAGGTGCTGCCACAGCTCCCTTTTAAACCAGGGATTGGATGTTACAAGGATCACTAATCCCTGCCAAGCTTTAGGGCCTTTTCTCCCCTTGCAGGGCCCAGTTTATCCCCATGGAAGACACGGATCCCTCAGCTCTTCCCCGGGAGCTGGGCTGGTGTGGGGATGGTGCTTCCCCGAGGCTCCTGGGGAAGCAGCCAGGAGGCCCAGTGGCTTTGGGGGAAGCTGGAGACCTCTGCAGCCTGATAACCACCTTCCCCCAGGGAATGTCTCACGATGATTTTTGCTCTCTTGTTCTTCTCATTTCAGCTTAATTAAAAACCCAGCAGAACGGGCAGATCTGAAGATGCTGATGGTAAGTGGAGGAGTGGGGGAGGAGGAGAGAATTTTCTTCCTGCAGTGGGGTGGCACCAGCTCTGCCAACTGCTGCCCCTTCCCTCTGATGAGCCTCTTGCTCCAAAGGCTGGAAACTCCCAGGCTGAGCTTCGGATGAGCCAAATGGAGTCAGGGAGAGGGAGTGACTCACCCACCTTTGGTTCAAAGGCGCTGATGGTATCGGGGAACCACCCGCCTGTCCGGTGTCTGCCGAGGTGCCTGGGCCAAACCTGGCTCCTCTCCTGGGCAGGTGGATGGGAGTGAGGGAGGAATCCGAGCTGGAAATGTGTGCTCACATCCCAGGAATCCATCCATGTCCTGGGCTCATCCCACAGCAGGTGAAGGAGGGGATTCTGCCCCTCTGCCCAGCTCGGGTGAGACCCCACCTGCAGAGCTGCCTCCAGCCCTGGGGCACCATCATCAGAAGGATGTGGAGCTGCTGGAATAAGTCCAGAGGAGACCACAAAGATGCTCCAAGGGCTGGAGCCCCTCTGCTCTGGAGCCAGGCTGGGAGAGCTGGGGGGGGTTCACCTGAAGAAGGGAAAGCTCTGGGGAGACCCGAGAGCCCCTTCCAGGGCCTAAAGGGGCTCCAGGAGAGCTGGAGAGGGACTGGGGACAAGGGATGGAGGGAGACAGGACACAGGGAATGGCTTCCCCCTGCCAGAGGGCAGGGATAGATGGGATATTGGGAAGAAATCCCTCCCTGTGAGGATGATGAGGCCTTAGCACAGGACTGGTAAAGGCAGATGCTTTCCCCAACTCAGCAGCACCTTCTCCCCCTCTCCAGGGTGTATCCCACAGCACAGAGCTTTGCTTTGGGAGCTGGGGAGGGTTCTCCTAACCCCTTTTTTTTCTTTTTCCCTCCCTGCCCTTGCAGAGTCACACCTTCATCAAGCGCTCCGAGGTGGAGGAGGTGGATTTCGCGGGCTGGCTGTGCCGAACGCTGCGGCTGAACCAGCCCAGCACACCCACCCGCGCTGCCGTGTGAGCCCCGCCGGCGCCGCAGCTGCCTCTGGCACCGTCTCCTCTCCTCCTCCCCCCGCCACAGAACTGCCCTCCTTTCCTCCTTCCCGGCCCTCCCAGCGCCAAAGCACCGACCCCCCCCGGGAAGCGTCGTCCGACCGCCCCCTCCCCTTGGCCGAGCGGGGTTGGTTTCTCTCGATGTGTGTGTGTATGGGGGGTGGGGTGGGGGTGTTTTCCAGGCCTCTGCTCCGGCCCTGGAGCTCCTGACACTTGGGAATTGTGGTGCTGCTTGTGTTGATTGATTTTTTTTGTTTTGTTTTTTTCCTTTATTTGTTGGAGTTGGGTTTGGTTTTTTTGGGATCGTGTTCGTTTGAAAACAAGAAGGTAACGGTGTGTAGGGGGGGTGTGGGTGCTGTGGGAGGTGGTGGCAGGGGGTGATGCTTCACCTCCTCCCTGCTTTTCGCTCCGGGGTGGAGAATCAGCGGGATCAGGAGTGGAGAAAACCCTGTCTGGGGTGACCCAAAGCGGTGTCACTGCCCTGCCTGAGGACAAGGTGCAGGCAGGGGGGTGGGAGGGTCACCTGGAGGGGTGATTTATGGAGCAGACACAGCACTGGGCTCCTCCTGCCCCTCAGAGCAAAGATTTCTGCTTTTTTTGAGCTTTTTTTTTTCTTTTTGTTTTGGTTTCCTTTTCCTTTCCTGGTTTTTCTTTTGAAACGGTTGTTTCCCAGCCCGGTCTCGTCACGCGCGGGATGTTCAGGGAAGGGGCTGGATCCGTCGTGGCCGAGCTCAGCCAGAGGGAATCAGGTGGGAGCTGGGGGTGGGCGAATCCCCACAGGGCTGTGGCTCCCACTTTTCAGTGTCAAGATGAGGGGAGAGCGTGGATTTTTCCTTCCCAGGCTCCTTCCAGCCCGGAGAGGTGGGAGCAGAGCCTGGTGGCCGTGCCCAGGATTTGGGGTCCTTCTTCCGCCATTCCCAGGGCACAGGGAAAGGGGAGACCCCCCCAAGCTGCAGGTTTTCCTCCCCTCCAGCTGCCTCTTCCCCATCCCCTGGGTGGCCTCATCCACTGTGGACGTGGCAGAGCTCCAGGATTCCCTGTTGGAGCCCCCCTGGAGCCCCCTGGGCCAAGCGTGGGGATGAACCCACCCGGCCAGACCTACATTATCCCGAGCCCACGGGGTTTTCCGAAGGGCTGGATGGTCCCTTCCCTCAGGCATCGACCTTGCAGACCCTCAGGACCCCACGGCTGAGCCCCCACCCCCCTCATTTCCCCCGTGTGTGTTTTGGGGTGACTCGCTCCCCTGCTCTGCGACCCCTGAGGATTTGGGAAGCTCGGTGGGATTTTTTTTGGGGGGTATTTTCCTTCTTTTTTTGGGCTGTTTTTCCACCCAGTCAGGCTGGCAGGTGCCAATCCCCTCTGCCTGTGCTGGGGTGCAACCCCCCACACCCCCTCCCCCCCAAAATGAAGTGCCAGGGCTTGGTAACCCCAAACCCTTCGTGTACCTTTTCCTTCCCTGTTTTCCAGCACTGGACGAAGGCACTGCCCTTGCTCAGGGCAAACCTGGGGGGCAACTGTGTCGCCCCCAGATTTTTTGGGGGGAAATACCCCAAATTTGGGAGGAAGACCCCAGGTTTTTTTTTTTGGGAGGGGGACACCCCAGATTTGGGGGGTTCTGTGCTTGCTGGCTCAGCTCATGCCCGGACAAGTCGCTCCAGGGTGCTCAATGGGATGGATTTTTTTGCCTCTTATTTTCTGTGGGAAGTGGGGAAGGGGACAGTTCCTAAAGATTTGGGCTATTTTCCGTAGGTTTTGCTGCTGGGTTTTTTTGGAGGAGGAAGAGGAGGAAAAGGAGGAGGAGAGTTTGGATCGAGCGGTTTGTTGGTGCAATTAATTTTTTTTTAAACTCGATATTTTCATCGGGGTTGGGGGGGGGGGGTGGGGAAATAATAAATAAATGGCACTTTACATTTCCAGGCGTTTTCTCTCCTTGGTTGTGCCCTGAGTGCCTGGAATTCCAGCTGGGAATGATGTCACTGATGAGGTTTGGGGACGCTGGGATGCACCAGCAGCTTTTCCCACAGTGTCCATCGGCTGCCTCCAGTGGAAGCAGGAGATACTGGAGTTATCTTGGCACGAGGCAGCCCTGGATGGGATGGATGTGGGAATCCCAGGACCTAAATCCTGCCCCAAGGGAGCCGGGATGGGCTTGGGAATCCTTTGTGGGGGTCTGTTTGTGGGTCTTCACTATTTGGGGTGAGCAGGAGCGGGGAGAGGCTGTGCCGGGAAAATCAGAATGAGCCCAAAATTGGAAAAGAGGTTGATTTTGGGAAGTTTTTGTGCTGTGAGCGGTGCTGGAGCTCAGGGGGTGACCTGCCACAGTGCCATCCCCCATGCCAGGCTCCTGGGGTGGCACTTTGGGGTCCCATGGTGGCACTTTGGGGGTCTCGTGGTGGCCATTTGGGGGTCCCTGTGGTGTGGTCCCTGATGCCAGGCTCTCTCTGGGACAATTTTGGGGGTCCCACGATGGCCCTGACACCAGGCTCCTGCAGTGCCACCTTTAGGGGCACCTGCTTTGGCTTCTCGGGCTGTTTTGGGGCCCCTGAGGGTCTGGGGTGTCCTGCAGAGACCGGGATGAACTCACTACACCCTGTGAGGAGGTTTGGGATCGCAGGGTGGGGGGTCCCCAGGGTGGGGTTGAGCACAACCCCTGCGCCCCAGCAGCATTTTGGGGATGCAGGGAGGAACAAGGGCTGGGAAAAGGGGGCACCCCAAACCCTGCTCCCTTTGTGGGGCTGGATTGGGGAGGTGTTTGGGGTCTTCCCCTGCCCCCAGACACACGAGGGGGGATTTATATCCGTGCTGCAGCTGTTTTTGGGGTGGCCCCAGTGCCAGAGGAGGGGCTGGTGGGGGGGTCAGAGCAGGGTTGACATTTTTGGGGGGGCAGGCTGGGTGTGCCCCCGGCAGGCACGGGGGAAAGCGAAAGCGCTCGGGGAGCCCGTGGCTGTGACGTAGGGAAGGGCCCGGCCCGGGGGTGCAGCCCCCCTCCCAAAAAACCCCACCCTGTGCCCCCGCCAGCACACCCAGCGACCCCCCCACCCCCCCCTCCCCCTCCAGCCGCAGCATCCCCCCCTGCCCCCC
>JAWWES010000082.1:1031666-1048498 GCA_035583135.1 Lophotriccus pileatus
AAGGGGGGGCTGTGGGAATGGGGGGGATTTGGGACTTATGGCTCAGTTTAGGGCACCAGGAGAAGCTGTGACAGGGGAGAGGGAACATGGGATAAAGGGGCAGATCCTGACCTGTGAGAATGGGGGGGATTTGAGCAGTTTTTATGGTGTTCTCAGTTTAGGAGACAGTGAGAACTGTGAAAGTGGATCAGCCTTATTCCTGCATGGATCTCGGGGTTGGAAAAGAAACCTCTTCCAGCCAGGACTCAAGCACAGCTTCACGTTCTGTGGAGTTTTTTCCCCTTTTTCCATGTGAATTCTGAGGTTCTGAAGTATTGAGGAGAACTGGGGCTGACTTTGGAGTTGCCTGCAGGATCTCCTGGAACCCCTGCCGTGGCTTTGCAGGGAGCTGCTGCTCCGTGAGCCACGGGGGAGAGAACCTGTCAGAGGAGTGTGGGCACGCTTGGGCTGGGCTCAAAAGAGTTGTTTCGGCGGCAGGACGAGCAGCTTCCAGCAGTGTGGAAGGCCAGGATATCCAGCTTTCCTGGGACCGTGCTTGTGTGGGCTCAGCCTGAGGCTGGGGATTGAGGGAAGCCTGGGAGCAGGGATGGGTTTGGAGCAGGGATGGGTTTGGAGCAGGGATTGATGGTTTTTGAGCAATGGATTGTGGCCTGTTTTGTCTCAGTGCACAGAAACTCCTGGGACTTGTTGGTGCCAGTGCCAGCACAGAGACCCCCCATTGCTGGGGGAGCTTCCCACACCAAAACCACCCCCTGCACGTGCAGGGACACACGTGGACCGTGGGCCTGTGACTCCCCAGGCTCGAAATAAGGCACATTCCTGCCGGATTAAACACGGGCTCTGATGACAAAGGAGAAAATTGGCGAGGAGGTCTCTGGGTGGAGGAACCAGTTTGGGGGCAGCCTTGCAACACCAGAGGAGCTTCTGCGCGTCCCGTCAGCGGGGTGAGGGCTCCCTGCTCTGCTCCATGGGGTCAGGGAAGGTCTGTGTCGTGGCTGCCTGGTTTGGATCTGGGGTGTTTGGCCCCGTGGCCGGTGCCTGTCGGGCTCCATGTCCTGCTTTTTGCCGCGGCGCAAACCCGAGTTCTCCGTGTGAGCAGTGCCCTGGAAGGACACCCCATCCCAGTCAGAGACATCCCAGGGAGCTGTGGGGTCACCGAGCGGGATGTTTGGTCGTTCCTCACCTGCTTGGGTTGTGGAAGGGACTCCAGCATCCTCGGAGAGGGAGCCGTGCCGAGGCTGCCTTAGGTTACGTGGAAACCACAGACCTTGTCCTGGGAGAGTCTTTCCCCCCTTCCCAGGTATTTGGGGTGGGTTAGAGTGAGCCCTGCGTGCTGCAGCAGGTGGCTTTCCCTGGCTGGTTGTGGTTTAATTCCCTGGAATAGCAGCAGGATCTCAGTGTCAGGGATGTGCTCAGAGGTTGGAGTTTGGGTGGGCAGACGGAGCTGAGCAGGGGAGGCAGGGAGAGAAACGGGGCTGGGATGGCTGAAGGGTCCATCAGTGGGTGGGTTTGGGGTTGAAGGCGGTGGGTGTGAGCCCATTCCCTGTTCTTGCACAGTGTCCATGCCACTGGAAGAATTCCACAGGCAGCTCATCCTCCCTCACCTGAGCCAGCACATGAAAAACACTGGAATTCCAGCAGTTTTGGAAAACAGAGTGACAAGCCCTTTCTCTTCCTGCTGGCTCTGTGGCAGCATCCCTAAAAATTCCCTGTAGCGTGATGAGGAATCCCAGACCTCCAGGGTAGTCACTGTGTCCCTGCTCCATCGTGGTCACACCATCTCTCCTGCTGCTGCCAGTGGGATTTGGGAGCCCCGTTCCAGTTGTTCTGGTTGGCACAGGTGGTCACTGCCACCACCAAAGTGTCCTGGGGAAGTTCTCCTTCTTTCTGGAGGGCTGGAAGGAGGGGGGGCAGCTTGGAGTACTGAGAGGATCATAAATGGGATGAGGAGTAATGGATCCCTTGGGAAGGCCTTCAGCCCCCTCCCATGGTTTGCCTCGGCTCGCAGGGAGAATTCCAGCTGAATTCCCCCAAACCTGTCTGTCCAGGAGCTGCTGGGCGCTGGGTCACCTTGAGGAGAGGTTTGGTGTTCCCTCACAGTCCTGATCCTTGGATGGGATGACACCATGGACTGTGGGTTTGGGTTTTAGATCCTCTGCCAAATATTTGGGAGCCCTGGGCAGGCTCCTGTGAATGAGCACAGGATGCAGCCGTTCCCCAGCGAGGAAATGGCTGGCTGGGAAGAGCTGGGAAGGGCTGGGAATTGCTGGGAAGCATGGGGAAGGGCTGGCCTTGCCCTGCTCATCGACCCCTTTGACCAGCTGAGGGCCTGGCCCTGCTCCTCCCTCTGAGCTGCTGTAATTGTTATGCTTGTTATTATCACTTTATCAATATGAAGGAGAATAAAGGTGATTGAAGTTCCTGGGATGCTTGTTGAGTGTCTTGGGGTGCTCAGTTCCAGCTCTCCAGGTAGGATTCAATGGGAGCAATCTCTCTTCCTTAGCAGAGTTCCCTTGGCAGCAGTTGCAGGATGTGGGATTCTCCTTTCCCGTGCTGGGAGATCCTCGCCTGTCCTGCCCTCGATGAGTGTATCAGGTGGACAATAAATCACTGGCCTGTCAAGAAATGGCTTGTGAAGGGTTTGGCTCTTCTCTTTGCAAGGGCCTGGAGTGCCAGGACACAGGGAATGGCTTCAAAGTGAAAGAGGGGAAATTTAGGTGGGATATTGGGAAGAAATTCCTCCCTTTGAGGAGGGTGGGGAGAGGCTGGGATGGATTTCCCAGAGAAGCTGTGGCTGCCCCAGCCCTGGAAGTGTCCAAGGCCGGGTTGGAGGAACCTGGGATAGCATGAGGTGTGTCAGGGAGGTGGACCTGGATGATCTTTAAGCCCCTTCCCACCCAAACCACTGAGTGATTCCAGGGATATGTTGCTCCGTGGTGCAGGATCGGCACTCGGTGGATCTGGGGGAGGTTTGGGGTTGATTTCCTTTCACTTGAAGCAGCTGCTGGGTGTGAAACAGTCCCAGAACAAGAGCTGAGCTTCCCATGCTTCCCAGGCACATATTTGCAGGCGGGAGGGGGAGGCAAACCTCCCTGGCAGGTCGGACCTGGCAGGGGCAGGAAAGCCCCGGCTGTTTTGGTTACCTGATAGTGCCGCGAGTCCGGCAGGTTGGGCTGAGATGTGGGGCGGCTGCTGGAGAGGAGACACATCCCACATCATCTGGGACACTGAACCATCACTGAGGGGTTGGGTGGGAAGGCATCTTGAAGCCCATCCAGTGCCACCCCCCTGCTGTGGGAACCTCCCACTATCCCAGGCTGCTCCAACCTGGCCTTGGGCACTTCCCAGGGATGGAGCAGCCACAGCTTCTCTGGGAATTCCATCCCAGCCCCTCCCCACCCTCACAGCCAAGAATTCCGTCCGAATATCCCACCTAACCCTGCCCTCTGGCAGTGGGAAGCCATTCCTTATGTCCTGTCCCTCCATCCCTTGTCCCCAGTCCCTCTCCAGCTCTCCTGGAGCCCTTCCAGCAGCACTCCAGTATCCAAAGGGGTCTGCAAGAAGCAGGATGCTCCAATCTTCAGAAGGACCAGGACAAAGCAACCCCTCACTCTTTGAGGCCCCTCTGGAGCAGTGGTTTGGTGTGGGGGTGACACTGAACCCTCCTGATATGGTCGGTCTCGTTCCCAAGCTGAGCCTTCATGTCCCAAATCCACAGCAATTACAGCTGTGGTCGCTTTTCCCTGTTTGGGAGCTGAGGAGGGAGATGGAGGGGCTGGAAGACAGAGCCAGATTGTCCAGAGCAGCCCACAGATATTTACAGGAGGCTTGTTCTGCTCTGATCTCTTCACTTCAAGAGCTGCATGATCTTGGTCATGTTACCCCAGATGGGATGTCCAGTCAGGGTAGAAGAAGGCTGGAATTCACTCTCTGCCAGTGAGGGCTCAGCACCAAAGGGTTCTTCCTGTTGCATTATAGAAAAATTAGCTTTATTTCAATCTACTTATTTAAACCTAAATTTTATTTGATTTATTTTTAAAAAATAAAATCCGTATGCTTTTATTTTCTCCCAATTCCCATTTTCTCCTCATTTCCCTGGATTTTTTTTGTTTCCCAGCTGTGCAGTTTCCCCCTGTCAAAGTGCAGGGTCTTCCTCTCGGGAACATCCACCTGTTCTCCACGTTCCTTGGGGAGAGCAGTGGAATTTTGATGGCATTGTAGAGTTGGGACAGCGACTTCTCCCGAGCAGGCAAAAACAACCCTCCTTCATTTCCTCCTGCCTCCCATCTTCCCACCTTCCCGCTGCTCCGTGCTAGGTGTGTTTCCCGAGGCCTCTGCATAGTTTTGGGTGGATCCTGGGCAGAGGGAGACCTGCTTGGGCTTGTCCTGGGGATGTTGCAGAGCCTGGTGTCAGCAGAGACGGTGCCTCGTGCTCCCAGTGGCCAGGGAGCTGGTTTATCCAAAGGCATCCAGGCTTTCAGGTGTATCTGGAAGAAGGAAAAGGTGGGGGACTGGGATGGTTTTTCCTTAAATTGTGTGAGCTGTTCGTAGGGAATAAGTGCCTGTTCCTCTGGTGGGTGGGGAGGGAGGGCTGGGTTGTGTTTGGGCCTTGGGCAGCAAAGCACTGGTTTTATTTTTCTTTGTAAAGCAACATTATTTTAATCATTCTTCCCTGCCTCGGCCACGTGTTTTTCCTCCGAGGAATCCCAGAGGATTTGTGATCTCCTTCCTGGGGCACCTCGGGCTGCAAGAGGCCGAATATCCCAGAATCCCAGGATGGTTTGGGTGGAAAGGGACCTTAAAGCCCATCCAGTGCCACCCCCTGCCATGGGCAGGGACACCTCCCACTGTTGCAGGATGATCCAACCTGGCCTTGGACACTTCCAGGGATGGGGCAGCCACAGCTTCTCTGGGCAACCTGTGCCAGGGCCTGCCCACCCTCACAGCCAAGAATTCCTTCCCAATATCCCATCCTAATTTCCCCTCTTTCACTTTGAATCCATCCCCCTTGTCCTGTCCCTCCATCCGTTGTCCCCAGTCCCTCTCCATCGTTCTCGTAGGCTCAACATCCACGTTCATTCCACACAGCTAATCCCAGGAAACCTCGAGGGGTTCCCTAAATCCCTTTTGCCTCTGTAGGGAAGGGGATGCTGCTTTTCCCTTCCTGCCCCCAGCAGGTGCGAGCTGTTGCTCAAGTTCTCACCTGTCTGCTGGGAGTGGGCGGCACCTCTGCCTCTTGGAAAACGTGTTGGGATCTCTTGTGGATCAGAGCACGGAGGAAACGTTGTCTCTTCCCAACTCCCCAACTCCCGAGGTGTGACTGGGCTCTCCCACCCCATCCCTGCATTTTTCCAAGCCTGAGCTGCTCTAAATCTTCAAGCAACTCAAAGAAGCAAAAGGAGGAGAGGGGGGGAGGAAAGAAAAAAACCCAAACCCACTGAGGTTTAGGTGAAAAACGGGTAATTAAGAGGTGTTTTGTCAGCACTTCTGGTTGTGATCCCATCTCCGTGTGGTCGCCTCATTTGAATGTAAATGTCGGAATTCCAGAGCTCCCGGAGGAGAAGAGGGATTGGGAGGTGAGGAAAGCACAAAGGAGGAGAAGAGGGGTTGGGAGGTGAGGAAAGCACAAACCCCGGGAGTTTTTGGTGAGGGCTGTTCCTCTTCAGCTGGGCTGGCGGGTCTGGAAGGAGCGAGTTGAGAAGTTGGGTTTTTTAAGGATGGAAATGAAAATTAACGTCCAAGCCAGCTTTCCCTGCCTGGAATCGGGGCTGTGTGTGTGTGCTGGGCTGAGCTGTGGGGCTGGGATAGCCCGAGCTCCTGGTGTTGGTGTTCTGGAGGCGCAGAGCGGGGCGGGGGCCGCGCGTGGTGTCCCGCCAGCCCCGTAAATCGGCCCCATGAATCACTCACCGGGCTCAAGGCTCGTTACAAACCCTCTTTCACACGGGCTGTATTTTAAGCTGACGGTTCCCCCTCGGTGGGACGTGAGGAGGCCGTTCCCAACCTTCTCCCAGGCTGCTGCTTTGGGCTGAAATGTGGATGTTGGAGCCCTGCAGAGCCGCCCAGTCTGGGGCAGCGCCGGGGAGCTCCTCGGGAGCGGGTCGGAGCGGGCAGGGAGAGAATGGAGCTGCCTGGGAAATTTAGGTCAGTAGTTGAAGCTCCCCCTTGGTGGCCCATTCAGACCTTTTCCTTGCCAAGGAGGGGACGAGCTGGTGCTTGTGCCAGCGGCTTTTGTCACTTGTCACCTGGCCCTCAGTGGGTTTCACCCATCCCGTCCCCCCCGTGGCTCCTGCTGGGAGCAGACAGCGGGTTTGGGGCTTTTGGGGGGTGAAACCACGAGGCAGAAGACCCCAAAAAAGTTCCAAAATCCGTAAGGTGGAAGACTCCGTCTCCCGCCAGTAATTCCCAGCTCCGGATGATCTGGGACGTCCATCCATCCCCTTGGAAAGGGAACGGGGTGGGATTTTAAGGGCTCTGGATGTGGCTTGGAGCACCCAGGCACCGAATCCGTCCCGGGGGGTGCTCAGAACACCCCCTTTGCCCCCCGACGTCCCTCGGCCACCGCAGCCGAGGGACACAAAGGGCGTGTTGTGCGCGGAGAATGAGTGGAGAAATTGGACAACTCTCCAGGCCAGCCCTCGGCGGTCTCATGACCCTGCAGCCGTTCCCACACTGTCCAGCCGATTATCCCGGCCCCCAGGCTGGGGGGGGTGACCTTCCCTGGATGTCCTGGCTGCTCCCAAAGGCCCCTCAGTCCCCCCTGGAATTGGGATCCGCACCGACGGAGCGCGGCCGCCCCGGGATCCGTTGCCTGAAGCTTCCAAATGCTTCCTGTGGCTCAAATTCCCTTCTTTTTGGGGAGGGGGGGGAATCCTTTGTAAAGCATCTCATGTAGATGAGGAGAAGGGAGGGTTTAATGTCGTTTTAGGGGCCAGGAGGTGTTGGATCTTGCTTTTCCAGGGAGTGCTGTGTGGTGGCTCCGAGTGGGGGGTTTTGGGGAGCTCTGGGATTGAAGCCAGCTCGGGAGGCAAGGAGGAGTCCCTCTGATCCCCTGGGGATTTTGGGATGAGGTGACCTTGCCCAAGGTCAAACCTGGAGCCCGAATTGAGAGCGGTCCTGGGCTTGGAAACAGCCTTTCCCTCCCTGCCAGCAGCAGGATTTAGAAATCCCTGAAATTAGGACTCGGAAATCAAATCCTGGAGCCCAGGAGGCAGCTCTGGAGCCCATCTCTTGCTCCAGGTGTCTCAGGAAAGCCACTTTGGTGCCTGGTCGTGGTGGGCAGCACTTGTGCCTGCCCTGCACATCCAGCCCAGCTCCCCTGGATCCTCCCTCTTCCTTACCCCCATCCCATTCCTGCTGGGAGCAGAACCCCTGGCTGTTGTCGAGTATCCAAGGGATCTCTTCCTGATCCGTGTTCCTCAGCCTCAGACCTGCCTCCCTCCTGCCTCTTCTTTGTAGCAAACAGGAAGGTGCAGCAAATAAATTTATTTTCTGGGATTAAGGAAACTTTTGAAAAAAAAAGAAGTAAATATGGAAAACTACCGGGGAGGACGGAGGGTGGGTGGGGGAAAGCTGGAGTTGTGCAACCCAGTCTCCTGCTCCGTGCTAGAACCCGGTGCTGGGAGTTGCTTCCTGGGTAATTGCTCCTGTTCTGGATCTGTCCTGACTCATCCATCCCCCCTGTGATGTGGGACAGGCCACGTCCTGCTGTGCCTCAGTTTCCCTGAAAACCTGGAGACCTTTGGATACTCGAGGCTTTTGTGCCAGGGTGGTTTGGGACCCGATCTGTGCGTGGAATTCTTGGCTTCTGGTGAAGGAAGGGAGGGGATTATGTTGATTTATGGGCTGCTGCAAGGAGCACGTGGGTTTGCTGCTGGAGATGGAGAGGTGGGAAACGTTATCCCTGATTTTTGACATCAGAGGGCTGGGATCAGGGGAGAATCAGGGGCCTGTTCAGGCTGGCAGTGAAGCCACGTTTGGCCCCAGTGAAGGGAATCCCTCTGGGTTTTCCAGCTCTTTGGAGTCGAGTGGATCTGTCAGGAGTGGCTTCATTTCTCTTGTCCTGGGGAGGAACAGCTGCTTCTGGTGAAGCCTTTCCAAGGCTTGGTGATCCCAATGTCCTTCCTCTCTCCTGTTCCCGGGAAGCTGCAGCAGATGGAGCTTCAAGGGTTTCAGGTCATAGCTTGGGGTGGTTGGTGTTCCCCAGAGTGAAGAGCACCTGGGCTCTGTTCCTCCTCCTCCCTCCAGGAGTGAAGGTAAGCACAGGTCCATCCTCACCTGCGGAGGATGAAGCCAGGCAGGATGGCAGGCTCAGGGACATGGAGAGCTCCAAGGGACATGGAGAGGTCCAGGGGCATGCAGAGATCCAGGGACATGGAGAGGTCCAGGGGCATGCAGAGATTCAGGGACATGGACACATCCAGGGAACGTGGAGAGGTCTAGAGGATATGGAAAGGTCCAGGGGCATGGAGATGTCCAGGGCACATGGGGAGAGGTCTGGGGGACATGGGAAGGTCCGGGGCCCATGGAGAAGTCCAGGGGACATGGAGAGGTCCAGGGGCATGGAGAGATCTCAGGGACATGGAGAGATCTCAGGGACATGGAGAGGGACAGGCATGTTCCTCGGGAGTCCCCCCATGGCTGCGGTGCCTCCGAGCTGTGACTCACTGCCTTCCCCCTCCCTCTCCGCAGCCCTTTGCGTGGAAGATGGCGGGTGGCGTGGACGGCCCCATAGGGATCCCGTTCCCGGATCACAGCAGCGACATCCTCAGCAGCCTGAACGAGCAGCGGAACAACGGGCTGCTGTGCGACGTGGTCATCCTGGTGGAAGGCCAGGAGTTCCCCACCCACCGCTCCGTCCTGGCGGCGTGCAGCCAGTACTTCAAGAAGCTCTTCACCTCAGGGTTAGTGGTGGACCAGCAAAACGTGTATGAGATAGACTTTGTGAGTGCGGACGCCCTGTCGGCGCTGCTGGAGTTCGCCTACACCGCGACCCTCACTGTCAGCACTTCGAACGTCAACGACATCCTCAACGCGGCCACTCTGCTGGAGATCCCGGCCGTCAGGGATGTCTGCACGGATCTCCTGGACAGGAAGATTCTGGCCAAAAATGACCAGATGGATACAGTAGATCAAATTGATCAGAGGAACCATCTCAGAGCAAAAGAGTACCTGGAGTTCTTCCAGAGCAACCCCGTCAACGGCCACCAAGGCAGCTTTCCGTGGACCAACCCAGAGTTGAGAGACCTTCAGAGACTGAACTTCCGAGGCCAAGAGGAGGAGGAGGAGTCCAACTGCAACGGCCTGGACTTCTACTCGCAGGCCACCCCAACCGAAAGACCAAAGGCAAGTGACTGTGACCCTGACAGCAACCCGGCCATGTGGCTGGACCGGGAGGAGGAGGAGCCGGTCAGCGGCGGCATGTTCTCCCCTTCCCAGAACGGACATTACAGCAGCCGTGGCTTGGCCACGCCAGGAGAAGAGGAGGGGGGGACCCCCCGGGGGCCTCTGGACCCGCAGGAAGCCGGAGACTCGCCCGGCTTCATCCCCGCCGGGGCGGAGACGGAGGACGACGCGCGCGAGGTGGACGACTTGGCCGCCAGCGCCCTCCTGCAGCAGATGATCAGCTCGGTGGGGCGGCAGCAGCTCGGGGACGACGACCGCAAGGACGACGACGGCGTCATGGATTATTACTTGAAATACTTCGGCAGTTCGAGCGAGGGCGACGTCTACCCGTCCTGGTCCCAGAAGGAGAAGAAGATCAGGGCCAAAGCATTCCAGAAGTGCCCCATCTGCGAGAAGGTGATCCAGGGCGCCGGGAAGCTGCCGCGCCACATCCGCACCCACACCGGGGAGAAGCCCTACGAGTGCAACATCTGCAACGTCAGGTTCACCAGGTACGGGCGGGGGAGGGGGCATGGGGGGCTCTCCCACAAATCTGACTCTGTTCTTGGCCCGGGAGCACGGGGGGATCTCCCACAAATCCAGCTCGGCCCTTGACTTGGCTCTCCCGCAAAACCAGCTCGGCCCTTTCCCTCTCAGGTGATTTTATCTCTCCTGCTCCACTCATTTCCATCCTAGCACCCAAGCCAGGTAGGCAGGCCGGAGCTTTCCAAGGAGAGGAGCAGTTTGGGTGTCTGACACTTGAGATATCTCAAGAGTCCACGCGGTCCCTCTGTCCTGAAGGGCTGAGCTCTGCTGGAAACCCGGCCAGAGCCGGGATTCTGAGGAGGCCAAGGGCCGTGGTTGGTGGAACAGAGCTGCAGCTCTTCATCTCTGCATGGTGGCAGAGGCCAGAGCCGTTTGGAATTGGCTCCC
Source organism: Lophotriccus pileatus (assembly GCA_035583135.1). Taxonomy (NCBI): domain Eukaryota; kingdom Metazoa; phylum Chordata; class Aves; order Passeriformes; family Tyrannidae; genus Lophotriccus; species Lophotriccus pileatus. The sequence continues at coordinate 1,041,981 of JAWWES010000082.1, forward strand.
CGGGGTGGCTGCAGCGTCGGTGGTTGGGTTGGAAGGAGGTCGGACCCCGTGCTGTCGGTGTCCTTGGCACACCGTGCCCCGAGCAGCCCCTGCTGCAGCTCCCGGGGGCGTTGGCCTGGGCCCTGTTTCTAATCAGGGTTCCTGCTCCTTCCCTGGCCACGGGAACGCCGAAGAAAGGGGATATTGTTTGGATTCCTCCGGTTCGCTCCAGTCCGAGCGTCGCGGCGCCGCCTCCTCTCTCCGGGCTCGGCGGCTGCCGTGGCTGTGCCCGGGTGGGGGTCCCACCCCACTCCCACCCCGGTGTCCCCCCAGCCCTGCCGAGGGGCTGTGTGGGCTGCCTGGCCCGGGAACCTTCCCTGCCTGCTCCCTGCCTGCTCCCTGCCCACCTGGACATTCCCAGCCATGCCAGGACCGGCCCCTCGTGCTTTGGGGGGGGGTCCACAGGGCTGCCCCCCGACTGTGCCCTGGGCAGGAGGCCGTATCCTGCCCCTTCCCCTGGGCAGGGCCGCACCCAGCCCACGTTGGAGAGCTGAGGAATGCAGATAATGGCGGGGGCAGGATGCCAGCCCGCCCGTCCCGCTCCCCCGGCCCTGCCACGCGGCACCTCCCTGCTCTGGGGGCCGGGAGTGCTGCTCCCACAGCCCCTGTGCGGGGTCTGGGGGTCTGGCGGGCTCGGGAGCAGCGGGATGTGTGAGTGCCTGGCAGCTGGAGCCACTGGGAGTGGTGGCAAGGGGGAGATGAGGGGATTTTGGGTGGGGGGGAGGCTGTTGGGGCGGTGCCACCCCCTCCCTTTTCCATCTCGCCCCCATTCCGTGGGTTTTGGATGGGAGACCTGCTCCCTGCCGGCTCCTGGGAGGGCCTGGCGCTGCAGAGAGCGGGGTGGGAGCTGTCTCCCAGCTCCTATAAACAAGGTGCTTCCCTAAAACACCCCGTTCCAGGCAAAATACAGCCTCCTGCTTCTTCCTACGGCTGGAAAAGCCTGGATAGGGACAGGGAGCTGTGCTGGGCCTTGCTGTGCCCTGAGCTTGATGTCCCCTCGATTTCATTATTCCTTGCCGTTCCTTCCCCATCCTCATCACCCTACCGATCGCTGGAGAACAGAAATCCCTTCCCCATCCCGTGGGTCGCCGGGCCCTGGGGAGGCTGGACACAGGGAGCCAGAGGGGGACAAACAGCCCCTGCCCCACAGGAGGGGTTTTGGGGTGACGAGGAGGCCGAGCCGGGGCTGTTCGAGCCGGGTGTTCCCGGTGCGTTCCCACTGTTTGTGCTCCCGCTGCTTCCTGGTTCCTGCAGGGGGAGGAGCGGCGGCGATAAGGAAGGGGAGGCAGAGAGAGAGAGAGGGAGAGAGGAGGGGGGTTTAGAACATGAAACAACTTGAATTTCCAAAGGCCAGCTTAGCTGTGCTGCCCCATCCCCTGGGGCTCAGGCCAGGCCACCCCTCGGAGGTGGACACGACCCCAGCTGGGGCTTCGATCCTTCCCTGCAGGTTTAGGGTTTTGGGGGTGAAGGCAGGGGGTGGCCATGTGGGGTCTGGATCTGCCTGTTCCCCACAGGAGAGGAGAGAGGGATGGGGCTGGAGCAAGGGAAGGGGCAAGCAGGGCCCTTGTGGGGGCGGGAGGGGCTCCTCCCGGCCTCACCACGTGCTCCCTGCCTGGGTTTTTTCCTCCAGGAAGCAGCAGTGGCTCATGTGGCCCTGCTGGCCCCGGGCCCGGCTGCTGCAACTGCCCTTCCCAGGCCTGGCTGCTCCAGCTGCCCTTCCCTGGCTCCAACTGCCCTTCCCTGGCTCTGGCAAACTGGGGCTGTGCTGGCCCTGCAGGAGCCAGCTGGACCTGGGATGGGCACTGTGTGACCCCACAGCCCTGCTCAGACCCCACACTCGTGGCTCAGACCCTGTGTCTGTGCTCAGACCCCTGTACCCCTGCTCAGCCCCGCGCTGGATGATGCTCAGCCCAGTATTGATGCTCGACCCCATACTGGGAGGTGCTCCATCCCATACTGGGAGGTGCTCAGTCCCACACCAGGTGATGCCCAGCTTTGTACCAGGGCTCAGCTGCTGCTCCACCCCACACCAGGCACCCCTTCACCCCACACCACCACTGCTGTGCCCACCCCACAGGCAGCCAAACAGACCCCTGGGCTGACCCCCCATGTCCATCCATCCCCTTCCAGCACCCCTAGACTGACTCCCCTGCTCTCCCCTGTCCCTCCCTCCCCCCGGGCACCCCCAAACTGACTCCCCCCTCGTGTCCCCGCGCAGGCAGGACAAGCTGAAGGTGCACATGCGGAAGCACACGGGGGAGAAGCCGTACCTGTGCCAGCAGTGCGGGGCCGCCTTCGCCCACAACTACGACTTGAAGAACCACATGCGAGTGCACACCGGGCTGCGGCCCTACCAGTGCGACAGCTGCTGCAAGACTTTCGTCCGCTCCGACCACTTGCACAGGCACCTTAAAAAAGATGGATGCAACGGGATCCCGTCGCGGAGGGGCCGCAAGCCGCGGGTGAGGGACGCGGCCGGGGCGCTGCCGCCCACCCCGACGGGCGCCGCCGAAGACGGGAGCTTCGCGGCCGGAGGGGAGAGCCAGGAATCCGAGGACACCCCCCCGTCCCAAGGGAACGAGCAGGAGCAGCAGCACTTTGAGGAGAATTCAAACAATGAAGCGCCGGGTTTGAATGTAGCAGGAGGGTCGGATGAGGGTAACGCGGCGGGACTCTCCTAAACCAAAAAAACAAAACAAAAAAAACCAACAAACAAACCAACCCCACACCCGAAAACCAACCAACCAACCGAGTCACAAAATCTAGTTAGTACTTTTTTTTTCCCTCCGATTTTTCTCTTTAAAAGATGTTTCTCTCCCACACTTTTTTTTTTTTTTTTTTTTTACGAAAACAAAAAAAAAAAAAAAAAAAAAAAAGCTGGAAAAAAAAAAAAAAAGGCAAAAAAAAAAAAGGCAAAAAAAAAAAATTATATTATATATATATATATTATGTTTCCAACCTTTCCCATCGTAAACAAAAAAAAAAAAGCAGGGATTCCTCCCCACCCACACCCCCTCAACCCCCCCCGGAGGATCCCTCGTAGCCAAGGACCTTTTTTCTTGGAAAGGCAAAGGAAAGCACGAGGTGGGGATGGAAAGCGGCTCTGTCAGCATGGAAAAGAGCTTCCATGTAAATCCAAAGCTTTATTTTGTGTCCAAACGTGTGTTTTAAAAAAAAAACCTTATTTCAGAGAGAAAGAAGAGAGAGATTTCTATTTAAGACAAAAAAAAGACAAAAAAAAAGACAAAAAAATAGATAAAAAGGAGGAGCGGAAGGGCTGTGGTGGCAGGGCGGGATTTGGGATCTGGGGACGGTGCCAGGGGTGTCCCTGCAGCCCCTGGAGGAGCAGGGGGGAGCTGCATCCCGAGGGATTGGGGTCAGGATTTGGGATCTGTCCCTCCCAACCCCCCCTGGGGCGAGGCTCGGTTTGGCAGCGAAAGCTCCGGGTGGGAAACGGCCAAAACTGGCTGGAAATGGCCCGAAAAAGAAAATCATGTGAGGAGAAAGGCAGAAGGTTTGGCAGGGCTGGGGACACCTGGAGATGGGGACAAGGCAGGGGTGGGGACAGCCAGGGATGGGACACCCAGACTGGGGACACCCATCCCGGGATGGGACACCCAATATGGGGACATCCATCCAGGGATGGGACACCCAGATTGGGGACACCCACCCCGGGATGGGACACCCAATATGGGGACACCCATCCAGGGATGGGACACCCAGATTGGGGACACCCATGGATATCAACACCTGGAGCTGGGGACACCCACCCAAAAGCTGGGAACACCCACCCAAAAGCTGGGAACACCCAGGGATGGGGTCACCCAGCTCCGTGTCCATCCCCGTGTCCCATCCCCACGTCCCCACCTCCGTCCCCATCCTGGGAAGTGCCTGAGTCAGCCCCAGCCCCCCCCTGCCGGCAGAATTTGGGGCTGGGGGTGCCCAAACCCCCCCCTCCCTCTTTTCCCCTCCCCCAGGTTTGTTTTTTTTCCCCCCCTCCCCCCAAAAAAAAAAGCCTCAAAACGGCAAATTCCTTTGGGGAAAAAAAAAAAGGTTATTTTGGTCTCCCTTAAAGGAGATCTTTGGGAAGGGAAAGGGGGGGAAAAGCCTTGGCAACCCCCCAGCCCTATTCCCAAAAAAATTATATATATATATATAGATTTATGGCTGGAGAGGCGGGTCCCGACCCTCGGGAAGGAGGGGGGGGAAAATAAAAAGGCACCTTTGAGCTGGTCACCTGTTTTCTAAAAAAAATGCACATTTTTAAATGCTATAAAAAAAAAAAAGAGAGAGAGATTTTAAAAGCCCTTTTATTTTCGAAGCACTTTTTAGATTCTCTTCCTTTTATTTTAAATTTAGATTTTTTTTTTTTTTTGGGGGGGTGGGAGGGGGGAGTTTTGGGGGTGGGTTTTTTTTCTCTTTATTTTTTTTTTTTTTTGGTGTTTTTACTTTTCCAAAAGCAAAAAGGTTTGGAAGAATGTATTTTGGAGAGGGAGTGAGAGAGAGAGAGAGAGAAAGAGGGGGAGAGTGTGTTGGGATGGGGTGGGATGAGTGGTTGGGTTTGTGGGGGTTTTGTGGGGCGGGGGGGGTTGGAAAGAGATGGATGTTTATTTAATGCAGAAGAAAAAAAAATAAATAAAAAAAAGCAATAAAAAAAAATCCCCCTCAAAAAAAAAAAAAGCTAAAAAATAATAATAAATAATAAATAAAAAAAAAAAACAAACACAAAGAAGTCTTAGCACTTTGCGATGGAACGGGTACTTTGAGCTCACTTTATCTTAATTTAAACAAAAAAAAAGCAAAATTCCAGATGTTTACAAGTGAAAAAAAAAAAAAAAAAACAAAAAAAATTAAAATATAAAAAAAAAAAATTTTAAAAAAAAGCTTCTATGGAGAGAGAGAGAGAGAAAAAAAAATATTATTAAAAAGAAAAAAAAAAGGCAAAAAAAAAAAAAGCCGAAATTTATTTTTGTAAGAAAATAGAACAAAAAAAAAGTGTGTGTGTATATATATATATATATATATATATATTTAAAAAAAAGGAGAAAAAAAAAGAGACAAAAAAAAAAATTTGAATTATATATATATATAGGCAGAATCCAAGTGAGAATTCCAGGTGTTGGATGGGAGGAAGGATGCTAATTAGGTTTCTGTGACTGTGCCCTTGACCTTTTGGGAATTTGAAACATTGTAGAGAAAACAAAAAAAAAAACGTGGAAGCTTGAATTTTAGGCAGGAATCCTAAATCCTGGGAGGGGGTGGATCGGCTCCCACGGCCTCGAGGGATGGGTGGGTTTGGTTTTTTAATAATTTTATTTTTTGATGAGATTTTTTTCCTCTTTTTTGTGGGTTTTTTTTTTTAGCCAGTGTCAAAATGTGGGATTGGGGGGGGATCCCTGGGGGTTTGGATCCTTCCTGGGGCAGGGGAATTGGGATCTGGGAAGTGAATCCCCCTGGGAAGGTGTTGGAAGGACCCAGATCCAGCTTGGAATCTGGTTGTGTTGCTCCCCATGGATTTGTGTCCCTCCAGCTCTTCCCAGGGCAGAGAAATTGGGATCCCAGGAAGGTGTTGGAGGGACCCGGATCCAGGTTGGAATTGTGTTGCTCCCTGTGGAATTGGATCCCTCCCAGCTCTTCCCTGGGAGTTAAATTGGGGTCTGGGAAGTGAATCCCCCTGGGAAAGTGCTGGAAGGATCCAGATCCCAGTTGGAATTGGATCCCTCCAGCTCTTCCCTGGGCAGGAAAATTGGGATCTGGGAGCGAATCCCACGGGGAAGGTGCTGGAGGGACCTAAACCCAGACCAGAAGGGGGCCTGGAATGTTCCTGTGGATTTGTGTTCTTCATGGATTCGTGCCCCCATGGATTTGTGTCCCTCTTGTTCCCCCCTTGGGAAGTTCAGTTGGGATTCTGGGAAGGAGCTGGAGGGACCCAGATCCAGGTGGGAATGGGATGGGGTGGAGGGGCTGGGATGTTCCCTGTGGATTTACATCCCCCCCACCCTTTGGGGCAGTAAATTGGGATTTGGGGCAGGGAATTCCCCCCGGGAATGTGCCAGAGGGACCCGGATCCGGGCTGGGATGGCGGCACTGGCTGATTTTGGGATGTGCAAAAACAAAACCCCAAAACCTTTTGGTGTGGATTTGTAAATAGACACTTGTTGAGGTTCTTTGTTGTATCGTGGTGGCTCCTCTCGAGTCTGTCCCGGTTTTTCCCTGGATTTTCCCGACCCTTCTCCCCCCCTTTCCCGATCCCAGAGGAGTTCTGGGAGATTTTGGGGGTTGTGGGAAAATGGCATTGCTGGGAGGGGGGAGGGGGGAGTTGGTGGGATCTTCCAGGTGTGGAGAGAAAGGGGGGAAAAAAAGAGGGGAAAAAAAGGGGGAAATGGGGAGGGAAAGGAAAAAAAATGGGGGGTGAGAAAGGAAAAAAGTGGAGAAAAAGGAAATTGGGGGAAGGGGAGGGGAAATAAGGGGGAAAAATA
>JAWWES010000082.1:1072525-1083689 GCA_035583135.1 Lophotriccus pileatus
GCCGCCGCCGGCCTCCGCGCCGCCCGCACCGCCGGGGATGCCGCGCCCGCCGCGCCCGCGCGGCCCAGCGCCGCCCGATGCGGCCTGTGCGGCCTCCCGCGGGGAGGGCGGGGCGGGGATGGGGTGGAAGGGTGTCGCGGAGGGGCAGTGGGGACGCGGCGTGGGGGGGACGTGTCACCCCTTCCCCCGGGGGCGCTGGCGGGGCTGAGGGCAGCGGGAGCGGCCGCGCTGATGTGGCGGCGCGGGGCCGGGGCGCTGCGGTGCGGGCGCTGCCTTATGTAACGCTGCGGGTCGGGGCTGGCACCGCCGCCGTCACCCTCCCTCCCCCCCCGCCCCGGGAGCTTTGTCCCCCGGGTTCAGTTTAAACGGGGGTTTGGCCCTCCTGGTTCACTTCGGGATGAGGGGTTGCCCCTCTCGGATTCGGTTTAGGGTGACAGGTTGCCCAAGGCATTCGGTTCTGAGGGGATTTTGATCTCCGGGTTCCATTTTGAGGGGGTTTTGCTCATTGGGGTGAGAGGTTGCCCCCTCATTCGGTTTTAGGGTCGTTTTACCCTCAGATTTAGGGTGACAGCTGGCTCCCTGGGTTCGGTGTTAAGGGGGATTTAACCCCCTGTATTCGGTTTAGGATGAGGGGTTACCCCTTGGGTTCCGTTTTGGGGGCGTTTTATTTCCAGGCTTCAGCTGACAGGTTTCCCACTGTGATTGATTTTGATGGGCTTTTACCTCCCTGGGCTCTGTCTGGAATGAGTTTTGCCCCACCTGGGTTTGGTTTTAAAGAGGTTTTGTCCCCCTGGGCTCGATTTTGAGGGGGTTTTGCCTCCAGGAGCTGCTTGGCATTGCAGGTTTTTGGACCCTGAGGCCCAGAGGGGTCGGTGCTGCAGCCCCACTGCATCAGGTCACGCTGTCACCCGGGGCAGAGCCGGTGTCACCGTGACCACGGGAAGCGTTTGGGCTGGAGATTTGAATTCTGTGGAATGGCCATAAACCCCAAAAAAATCCCTCTCCTCCCTTTCAAGGTGAACTTCACAGTAGACCAGATACGGGCCATCATGGACAAAAAGGCCAACATCAGGAACATGTCCGTGATCGCCCACGTGGACCACGGCAAGTCCACGCTGACGGACTCGCTGGTGTGCAAGGCCGGGATCATCGCGTCGGCCCGCGCCGGGGAGACCCGCTTCACCGACACCCGCAAGGACGAGCAGGAGCGCTGCATCACCATCAAATCCACGTGAGCTCCCTCCCCTCGGCGTCTTCCCTGATCCCAGCCCCCCCCCCACACCGGGATTTGAGGTGGGAGGAGGTGGTGTCGGGCTGCTCTGGGCAGGTTGAGAAGCTCCGCGTGTGCTCGGGAGGGTCCTCAGTGGGATGATGAATGTTAATTAACTTTTGGGCAGTCATTGAGGAGTTCCTGGGCAACCATGTGAAGCAGGAGCTTCACCCTCCTATTTTAGCCCCAGGGTTGTTGGATGTCCCATGGATGTGAAGCAGAGACTCTTGGTGGCTTTGTCACTATGACAAGTGCTGGTTGGCTTCTGGTCAATCATTAAACAGTTCCTGGGAGATAAATGTGCAGCAGGAGCTTCACCCTTCCATTTTAGCCCCAGGATTGTGGGATGTCCTGTGGATGTGGCGTGGAGAGTCTTGGGAGTATCTCTGGTGGCTTTGTCACCATGATAAATGTTGGTTGGTTTCTGGTCTATCATTGAGCTCCTGGGAGATAAATGTGAAGCAGGAGCTTCACCCTCCCATTTTAGCCTCGTGATTGTTGGATGTCCTATGGATGTGGGGTAGAGAGACTCGGGAGAATCTCTGGTGGCTTTGTCACCACAGAGGGTTTGAGGTCCTTGAGGGGCCTGAAAAGGGATGGAGAAGGTGGTTGGGACTGGTAGGAAAAGCCTAAATCCTCGAATCAAGAAGTGGAATCCTCCTTGGGTGCTTGAAACTTTAGGGATTCCTAGAGAACGTTATGACTTAAGAAGGGCAGATTTTTTGGCCTGTGCTCCTGTTCTCTCCCACTCCAGCCTCCCAGAAACACATTTCAGGGAATCCTTAAGGCCAGGCAGAATCATTTAGGTTGGAAAAGACCTCCAAGGTCATGCACTCCAACCTTTGACCACCTGGCCAACTAGACCAGAGAGCACTGAGTGCCACGTCCAGTTGTGCCAGCTGTTGGTGTGGGATTAAGGTGGAATAACAATTTTAACAGTTCTTCCTTTCTTTCAGAGCTATTTCCCTATTTTATGAGCTCTCTGAGAACGATCTGGCCTTCATCAAGCAGAGCAAGGATGGCTCTGGCTTCTTGATCAACCTGATTGACTCCCCTGGGCACGTGGACTTCTCCTCGGAGGTCACCGCGGCTCTGCGCGTCACCGACGGCGCCCTGGTCGTGGTGGACTGTGTCTCTGGTAAGCTTTGCTGCCTCCCTGTGCGGCTGGAACGTGTTTTGGGAGAGTTTGGAGCCAGGGATAACTCCTTGCCCGTGCTTGGCAGGCGTGTGCGTGCAGACAGAGACTGTGCTGCGTCAGGCCATTGCCGAGAGGATCAAGCCCGTGCTGATGATGAACAAGATGGACCGGGCGCTGCTGGAGCTGCAGCTGGAGCCAGAGGAGCTGTACCAGACCTTCCAGCGCATCGTGGAGAACGTCAACGTCATCATCTCCACCTATGGAGAGGGAGAGAGCGGCCCCATGGGAAATATCATGGTGAGTGGGTTTGGAGTGATCCACCCTGGGGAGGGGGAGCAGTTCCCTCCTCAGGAATTCTTTTCTCGAGTGGAGGAGTGAGAGGGGGATATCAAAGGTGCCTCAGCTCCCTAGGTTTGTGGTGGCTTGGGGCTCTTGTTGGCTTCCCTCCAAAATCTGTTCAAGGCTTGAGCAAATAAAGGATGTAAATAAAGGAAGGGATTGTTTCCACAGAGGTTGTGGCTGCTCTGTCCCTGGAAGTGTTCAAGGGCAGGTTGGACAGAGCTTGGAGCAACCTGGGAGAGTGGAAGGTGTCCCTGCCCATGGCAGGGGGTTGGAACTGGATGGGCTTTAAGGTCCTCCCAACCCATCCTGTGATTCCATGATTTCCTGTCCTCACAAAGAGTGATGTTGATTTGCCCCCATCACATCTGGGGTGGTGGGTGATGCAGGATCCTCCACAGCATCTCTCCCCTGGCTGGCTCCTGGAATGGAAGGCCAGGAGATGTTTCCCAGCTCCTGGTGGTTCCTGGGAAGGGAGCAGGGCTGTTGGATGGAGATTCTGAGGAAAAGCTTGTGCTTCAGTGCCACTGGATTCCTGGAGCAGGGCTGTTGGCCACAAGTTCTGAGGAGAAGCTTTTGCTTTGCTCCTGCATGCTGGAGATGTCCCTGCTTTCCTGAATCTCCCTGGGAAGGATGGGAATCTTACCTGCACAGGAATTAAGCTATCTGAGTACACACCTGGCTGGAGCGAAGGAAAGCCAGTGTAGTTTTTGTGCTGCAGAGCTGTCCCTGTGACAGAACCGCTTCAGTGTCCTGCAGCTCCATCTTCCTGCTGGAATGTTGTTTGGGATGGAGCTGGCTGAGGGCTGGTCCTCTAACCCAGCTCTCCTGTTCCCTCTCAGATCGATCCTGTGCTGGGGACCGTGGGCTTCGGCTCGGGCCTGCACGGCTGGGCCTTCACCCTCAAGCAGTTCGCCGAGATGTACGTGGCAAAGTTTGCTGCCAAGGGAGACGCCCAGCTGAGCCCCTCTGAGCGTGCCAAGAAAGTAGAGGACATGATGAAGAAGCTGTGGGGAGACAGGTGAGGTGGAATCGTGACTGGAATTGCGGATCAGCTCCATGTGGCTGCAGCCTGGCACTGCAGAACGTGGGTAAAGGAGGGAGGGTGTGGCTGTGTCTGATTTAACAGGAGTTAATTGTATTTTGGTGAGGGCTGAAAACCTTAATGAGGGGGGAAGGCACGAAGGTGGCACTTCCTCAGCGTGCCCTGAGCAGGCAGAACAAGCCACATGTCTGGAGCTGAGCTGAGCATTGAGATTTGTCTGATTTCGTTCCCTCTCCAGATACTTTGATCCTGCTACTGGCAAATTCAGCAAATCTGCCACCAGCCCTGATGGAAAGAAACTGCCCAGGACCTTCTGCCAGCTCATCCTTGACCCCATCTTCAAGGTGAGCTCCTCAGGGTTCCACCCTGGCTCATGCTTCCCACTCTCCCACTTCTCCTGGTGCATGATGATGGAAAATTTCTTCACTTTGACCTGACTTGTTTGATTGAAGAAATTTCACTGTCTGACACATCTTGCTGCTGCTTTGGGGGGCAGGTTGGCTGAGTCCCCTTGGAGGGAGGCTGGGTGTGAGCGCAGGGAATTCCCTGCAGAGACGCTGCTCCAAACTGGGTCACGGCGACGCTCCAAGGGCTGCTGTCGTTGCAGGTTTTCGATGCAATCATGAACTTTAAGAAGGAAGAAGCGGCAAAACTGATTGAGAAACTGGACATCAAGTTGGACAGCGAAGACAAGGACAAGGAGGGCAAACCCCTGCTGAAGGTGAGGCCCAAATCTTGGGGAGGAGACGAGTTGTGCTGCTCCAGCTTAAACCTGTTTGGGTGAGGAGGTGGGGGAGCAAGGGGAGGTGAACTGCGGGTTGTGAACGCTCTGACTGGGTCTCTGTGCCCTGCCCAGGCGGTGATGAGGCGGTGGCTGCCCGCTGGAGATGCCCTGCTGCAGATGATCACCATCCACCTGCCTTCCCCCGTCACAGCCCAGAAGTACCGCTGTGAGCTGCTCTACGAGGGCCCCCCCGACGATGAGGCTGCCATAGGTAGGATGAGCTGTTGCTTAGAGCTCCTACAGGCCTGGAACCAGCTTGTTCTCCATGTCAGGAATTCTTGAGGCTGGATGTTTTCTTCCATGGATCAAACAGGCTTAGTGGCTCACAGCTCTGCTCTGGAGGATGAGCTGGCTGAGGACATGGAGAGTAGCCAGAGGCTCCAGCTGAGCCTGGATTTTTTTGAAACTTCTCTTGGTGATCTTTCATGGAGTCCTAGAATGGTTGGGTTGGAAGGGACCTTGAAAGTCATCCAGTCTCACCCTCTGCCCTGGGCAAGGGCACCTTCCACTATCCCAGGTTGCTCCAACCTGGCCTTGACACTTCCAGACATGGAGCAGCCACAACTTCACTGGGCAACCTGTGCCAGGGCCTCCCCACCCTCACAAGAATTCTTTCCCAATATCCTATCTATCCCTGCCCTCTGGCACTGGGAAGCTATTCCCCTTTACCCTCTGGTTTGGCCAGCACTCTGGACAGAACCCCACAGACTGGGACAGTAGGGGGTGAAGGTCTCCTGTTGGGATTTGGGGGTGTGGGGTCACAGGGTGTGATGCCAGTTACAGCAATAACTGTGGGCTAAGCTGATCTCTCTCATCTTCCTCCCAGGCATTAAGAACTGTGACCCCAAAGGCCCCCTGATGATGTACATCTCTAAAATGGTGCCAACCTCTGACAAAGGACGTTTCTACGCTTTTGGTCGTGTCTTCTCTGGTCTCGTCTCAACTGGCTTGAAAGTCAGAATCATGGGACCAAACTACACACCTGGCAAGAAGGAGGATCTGTACCTGAAGCCAATTCAAAGGTTGGTCCTGGCTGGGGGGGTGCTCTGAGTTTCAGGGTGGGTGTTCTGGTGCTGTGTTGGGTCACTTCTCATCTCTGAGGTCTGTCAAAATGCTTGGTTATGGATTTCCAAGTATCTGCTGAACTCTGGGGTGCTGCTGGTAGGATCCTCCTCCCCTTTCCAACCTCACTTAAAGCACCTCTCCCTCTGGGCAGGACCATTCTCATGATGGGCCGCTACGTGGAGCCCATCGAGGACGTGCCTTGCGGCAACATCGTGGGGCTGGTCGGTGTGGACCAGTTCCTGGTGAAGACTGGAACCATCACCACCTTCGAGCACGCCCACAACATGAGGGTCATGAAGTTCAGCGTCAGCCCCGTCGTGCGCGTGGCCGTGGAGGCCAAGAACCCGGCCGACCTGCCCAAGCTGGTGGAGGGGCTGAAGAGACTGGCCAAGTCTGACCCCATGGTGCAGGTGAGTGTCCAGAAGGTCCTGCTTGCCCCCACAGGAATTTCACGGGATGTTCTGAGTCGGAAGGGACCCACAAGGATCAGAGTCCCACTGATCCATACGGGGATCAAAGCCACAACCTTGGTGTTGCTACCACTGTGCTCTAATCAGCTGAGCTCATCCCCAGTCCTGGGTGTCTTGATCTCTTGTCCTGGGTCCTGTTCTCCAGTCCTGGGTGCACTGAGGGTCCTAATCTCCAGTCCTGGGTGAACTGGTGATGCTGACAGACAAGTCTTGAGCTGGTTGTTGGTCTCAGCCCTACCAAAGTGCTGCCTTGCACCTTGGTGCCGTGCCTCCAGATTAGTGGAAGGAGCATCTAAAAGCATCTGTGGGTCAAACCCAAAAGGCAGAGATGAGAGCATTGCCTGTGGTGCAGTTTGAAGCCTCACCTGCCGTTCGTGGTCTTTGCAGTGCATCATTGAGGAGTCTGGGGAGCACATCATCGCTGGCGCCGGCGAGCTGCACCTGGAGATCTGCCTGAAGGACCTGGAGGAGGACCACGCCTGCATCCCCATTAAGGTAGGGAGCGCTCAGTGAGCTCGGGGTGGGTGTTGCTGAGCTGCCCTTGGGTGTCTCACAGCTGCTCTCTGCTCCGTGCCGCCTCAGAAATCGGATCCTGTCGTGTCCTACCGCGAGACAGTGAGCGAGGAGTCCAACGTGATGTGCCTTTCCAAGTCCCCCAACAAACACAACAGGCTGTACATGAAGGCCCGGCCCTTCCCCGACGGGCTGGCCGAGGACATCGACAAGGGCGAGGTGTCGGCCCGGCAGGAGCTGAAGCAGCGGGCGCGGTACCTGGCTGAGAAGTACGAGTGGGACGTCACCGAGGCCAGGAAAATCTGGTGCTTTGGGCCCGACGGCACCGGCCCCAACATCCTCACCGACATCACCAAGGGGGTGCAGTACCTCAACGAGATCAAGGACAGCGTGGTGGCCGGGTTCCAGTGGGCCACCAAGGAGGTGAGGGCCGGGTGGCATCGGTGGCTCCTGCGGGGCCTTGAATTCAAAGGAACTCTGGGAAAAATAGTCACATGGCAAAGAAATTTGTAGCTCAGTGTCTTTTAAGTGTAGCAGTTCAGGCAAACTACAAGTTTTCTCCCACCACTCTGAAGAACAGTGTGGCAGCACGGACTTCACATTTTAGATGGTTATTGTGCTTTTCAGACAGCAAAATGTAACATCCGTGACAGGAACTGTCCAGGTGAATAACACAACTGGCATCAGAAGGAAAGGAAAGGTGTTCTGAGGGCCAGATGCCTGTTGAGGCTTATATAATATTTTAAAAATAATTTCTAAGTCATTTAATAACTTATAATAATTATTTTTTCAGGATTAGACAGGAGAGGACTCAGAGATAAGTGGGCAGGTAGACTGAGAACATTAACAGAAGGGATTCATTTTCCTGTATAATTTTTAAAGTTCATTTCAGTCCAAAGAAGATCCCAAGCCAACAACTCTTGTCACATTACTGGGAAAAAAATCCCTGTTTTCCTTGGGCAGATACTTGGTGTTTCTGCACCATAAATGTGTCAGCTCTTCTGGCTTGATCCTCGTAGCCGGTCTCTGAGGATGCTGCTAAAAGTGGCTTCAGGAACGTTTGAGGAGCCACAGTGGTGGGACCAGCTGGTCCTTCACAGAATCCTTAGGTTGGGAAATGCCAGCAAAATCCAAAAGCCCAACTTCTGAAGGCTTGAAGGTCCAGCCCTCAGCAAAGAGGTTGAGTGGCCAAGTGGCTCCTTGGTGGACTTTAGTGCTCTAGCAGCTGCTTCCCTGGAGCCAAGGGCCTGTCTGGGGGGTACCAACTGTGCCCTGAGCTGCTGGCTGACCCCTCCCTTTGCTTTTCCAGGGGGTGCTGTGCGAGGAGAACATGCGGGCGGTGCGTTTCGACGTGCACGACGTGACCCTGCACGCCGACGCCATCCACCGCGGCGGCGGCCAGATCATCCCCACGGCCCGGCGCTGCCTCTACGCCTGCGTGCTCACCGCCCAGCCCCGCCTCATGGAGCCCATCTACCTGGTGGAGATCCAGGTGAGGAGCCCCTGGCACCTCACACACACCCACAGGAGGGAGGGAGGGAGTTCCCTGCTTTCTGTAAGATCCCAGAGCTGCTGTTGGGGCTCCAGCAGAGTCCAGGCTCTCTGGTGTGATGAACTCAGTTGTGTCTCCTCAGAGCAATTCCCCTCTTCCTTTTACACGTCTCAGAATTCCCACATTTCCACTTGCTCACTCTCCCAGAGTGAAAACTGCTGGGTTAAATAGAACTGAAGGGGAAAACAAGGTGAGGAGGGAGTTTAAGGTCCCGACTGTTCTCTCTTGCAGTGCCCCGAGCAGGTGGTTGGTGGCATCTACGGAGTGTTGAACAGGAAGCGTGGCCACGTGTTTGAGGAGACCCAGGTGGCCGGGACCCCCATGTTTGTGGTCAAGGCCTACCTGCCTGTCAATGAGTCCTTCGGTGAGTGTGCCAGTCCTGGAGCCTGGGGCCAGCCTGGGAGGGAGAGGGAGACCCTTGGGAATGATCAGAGATCATGGAGTCCAGTTGTTCACCCAGTACTGCCAAGGCCACCACTAACCCATGTCCCCCAAGTGCAACGTCCACACAGCTTTTAAATCCCTCCAGGGAAGGGAATTCCACCAGTTCCCTGAGCAGGGGCCTGGCCACCCTTTTGGAAAAGAAACTATTCCTAATATCCAGTCTAACCCTCCCTTGGTGCAACTTCAGGCGATTTCTTCTTTTCCTGAGAGAAAAGACCAAGGTCGCAGAACATTTTGGGTTGGAAGGGACCTTTCAAGGTCATCTCATCCCAATCCCTGCCATAGGCCTTGGACACTTCAGGGATGGGGCAGCCACAGCTCTGGGCATCTTGGGGCAGTATCTCATCAATCACCCAAAGGGAGGAATTCCTTCCCAATATCCCATCTAACCCTGACCTCTGGCAGTGGGAAGCCATTGCCCCTTGTCCTGCCTCTCCATCCCTTTTCCAAAGTCCCTCTCCAGCTCTTAGAGCCCTGTAAGCCTTCTCTCCATCCCCACCTCTTGTTGCAGCTGTATTTGACATCTCAGTAGGCTTTCAGGATCTGCTCTGGGTTCCTCTGGTGACCCAGAGCGTGGGTTTTACTGATGGTGACACCAAACCACCACAACCCCTGTCTCACCTCACATCTCCTCTTGTTCCTCCCAGGTTTCACAGCAGATTTGAGGTCCAACACAGGGGGCCAGGCCTTCCCCCAGTGTGTGTTTGACCACTGGCAGATCCTGCCTGGGGACCCCTTCGACAGCGCCAGCCGACCCTGCCAGGTGGTCGCCGAGACCCGCAAGCGCAAAGGGCTGAAGGAAGGAATCCCTGCCCTCGATAACTTCCTTGACAAACTCTAATTACACTCATGGAACTCTGGGAGAACGGGGGGGAAAAAAAAAGTAATTAATTAGCGTTGCCACCCGTTGCCGAGGGGGGTAGAGACGCCCGTGAGCACCATCTTAATTAATAGCGATTTGAGACTTCAAATGAGGAAAAACAAAAAAAGAGAGGAAAAAAAAAAAAGCCTTATAGGTTTCTGTGTTGCACATGACTCATCTTTGCCATTGTAACTAAAACATCTCCACTAGATTTGCCCAATTCTGTATTTATTTGACTCGAAAATGAAACAAAAAAAACCCGACCGCTGCAGAACGGCCGCTTGAAAACGAGGAGGAAAAGGTGGGGGGGAAGAAGGAGGGAGGGGTGTGAGGATGCCTTACCTGCAGCGTTGACTGTCCGTCGTGCCCATCGCCGCCTGTATTAGTGCCACTGGAATTAATAAAATTGGATAATGGTGATGAAAATCGTGGGGGTTTTGGGTTGTTTGTGGTGCCCTCTGGTGGGGCGGAGGGGGTGTTGCTCACCTTCCCGAACACCCGGGCACCATCGCAGGGGGAACTGGAGGACTGATGAGCACAGTATTGGCTCAACAAAATCTTGGGAGAGACTGAGCTGGTTAATGGCTTAAACATTGTTAAAATCACTGAAAGAGTCTGCGAACAAGCAACTGCTCACCGAAGCTGTGGATCTGATCTGTGGCCTAGAAAACCAATGGCATCCTGGCTTGGCCCAGGAATGGTGTGGGCAGCAGGACCAGGGCAGTGATTCTGCCCCTGTGCTGGGCACTGGTGAGGCCACACCTCACCAGTCAGGTTAGGAAGGACATTGACGTGCTGGAGAGTGTCCAAAGGAAGGGCAACGAAGCTGGGAAAGGGTCTGGAGCACAAGTGCTGTGAGGAGAGGCTGAGGGAGCTGGGGAGGAGGAGGCTCAGGGGAGACCTCATCACTCTACAACTCCCTGACAGGAGGGTGTAGGAGGGCACAGTCTTGAGTTGCACCAGGGCAGGTTTAGGTTGGATATCAGGAAGAAATTCTTTATAGAGAGGGCGATCAGACACTCCAATGGGCTGCCTAGAGAGGGGATGGAGTCACCGCCCCTGAATGTGCCACTCGGTGGCATGGTCTGAGTGACAGGATGGTGTTGGCTCGTGGGTTGGACTGGATGGTCTCAGAGGCCTTTTCCAGCCTGGGTGATTCTGTGGTTCTCTCCTCACAGTTAATTAATTAATTAATTAAGCGAGAGCCTGCGCCTCCCGCAATATCCACGGGGCGGGGCGTGGGCGGGGCTCCGTGAGGGGAGATGGGCGTGGCCACGGATGGGCGGGGCTTTGAGGGGGAGGCTGGCGTTGTCTGCGGTGGGCGTGGCTTGGTGAGGAAAGTGGGCGTGGCCACGTGTGGGCGGGGCCCGGTCTGTGGAGGAATGTGGCGGCGGCGCGGGCGGAGGCGGCCCAGGTTTGGGTGTGTCTGGGGGGTCTGTGAGGGGCGATGTGCGCCCGGGAGGGGGTTTGGGGGCAAGAGAAGGGGGATGGAAACAGGGTGGGTGGGGTGGGATGGAGCGGAGGGGGTGGTGGGGGGATGAGGCCTGTGGGGAAGGGAGGGGCGGGGAGGGATGTGGGGCTGGAAGGGGATGGGGAGGGTCTGTGGGTGTGGGGCCTGTGGGATAGGGAGGGGTTATGAGGCAGGACTTGGGAGGGGGGGGTTTTGTGTGGGGCTGGAAGAG
>JAWWES010000082.1:1088515-1118864 GCA_035583135.1 Lophotriccus pileatus
GCTTAGGGACACTGCTTGTCCCACCCAGCTCCCCGAGCTGCCCCAGCGCCCTGGGGGGGTTTGGTGGGCAGACCCCCCCTTCTACACTCCATCAGCAGCCACGCACGGGCCGGGACCAAGGACTGATCCCTGCGTGGCTCCCCTGGGTGGGCCCTGTGCCCCCCGGGGTGCTGCCCCACGTGCCCCCCAGCCCAGCCTTCACTCTTTGACCAGAATAAAGGTGTCTGTGTAACAGCCCTGCCTGGGCTTCTGCCGTGGGAGAGGGGCAGGGATGTGCTGGGGGGGTGACAACCTGTCTGCTGCGCTCCCATCCCAGAGGGATTTCCTAAATTGGGGAGGAAAAAGATGGTTTTTTGCCTTATCAGCCCCAGCAGGGGCAGGTGAGCTCACTGTGGGCGTGGAGGGGGCTCTAGGGGTGAGACCCCTCTTGCCTGGGACCCCAGTGCTGGTCTGGGGGGGCTCAGGGGAGGGTTGAGGGATGTTTTGTGGAATTGGAGAAGGTCTGTGGGATTTGGGGCTTGGGGGAAGGCCCCTGGGTGTGGGGAGGGTCCCATGGTTTCTGTGGTGTCCCAAGGGATCTTCTTTTTGTAAGGGGACGAGCCAGATCCCGTTTGGCGTGAGAGTGGAGTGGGTATGGAATTATCCCCTGGGAAGGGCTGGGGGGCTGTGCCATCACTGGCAAGTGGGAAGAGACACCGGTGGCTGGGCTGGGGGCCCAGCACGGGCCAGACCCCTCCCCTCTCCCTCCCCTCCTGGGGACAGAGGGGACAAAGTCACAAACCTTCTGCGTGGCACGTGCTGGATCTTTCCTTTGGGAGGGGCTTTTCTCTCTTGGAGGGGCTTTCCTTTGGGATCACCGGGGGTTTTCCAGCTGCCCGTGGCCCCGGAGCCAAGATCCCTCTGAATTTGATCAGGGGGAATCACCAGCCAAATCCCAGGGAATGTCTGCCAGGTGTCCTCGTGGCTGGCCACGCCGTCCCAGGGGGGCTGTGGTGGGTTCAGCTCCGGGCCCGGGGGGTTTTGCTCCATTTAGGGTTTCTCTGTCACTCCCTAGGGGTCTGGAGGGGCTGTGTCCCGTGTCCCCGTCCCTGCTGACGTCCCCACGGGTGTAGGTTTCATCCCACCCCGTGGGCCACGTGGAGCTGCTGGGAATTTAATCCGCTAGGTTTTCCCGTGCCAAGGCACTTGGCTCCCAGGGGTGACGGCGTGACTGGGGCTGTGCCACGTCCCCAAACACCCACCCCCTGTGCTGGAGCAGGGTGGGAGACACCAGAGCCTGGCTGGGGGCTTGGAATCCCCATCCTCCCTCTGGATGCTGCATCCCAACGCTCCGGGGGGAGACTTCGGGGTGTGGATTCAGCCGGAGCCATTCGATCCACCGGCCTGGAGCTGCCCCGTCTCCAGGGGGAGAGGATGGATGGAAATCCTACAGCACCGGCTGTTCCCGACCCTGCAAAGTTCACATAGTGCAAAAGCTTCCCGGGATTCTCCTCGTGCCGAGGGGTTTGGTTTCACACTCCCAAAAAACTCTTGGAAGTCACCGGTCGCTCACCCCGCCCTGTCCTGGAGCGGGAGCGGCAAAGGGGTCTCAGCCAGGTGGGTGCACAAAAAAACACCAAAATAGTTTTTAAAAAGCGGGATTTGGAGTGTTCTGGTGCTGCCACAGCTGCAGAGAGGGGGGAAAACAGGGATTTGCTGGGGAGAAAGTGTCCAGGAGATGAAATACTGCTGGGATTGGGAAGCTGGGAGTTCCAGTGGGATGGGAGGGGGCTGGGGGGGCTCAGCCTGGAGAAAAGGGGGATCAGGGGGGACCTTCTGGCTCTGCAACTCCCTGACAGGAGGGGGGTGTCAGGCTCTGCTCCCAGGGAACAGGGGGCAGGAGAAGAGGGAACGACCTCAAGCTGTGCCACAGGAGAATCAGGTTGGATTTGAGGGAAAATTTCCTCCTGGAAAGGGTGATCAGCCCTGGAAAAGGATGCCCAGGGAGGTGCTGGAGTCACCACCCCTGGAGGGATTTAAAAGCCATGTGGATGTGGCCCTTGGGGACAGGGATTACTGCTGGCCTTGGCAGTGCTGGGGGAACTGTTGGATTTGATGGTCTTACAGAGGCCTTCTCACGCTCAACAATTCCATGATTTCATGACTCTGCAAACACTAAACCCCTTAGGAAGTCGTGTCGTGCTCGGAGCTGAGGGGATGTGCTGCTCCCGTGACATTCCGGAGCTGTGACATCCCAGGATGTTCCGCCTCCTTTCTCCTCTTTGCAGCCAGAGCTGACACCACCCTGGAGTGTTTCACTCTCTGTGGACAGACAATACCAAAATGCCTTTTTTAGGCTTTAATTCCTGCTTCCCAGAGCCCGGTGGGAGGCGGGAGCGAGGCTTTTTTCCCTTATAAGTTCTTCCCAAAATCCAAACGGCCCTGCACGGCTCCAACCAAGCCGTGAATACGCAGGAAACCCCCCATGGAAACTGCGAGCTGCGTCCCACTGGGATCTCTTTTCCTGCCAGGGGGCTGAGCTGCAGCTAATCCGTGGGAAATGCTCCGTGTGCCGATCCAGCGGATGCAGGAACGTGGGTGACAGGGAGCAGCAGGGTGTCCCTTGGCCGGGGTGTTCCTCAGCCCTGGAATGGTGTCATCACAGTGGTTTGGGTCTCCCCAGGCACGCTCAGGGCTGGGAATAGCCTGGGGAATCCAGGGGGGATTCCAGAGGGATCCACATCTCCTCCTGACCGCAGTGTCCCCGCTCCAGAAAATAATCAGGAGTAAGACAAGGATGAGGTGCTGGATGTGGCTGCTTAAAACACCCCCTGGCACAGGGTGGGTTTTTGGGTGATCCCTCACTGCTCTGGGGCAGCTGCTTTTCCAGAGTTCTGCTTCTAATTCAGGCCCCAAAATCTTGGGAAGGGACCCACCAGCCAAGTTATTCCAGTGGCTCTGGAGCTCATTCCACGGGAGGCTTTGCATTGACATGGCCCTGCACGTGCCCAGGGGCATCATTCCCATGGTTTGAACCACTGTATTCCCAGGGAACTGGTAGATTTTGGGGTGCTCCATCTCACCCCCCGTGTTAATTAACCTGCTCAGCTAATTATAGTGGTGTGGACTGTGAGAGTGAGCCAAGGACAGCCCTGGAGTTGTCCCCTAAGGCTCAGGAATCCCCTGAGCCCCAAAGAGGTTTCAGTGCTGCTCCTTTCACACCGAAATTCGGGTGGTGGTTCAGTGTGAACTCCTGAAACGCTTCCCAAAGCCATTCCCACCTCGCTGGGGGCCCGTTGGGAGCACCCAAAGCCAACCAGCACCACGGGGAAGGAGCTTTGAGGCCACCCAGGGCTGGGAGTTCAAACACACATCAAAAGGGGGTGTTTTGGGGGAGCTTCGTGCCCGTTTCTGGCGGATGAATTAAATCAGGACCTCGGAGGGAGATTTAAGTGGATTTTTACTGCTTTTGAGAGGTGATGTTACAAACAGGCCCTTGCCTGAAGCCTTTCTGTCTGCAGAAGCACAGAAGCAGGAGATCCCTTGTTTTCCCAGCGCAGCTCTGCTCGTTCTGCTATAAAAATGCTTTTCCAGCTTCTCTTTGGAATATAAAATAATTAATAATAAAAAAACCCCCAAACAAACAAAAACCCCCACCAAGGCCATCCTGTCCATGGGGTTGGGAATAAGTTATCCTCAGTTTTCAATTATATACAGAAGGGACTTGCCAAAGGGCAGTGGGAGAAGGGTTGACACAAATAAACCCTCCTTCCCACTTCCAAGTATTATTTACATCGGGCTGTACACGGGTCTTCCAGGTCTTCCCAGACCCTGGAAAGCAAGAAGGGAAAGGGTGAGTATTATCCAAGGTGTTTCCAGCATGATCCCCTCCCTGTTTCAGCCCTCCCAGGAGGTATTTTATTTACCTATGAGCAATTTAAAAGCTTGTTGTGGATATCTTCAAAGACTTGGTTGTACAGTTCTTCCCTCGACTTCAGGCCGTCTAAATAAACTGGGGGGAAAAGAAAAAAAAGCTGGAGTCAGGCTGGAGGTTTCCATCAGGAAAAGATTTTGGGACATTAGTTTTAAATATTAGTTTTGAAATATTTTGGATTTTATTGGCTCAAATGACAAGTTGGGTCTTTTATTGGAAAAAAACAGAACCATCCCAAAATCAGAACGAAATCCTTATACTGTTATAAAGAATTCCTATTTATTTTTCCTCTGTTTTTATTCCCTATAAGTCCTTAGAGTATGAAGCAAAGGGAATGGAGTTCCCAGCTATAAAACTGCCTGTATTTATCCAGACAAACCAGACCAGGATTACAACTCGGGAGTAAAAAATAGCCCCTTGCATCATTCCAGCCGAGGTTTTCTTGGATTGAATCACCCGATTCCTTAAATTCCCAACTCTGGGGCTGAAGGATTTGTGTTGGGGGAGAACTTACCAACATCCACACCACAGTCCTCCATCTCCTTCCTGTGTTTTAAGTACATGGGCCAGACGTGTCCATCAAAGAGGCCGGGGGGGTCGGGAACGGTGTAATTCCGTGTGCTGGGAATGACAACAGGGAAAAGGAATGTCCCGGTGATCCAACAGCTGCTCCGTGGTGGTCATGGAAAAGCTGATTGTCACCGGCCAGTCCCTCATGGATTGGAGCAAAGGAGGCTCAGGGGGGACCTTCTGGCTCTCCACAAATCCCTGACAGGAGGGGGGAGCCGGGAGGGGAAATCGGGCTCTGCTCCCAGGGGACAAGGCACAGCCCCACGTTGTACCAGAGGGGGGTTAAATTGGAGATTAGGGGGAAAAAAAAATCCTGGAAGGGGTTGTGAAGCCTTGGCACAGGCTGCCCAGGGAGGCACCAGCCCTGGAAGTGCCCAAAAACACGTGGATGTGGCCCTCGGGGACAGGGGCGAGTGAGGAACACGGGGATGGTTGGATTCCATCCCAGGGGTCATTTCCAACCTCAGCGGTTCTGTGACTCTGAGTTTAGCACCTGAAAGTCTCTTTCTTCACTTCTATTCAAATTTCCCGCTCTAAACACCAATAAATCCCAATCATTGTGGGCTCCCCAGCCCTGGAAGTGTCCAAGGAGAGGTTGGACAGGGCTTGGAGCAACCTGGGATAGTGGAAGGTGTCCCTGCCCAGGACAGGGGGGTGGAATCAGACAACCTTCCAACCAAACCATCCCATGATTCCATGATTAACAGCAAGGAAAAGGGATCTGTCCTTTAACAGAAAGAAGGGTTAGGTTGACACCAAAGAACCTTCTCACCTTCTCCTCCTCTTGCACTCGTCGTACGGCACTGCCAGGTAGTAACGGATGTCAAACAGGTCTATCAGTGGTCTGGGAGGGAGAAAGAATGTGATTATCTGATTTTTAATGCCAGGGGAAAGGGTTAAATCACCCCAAAAATCCCTCTGCCTCTCTGGTGTTGGTGTCTGTGGAAGACAACCCCGGTGGGAGCTCTTTCCTCACGGACAGTGGGTTTGTGGGTTGTTATAAACAGTGGAGAAGGTGTTTTCTGAGGGTCAGAATGGCAAGGGAGAGGCTTTTCCAAAAGCTCCAGCTTTGCCAAGTGTCACCAACAGCTCCTTCTCCTGAAAGGATTTTGTCAACAAAACCCCACTTTGGAGCCAAGAATGTTTCTCTTGTCACGTTTGCTGGGGGTGATTGGCTGAAGTTTATATTTTTAGCTGCTGGAATGTTTCTCTCTCTTCCCTGCATGTTCTGTCCCCTGCCAAGAATTTCCCTGCCCTGGATAAAAAAGGGAAAAATAGCCTGATCTTTGCTCTGATGTTCACTTGGAATCCTGGAATGGGTTGGGTTGGAAGGGACCTTAAACCCACCTCATCCCACCCCCTGCCCTGGGCAGGGACACCTCCCACTATCCCAGGTTGCTCCAAGCCCTGTCCAACCTGACCTTGAAGTTATTTAATTATTAAGCTCAGTTTAATCAGTGTTAAACAAGTGAGAGAACTGTTCCTAAATTCCAAGGAATGGTTTATCTGCTTGTTCTCATCAGTGAGCTTTCAGCTGGGGGTGAGGGGGATCCCTGTGCCAGCTCAAATCCTGGTCTAAACCCCCCTCTGGAGTTTTAGAGGAACTCACATTATTCCCTTCACTTTTTTTTCATCATTTAGGGTTAATTTTTTTACAGTTTCCAGCAAAAACTCTTCGGGGTGAGAACTCAGAACAAGGCAGGGAATTAGTAAAAAAAAAAACCCAGAGTTTTTAGCTGTGGCAAACCATGGAGAGTTCCCCAAAGCTTACTTGTAATTGTAAAGCAGGAAGCCTTCAATGACCAATATATGGACATCTTGGGACGTTGGCTCTTTCGAGCCAGGCGTGACATTCACCCCGTGGGAACGGGCAAACTTCACTGGGTTCTCAATCCAGGCCCTCACCGTGCTCACCATGGCCTCCATATCCAGGGAATCCAACACTGGATTGGGAGAAAAGGGAGGTGGGGGTGGGTAGGGAAGGGGGGGAAAAAGGGACACGATCAAACCACCAGGAAACTGCAAGGAAAGAGCGGAAAAACAGCAAGGAAAATAAAAAAATAATATAAAGATGAACTCGTAGAAATTAACAGAAATTTACTGTTAAGGCTTTTTTTTTTTTTTTAATAATTAAAACAAAAAACAACAACGAAAAAAAGGAATACTTAGGTAAAAAAATATACATTACTGCATCCTATATCGAACACTGCTCTTACCATCCCATTGTTTAAAGCCGTCTTCCCCGACTTCTATTTGATCTTGTGGCTGAAATATAGTGAGCAATAAAACATTGCTGCAACCTCAGCGGGATCAGTTCCCTAACGAGGCGATCACGACCTGGGCACTACTGCAAATACACACAGCAAGCAAGTGTTCACCGACAGTCACCGAACCCCCTCCGGGCAGCAGCAGCCTTTTTTCCACTCCCTTCGCTCACCAACCAACCCCACGAGCTGGGAAAAGCTGGCTGGGCTCGCTCAGGCCGCTTGGGATAAAGGCTTTGAGCTTAATCCCCTCCCCCCCGATACGATGTTAGTTAAAAAAAAAAAAATGTAAATCGGTGTCTAAGAATTTGAAATGCAAATCTAGCGTGAAGTGAGCGCTAAAATTCGCATTTTGCAAGAAGAGCTGCTTTAACTCTACTAAAAAAGTGCAGGTGGGCACAGCCAGCTTTGCTTGTGCTGGTGTTCAGCAGATCTTTGTGAGATAATAAAGAGAATTCCTCCTCCAGGGGTTCCTGTGTGACCAAATCTGGGTTTTTTAGGCTTCTGGCAAAGCTTTTCCAGAGGAATATCCCGCTCTGCTTGGCACCTGCTCCTGTGAGGGCAGGTCAGACCCAGCGCAGTGTGTTCCTGCATCTCTTGGACTTCCAGGCGGGATATTGTCATTCCCAAGGGACGGTGCAGTGGTTTAGTGACTCGATTCTGCGCTCCCAGGCAGGAGGCAGCAAAGCAAAGGCCTTCTGCTTTCACCTCTGCAATATTTTAACTGGGTTCTGATGCAGAGGTGTCAGAGCTCCCCAATAAAACCCCCTTCCTGCACTTAAACCAGCACAGAGGTGCTTAAATCCCGAAGTATCATTTAGGAGCCACGTTCTTACTCGAGTGAAACAAGGAGGGGAAACCCAACGTGGAGAAAACGATTTGTGGAGAGCACAGTAAATACCCCCCGACTGAAATGAGTAGTTTGACCCAGGGTTATATGTGTAGTTAACACTAAAAGGCTTTGCTGTGACCTCTCTGAGCTGGGTCATGCCAAGTTCCCGTGGCATTTGTAAAGGTCAGGAACTCCCCACCTGTCCAGTCATTTAAAAATTAAATATATATTAAAAAAAAACAACCCCACATAAAATCAGGAAGCGTGTGGCTCCTAAGCTGTCAAAACTGCCTCGGTGAGCATGCAGGAGCACCCAACACTGCCAGGGGACCCAGCACAGCTACCCCTGCACAGGTAGGCAGCAATTACCGCTGTGAGGCAGAGGGGGCTCGGCTTACCTTGAAGAAATCGTCCTGGTGGACCACGCAGCAGTTGGGGAGAGCCTTGATGAGCCTGTTGGTCAGGGTGGTTTTGCCCCCATTGGTGACACTGCGCGGGGCGGGCGACACAGAGGTGGGAGAAGCACGTTAGAACCGGGTTAGAGCCGGGTCTGAAAGAGACGCTGAGACCCCCGGGAGCTGTGGGGGGACCCCTAGGCCTGAGCGACCCGGGCCGGGGTCCATGGAGGGAGATCCTGAGGGACTCGAGCCCTTTGGGACTCCCACAAAACCCCGCCAGCCACGTTCGAATTTCCCGCCTCCGCAGTGCCGGTCGCCGATTGGCTGCGGCATCGCCCCGCCCCTTCCCTTTCCCCGTCGCCGATTGGCTGCGACCACCTCTCCCCTCCCTCCTCCCTCCCGCCCGGCCACGCCCCTTCGGGCGGCGCGCGCGTAACGGCCGCTCTGGTTCCCGCGCGCGCGCAAGGGCCGCTCTGAGGGGAGCGCGCGCGGCCGCCATGGCTGGTCCGTCCCCTCACGGCCAGACCCCTCAGGGCCCTCCGCCATGGCCGCCCCCTCACGGTTCGCCCCCTCACAGCCCGCGCTGGGGACGGGGGACACCCGGCCCGAGCTGGGCCCGCCGAGCCGCCCCCGCTCCGCTCGCTCCGGGCGCCCTTCCAGCTCCCCCCCCCCCGCGGGCTCCGCTCCCTCAGGGCGGCTCGGGCTCCCTCAGTCCCCGTTTAACGTAAAACCCCCGAACAATCGTCCTCTTCCGTGGAGAGCTTGTTCCCTCCGTCCCGTATTATTAATTTTATAATAATAATAATCCATGTTATCCATCAATGCTCCTTTTCCCAAACCCTCCCGCTGTGCTCTCGTGCCGAACCAGCACACACAGGCTTCCTAAACCCTACTTTTTAAAAGAAATCGAAAGCCTTTTTACGCGCCGCTTGTTTGAAACAGCATTTCCCTCCCTCGAGGTCTTTCAGAGAAGCTTTTAAAAGAATTTTTTTGGCTCTGTGACCTCTAAATTTACTTGAGATACTTATTTTTCCATTTCAGCATCCCTCCTATTAATCCTATAAAAGGATATGTAAGGCTATAGATAAAAATATATACACACAAATATGTAAGAATTGTATATATAAATATACAAAATACATAAATAAAGTGTATATAAAAGTATATGCTGCCCTCAGAGCTCTCTATATTGAAGCAGCATCTGTCCTGTTAATCCTATGCAAGTATACATAAAAGGGTATATAAAATAATATTAAAGCATATATAATAATATATATTAAAGGATATGTAAAAGGATATATAAATTACATATAAAAGGATATATAAATTACATATAAAAGGATATATAAATTACATATAAAAAGCTCATGCCACCCCGCAGAGCTCTCTGTATTTAAGCAGCATGAATTAAGACTCTGAGTCGCTTCATCTCTCAATTCCTGTGCCCTGAGTATTATTTTATAGCCGGATAAATAACTTCCAAGCCTCGGATCACCTTGATACAATAATTAAAAGGAAAAATATATCCCCAACATCAGCAGGCACTTACCCTCCGATGCCTATGATGTACCTCATTTTGCCGAGTCGCCTCCTGTGCCGGAATGTGGCGAGGAACAAACAAAAAAAAACCTATTTAGAAAGGCTGAAACAACTTTCAGAGGAAGCAAAACTGCGGCTGCCCTCGTTCCCTCTTCGCTCTGACTCGGCTTGGCCTCCCCGAGCCGTTCATTGAGGGAAAAAGGCGGATTTGGCGCGGATTTATAGGGCCGTGTCCCCGCCCCGGCGCTGATGGAAGAGCCCTGTGACCATCATGAGCCCCATGTCACATTTTGGGGGGGAGGGTTGAGCCAGTCCTCGTCCCAGCGTCACATCTGGGGGGGCGTTCGGCCAACCCTCACCCCAGGGGCACGTTTTGGGGGGTTCAGCCACCGTCTGATGTCACATTTTGGGGGGGTTCATCAAACCCTCTGATGTCACATTTTGGGAAGGGGGTCCAACCCCAATGTCACATTTTGGGGAGAGGTTCAACCACCCTTCCAATGTCCTATTTTGGGGGGGTTCAACCCTCACCCTGATTTCACATTTGGGGGAGGTTCAGCCACCCCTTGATATTTCATTTTTGGGGGTTCAACCAACCTTCTGATTTCACAATTTGAGGAGGGGTTCAGTCACCCTCTGATGTCTCATTTTGGGGGGGTTCAGCCTCCTTCTGATACCCAATTTGTGGGGGCTTCAACCCTCACCCCAACACTGCATTTTGGGGGGGGTGTCTTCAAACCCTCCAATCTCACATTTTTGGGGGGGGTCTTCAAACCCCCCAATCTCACATTTTTGGGGGGTTCAGCCCATCTTCCAATATCCCATTTTTTTGGGGGGGGGTTCCTCCAGCCCTCTGATGTCCCGTTTTGGAGGGGTTCGACCCTGGCCCCGCTGTCACCCCCTGGACCTGCACCTGTCCCTCTCCCTCGCCTTCCCCGTGCCGTGACCGGCGCCAAAAATAACCTTTTGGCGAGCTCGTCCTTTGCCTAAATTAGTCATGGGGTAGGTGGAAATGTCACCCCTTTGGACAATCCCCCCCTGGGGCTCGGGGAAGGCTCAGAGGTGTGTGTGGATATAATTAAGTCGGCTTTTTTTTGCCTTGCTGTCTCTCCCTTCAGTTCCTTTATTCCCCGATTCCCACTGGATTATTTGAAACCAGGAGGAGGAATTTTTCTCTAAACTTCTGCTGGGGGGGGGGAGGGCAGAGAAAGAGGGAATTTCATTTTAATTTTATTTTTTTATTCCTTTTAATCAAACTCTTCAGACAGGCTGAGCAGCGAATCCACCCGGACTCTTTTAGGAGGGACTTTTTGAACGGCTTATTTTATATGTATTTATTTTACAGAGTCCTAACATATTATCTGTCCAGAGAGTCTCCTCCTCCACAGTTCATTTAAGTAAACCTTTTTAAGGTAAGTTCAATCTACCTGAGCTCCTTTCTCGATTAAATACTTCTCACCATGTGCTTTAATTTGAATCATTCCAGCTGCTTCTAGAATTGTCTCAGCAATGCCAGGTGAAAGCAGAGTTACCAACAGCAATTTTTCCTCAGATGTGAATTCTCTAATGTGCACTTTTAAATGATGTCTTGCCTTAAATCACCCAAATCATTGTGTGCCTTTATAAAATCACTTTATCCTGTGCCCACAGGAGTGCAGAGATGCTGCTTTAATTCTGCTTTTTGGGTAAGTACCTCCATCATCCACTCACTGGCTGTGAAGTATTTTGCCTTGAGCTTTTCAGCTCTTACAGTATAAACTCCAAATATCCAGGATTTCCCCCCTAACAGTCCAAGGGAAGTGTTTTTAATTCCTAAAAAATGCCCCCAGGGCAGGGTGGGCACAGCTCCAACCTCCCAAACTGAGGCTTATCCAGATCAAGATGCACTTTGGGGTGTGGGGGCACATTTGGGGAAGTTTTCCTATAAATATATATATATATATATATCCAGATGTTCCTAAGCAAGGGGATTTCTCTAGAATCCTACAGAACAATTTTGGTTCTGGCAGCAAAAGGCTCCACCTTATCAACACCCCCAGTATTTTAGGGCTAAAAAAAAATACAAGAGGTTTATTTTCCTCTCCAAAGCTGTTTGATGCTCCTCAAGGCCAAGACCCAGTGCTTTGATCATGAATAAACATGGGCTGCTAATTAGAAAATTATTAACTGCCAGAGGTCAAGATTCTGGAGGTCTTGCAATGAAAGTATTGAAGGCAAGAAAAGAAATGGGGTTTAAGGGAGAACCTGGTAAATTTGTGGGTGGGAATTGAGCAAATGAGCCTTTTCCAGTCTTAATTCTGGGTGATTCCACTCATTATTTGTGGTCAATATTAAAAGGCAGTTGGTTGTTTGCAGACACACCGCTTGTAGTTACAGTTTCACCCCCATTTCCAAGGTAAAATGGCAATTCCAGAGGAATTTGGAGCTTGGATTCTTGGATTTGAGTGAGCCACGACTCCCTGGGAAGTCTGATTTCCAGCAGCCTCCCAGCATTTGCAGTGGGGATTTCCCAAATCAACCTCTCAGCTGGGGGAAAAAAATGGGAAAAATTGCCCTAAAATTTCCTCCCTGCTCATCATTTTGATGCCCTTTATTGCTTTTCTCTCCCATCCCTGAGCTAGGAAGGTGTCTGGCTAAGAGAAACCAGATTCCAGGGATTATTTTGCCGCATTTGGAGGGGAAAAAACCCCAACCAGGATGCTCTGAAGTTGTGTCCAGGTTCTGAGGACACACCGGCTCTGGTCACCTCTGCTCCAGTTCCTCACGCTGGAGACCTGCTAATCCAAATATTTTTGGAACCTTGGGAGCGAGGTTTGGGTTCTGCCCAGCTGGGTTTGCCAAGGGGGAACACGGTTCAGGAGGGCAGGTGGGGTTTTTAGCCTTGGAAAAAAAATGGAATTCCAGAGCATTGGAATTACAACACCCTGTTTCTTCTGAAAACAGGAGGGGTGAAGGACCAGGAGGCACATTTGTTGTTGTGGGGTTTTTAACCTCACAGCTGCAAATCTCATCCCTGTCAAGTGTAAAAGCTCTTTTTTTTCCTCCTTTTTAAACCTTTTCTTTCCCCCCTCTCGGTGCTCCCATGGCTGTTTCTGCCTTTCCTTCCCTGAGTTTGGTTTTAAGCTCCTTGAGGTGGTTTTGCTCTGCCCCCTCTCCCCTGCTCGTGCCCCCAAACATCCCGGGAGGTGGCATTCCCCCACATAGCTCGAATTCCTGGATTCCTGGCTGGCCTCAGACCTGCTGTTCCCCCTCTGGAGGTGCCACGTGCCTGCCTGGATTTGGAGCTCACATTCCAGCTGCCTCCTGGCTCCTTCCCTCCCCGCAAACCCCACCAGCGACACGGATGGTGACACTTCCACTCCCCAAACTTCCCCCAACCCGTAAAAACACGGCTTATGCAAATAACACATGTTCATAAACAGGCTTTTTTCACCCTGTTTTTGGGGTGAGTTTCTTGTTGGGTCTCTGAAACTTCCTTTTTTTGGGGGGCTTGTTTATCCCCCAGCTACGTTTTATCTGCCTGACACTTTACTGATATAAATGCCATTCACCACCGGCCTTGAATCAAAGGCAGGGAACGTTCCCTCTCTCCACGTTTATTTTTAGAATACTAATGTTTACTAAAAGTGAACGTTAAATCTTCTTTGTTAAGCAAAACCAGAGCTAAATTTAGCAGGAGGGGGGCAGTTTAAGAGTGGTGGAGCCATCGGGGCATCATTTCCCCTGAGGATGGTTTGGTTTCTGGGTGCCCACTGACCTTTCTGCTGCACGACGTGACTCATTTCTTCTGCAGCTTTAATTCCTAGTTTAAATCCTTCCCTAATCATAAGATATTAGGGATGGCACCAAGGTTAGGCCAAGGTTCCTCCCCACCAGGGACCTGCAGGGGGGGGATGTCAGAGGGGCGTTTTCACTCGGGAATGTTGAAATTTGGGGTTATTTGTTCTTTCCAGAGTGTTGGGTGGCTCCTTCTCCGAGGCTTGGGGAGGTTCCTGACACCCTCCTGGAGGAAGGTGGGTTTTTATTGGAAGGAAAAATGGGAGAACATCAAGAGAGCAGCACTTTGGGAACCTCCAGCAGCTCACAGTGAGGAAAATTTGAGTAGTGGAATGAGAAAGTTAATTAGTGTAATGTTGGGGTGTCCTGTGCAGGGCCAGGAGTTGAACTGGATGATCCCCGTGGGTTCCTCCAACTCAGGATATTCCATGAAAAGCCCACGTGAAGAACAAGAGGGTGAAGGGAATGAAAGGAGCAGATTAATCTGAAGTGAGAGGGAAGGGAAAACTGGAGCCCTGAGGGCAGCCAGCTCGTTAGTGAGGAGTTCCAATCAGAGGTGGGGGAATCCCTCTCAATTCTCAGCTCCCAAAACATCAGATTATACAGGTGTTTCACTCCCCACACTGCTCTTCCCAAGTTTTCCTCACTGGAAGCCTTTGGAGCTGTTGTCTGTGACGCTCCAAGAAAGGACCTTCCTTTGAGTCCAGTGGAATTTTGTGTCACGGGAGACAAAAATGGGTAAAATATGCAGGAAATGCCCTGTTTGGGATCCGTGTGGTGCCAGGTAACCATTGCAGCAATTCCAGGGATAAATCTTGAAAGAGATGCCAGACATTTCCAGTGTCACTGGATGGCTGGAATGTGTTTGGGGATGTTTTGACATTCATTAAATTAACCCCCATCTGGACGGTGCTATAAACTAAAGTAGCACAGAATTCAAAAAGCATTTTTAAAGAGTAACAGAATCCCCATTTTTTTATCTCTCTGGTTTGTATTCCAGGAGTGGAAATGTCTAATTTTACTCCTCAGTTTTGGCCAGTGTGGGTTGTACTGATGGGTGAGAGGAGAGGGAGCAGGAAAACTTCTCTGGAAAATGAAGGAGCTTTTCCCAGCAAACACACAGGGATCCCAAGCTGGATTTTTGGGGATGAGATCTCTCCAGGGGGGCTGGATGTTTGGAATTTAGGACAGGGTTCGTGGTGGCAGAGCTGGCAATCATTAACCTTGACTTGTTTGCTTGCAGCTCGAGGCACTAAAAACAATCTGAACACAACAATTCAGGGAACTGAAACATTTTGGCACTGAAGGAATGAAAACAAGGTCGAAATAGGTTTATGTGGTACAAGAACCACCCGGGATTTCTCTTTCCTTGCCATTCCAGCTACAAAATCCTACTCTTTACACCTCAAATTTGGGCATTATTCTGTCTGAACACTGAGTTTTCTGGGGTGGCTGTTCCGTGACAGCCTGAAAATCCACAACCCACCTCACAGGAATTTTAGCTTGTTTTCATCCACCAATTTTAGGCTCAGGGTCTCATTTTTAGGTTGGTGAAAACAAGGTGGGGCGGATCTGACCCCTCACGTGGAGTTTAATTGTTTAGGGGGGAAATTCCAATTGCCTGAAGCCGGGAATCTTGGCTTCTATTTCAGAGGGCGATGTCTGGGAACATTCTGGGCCAAAATTAGCACATTCTTCTTGAATATGACTTCATTCAGCAGCCTCAGTCATTGTAAAGGGAAGAAGATGCACGTGGGAGAAGAGATTCCCACTTGGGTGACAGTTTAATTCACAACTCGTGTGACAGAAGAGGTTCCAGTAGTGAGGAGGTGGGAAAACACTGATCTGTCACTCCAAGAGCAAAACTGAGGTCGAAATGGAGAGGGATTTTTCTGCTTTGGAGGAAAAAAAAAACCAAAAAAACAAAAACCAGACTTTTAAAAACTATTTTTACACTCAGTAGGGCGATATTTTTTTTCTGCCTTAAAATTAGAAGCTGGTGAGGAAGCAAATGTAAGATCCAGAAAGGCAGCAGGAAATTTTGGGTGGGTTTCAGGCGCCTAATTAAAAGAAAATGAGCTGTGAAGATTCCACGTGTGGCCAGTGGGGCATTTTATAAACTTGGAGTGGAAAAAATCTCTGGAAAATTAACCTGGCATTCTGCTGATCTTAATGCCACCAGCCTGGATAAAAGGGATATAAATACACCTGGATCACTTGTAGGGTGGAGAGGAGGGAGGTAAGTGCCCAACTCACCCTGAAAGGCCTTCCCTGCTTCCCAGGATGAGCCTTCTTGGCTTTCGAAGTCTGATGAATGTAAAGAAGAATATAAACTTGCAATATTAAAATAATTAAATCTAAATAACTAATAATTTAATCTAAATAATTAGCATAAAACTTAACAAGGGTTTACTGGGATTTGTTTTTTTTTTTCCTACTTAAGTGGCTTTGAGTTTGTTTTTTTGGTGTGTGTGTTTGGTGTTATAATTTAATTATGACTCTGATTTAATTCCCAGCCTTGTTCTTAACCGGATTATAAAAACAGATGTAAAAATAAAGCGTGATTAAAAAAACCTCGAGTAGAGTTGATGGCGACCCAAGGAAAGCAATTTTTCCATGACTCTTTGCTAAAGCTGAAAGGAATCTGGGAAAGATCATCCTCCAGAATAGAAGTTATTTTCCTAAATAAAAAAAAAAAATCAAAACACTTTGAGATGTTAATTTTGCAGGGTCAGAATTTCCAGGGAGGACTTTGACCAAACGAAAAATTTCCATCATATTTTCCACATGGAGCCAAAGTCTAAATAAAAACTACTGACAAATAAAGAAAAAAAAAATAAGAGAGAGGGATGCAGTTTTTGCTGAAGGATTAGTCTCGTTTTAATTGAATATCCACAGATTTTTATGGAATAATACAAAGCAAAAACCTGAATACATATTGAACAGAGATCTAGGTCTGCTACCACCAACCACCTAATTACAAACACTGTAGAAAAATGACATTTCACACGGTTTTTGTTGGTTTTGTTTTGTTTTTACAGGTTGGTTTGGGTTGAAAGGGCCCACTGGAAAGGAAAAGATAAAAAACAACAAAAAAAGCGCCTGAAATTGTTGTTTCTTGTCACGGTGAGTTGGAAAATCCACTTTACCAGGAACATGCTGGATTTCTGCCTGCCAGGAAATAAGGAAATACAAAAAAAAAAGAGAGAAAACATGTGCTTTTGTGTTCAGAGCCATTTTTCTGTCCCCTTTTCACCCTGCTGGCAGGTTGTGGCCACCAGCCTTTTCCCCTCACTCCTGTGGTTTTTAATCCCTAGAGCTTCCACTAAAATAAAAAGAAAAAGGAGGATTTGTCGCCTTCCAAACCTTTCCCACGAGGGGGGTCTCTCATTCCAGGTGTTTGCAAATGGTCTTAAAAAAGAAAATTTAGATGGAAAAAAAACCCCCAAAACTGCTCTAAATATCCACTCACATTTACAAGGTACTGTACAGGAAAAACTTGGAGTAGATCCAGCCGGAATATACATTCCCAGGAATATTCCTGTGCCTTCCTCGTGATCCGGGATGAAACTTCTTGGACGGGCCCAAATCCTGGATGATTCTCCATGAGAAAAAAACACCAAAAAACAAGAGTATTTCGAGCTGTCTGGAACAAATCCCGTGGCAAACCTCGAGGAGATGGGAAGGTCAAACTCCTCCCGCAGCCAAAACGTGACTTTCCACGGAAAAAAACACCTCAGGAAGGCGGAATCCGAGAGCAGGGACGGCTTCACTCAGTATTAAGTCCAATTATTGATCCTCCAGAGGGGGTTTCATGAGGCATAAACAAGGCCTGGGGGACGCAGTGTCGATAAAGTTGATTTAATTTTCAATTTTATGGGTTTTTTTTAGATAGATTGTGATGGAAATGCACTTTGAGCAGCGGCAATTCGGGTTCATCCACACCCAGCTGAGTTCTGTCACTCCGTGCTTAGGAAAAGGGACAAGGAAAATTTTGGGGGTTTCTGTCCAGGAATTTGTAGCTTTTTTTTTTTTTTTTTTTAGGCAAGCAACACCTAAAATCAGTGTCAGAAAGAAGGGAATTATTTTTTAAATTCGTTTGTACATTTGGCTCTGATTTATCCTTTATGGGCTGCAGGTTCTTCTCTAAGTCGAAAAGACACATCAACATCACCCATCCACCCACCCAGGAACATAAAACTTTATACACTCATAAAATCCTGACAAAAATTAAAATAGGGTGCAATACCACTCCCTCAGCAAGTGCACTTCTTGGAAAAAAAAAAAATCGGCTCAAAGAACTTCTAAATTGACTTTTGTGGATTGAAACAACTGACCAAGGTGGGATCTCGGGGTGAAAGTGGTGATCTGGCCTTTTCCACGGCTGAAATTCCCTTTTCCCGAAGGAACTGCTTGGAAAAAACATGAAGTTTGGTCTTCACATCCTGCTAATCTCATTTTTTTCGGACAAATGAGAGGCAGAGTGTCTTTGGAAAGGGAGAAAACGACCCAAAAAGCACATTCCCGTGGGGTGGCTGAGGATCCAGAGCCTCTCTGTTCCTCCAAGACTGAAGGAAATCAAGGTTCCTGACCTTCCACATCCCTGTTTTCCACAACAGCAATCTTTTCCACGAGGTTGTGAACTTTTTTCACCGAGTTTTACTCCATTATTAAATGCTCTGCAGGTGGGAATTCTCTTTGGGAATTCCTGGCTGCTGCTTCTGCCTCCAGACAGTTCCCTGGTTGGGAGCTCAGCCTGGAACTGCAGCAGGGAGATGTCACCCAAAAAACCTGGAGGGCTGTTTGTTGTTGTGGGCTTTTTGTGTGCACAGAATTCACTTTATAAAATCCCAGGGTGGGTTTGGGTTGGGAGGGACCTCAAAAAGCTCATCCAGTTCCACCTCCCACTAGACCAGGTTGCTCCAACCTGGCCTTGAAATCCTTTGTCCGTAATAATAATAATGATAAATAAATTTATAATGATATTTCTAGAAAGCTGTGGGGCTGGATGCTTGCTTGGTGCTCGTTATTAACATGCCAGTGAGATGAAATGGGGAGGGGTTTTTTTCCATCTTCACCCATCCTGGGTCTATGCTGTGGGTGCTCTGCTTTTCATGCAAAGGTCTGGGCAGCAAATCCATCCATGGCTGAAGTGCAGGAGAACAGGTCTCAAAGGAGAACTGACCTTAAGAAGGATATATTTGGTGCTTCTTTGTAGCATCCAGGGAAATAAAGATCTCGCCCATGGTGGTTTTACTCACTAAAAGGAAAAAAAAAGCAGCTTTGTGTATCCAGAGGGAGCCGTCCCTGTCTCGAGGGAAATCTTGCTTGGCCAGAATTCTCCTGGAAATATTCTTTAAGTGGTGAAACAGGCAGGTCATTCTCCATCTGCAGGTGTCTGGGAGGGGTTTTTACCCGATCCCAGAATCCCAGAGCGGGTTGGGTTGAGCTGGAAGTGACTTAAAACTCATCCAGTGCCACCCCCTGCCACGGGCAGGGACACCTTCCACTATCCCAGGCTGCTCCAACCTGGCCTTGGACACTTCCAGGGATGGAGGCGTAACCTGGCTCTGCTGAAGTAACTTCCAAATAATTTTGGCCAGATGGTTGTTCCTTAATTTACTTTTCCCCTTCCTTTGCTCCTCACGAGGATTGTTGCGAGTCCCAGATCCGAATCTCCAGAGTCTATGGAAGCTGAAGCCAGTCCTGTGCCCTGCATTGTCCAGGGGGGAATATTCCAGGCAGGAATGCTGATGGATGAGGGCCCTCAGGAGGGGAAACTTCCAATGTTTTAGCAGCTTTTCTCCGCAGTGGGAGGCGTTTGACAGTGATTGATTGTCCAGTGTCGTGACATCGAGGCAAAGGCAAGGAAAACCTTCCCGTCCTTAAGGCTCCTCCTGAACCCAGACCTTTTGGGGCTGCTCACAGGAAGGTTCTGTGGAGGCTGCTCCTTCAGAGCTCCCAGAGTGCCTTACACACCAGAATGGGACAAATGAGGGGAAAAAAAACCCCCAAAACAACAACAACAACAACAACAACAACGTGACATTTACAGAATTGAGGGGCCAGCAACGACTTCACTGAGACAGCCAAGGCTGGACCTGGTGCCGAGGCCGGTGGGCACTTGGTATTTTCAGGCTATAAAAAGGAGAGAAAGAGCTCTTTTCATTGCCTTAGTTATTCCCTGGGCTCTCCCTGGGATGTTGTGGAGGAACCTGGGGCTGCAGCTTAAAGCGAAAGGTCTCGGCGCTGGCCAGCAGCGAGTGAAGGGGGGGTTATAATTTAAACAACAAAATAAATCTCTTTCTGGGCTGGGGGACTAATGGAGGATGGTCCTAACTTACTACAAGGTGTGTATTTGCACTGTGTCACAGCTCTCCACAGACCATTCCAGAAACACACTGGACCCTGTCTTGAAAAGTGCTTTTCTTGGCCTGCTTTGTTTTGTGGGTTTGTTTCGGGTTTTTTTTTGGTTGGTTGGGTTCTTCTTCTTCTTTTTTTAAGGTAAAATGTTTCCAGAAAGGTGAAAGAACTTTGCATCTTGGAGACAGAGGAGGCAGGCTCCGGGATCTTACAGGACTTGGAATAAGATGGTGACAAGGTCTTGTCCCGAAAGGTCATTGCCGTGGGTGGCTGCCAGGCTGTGTCCTTCCACTCCATCCATCCACCTCCTGCTTCCATTCAGGA
The DNA here is from genome assembly GCA_035583135.1 of Lophotriccus pileatus. NCBI lineage: Eukaryota > Metazoa > Chordata > Aves > Passeriformes > Tyrannidae > Lophotriccus > Lophotriccus pileatus. The sequence goes on from JAWWES010000082.1 coordinate 1,108,496, forward strand.
CATGCTGGGAAGGAACAGAGAGACAGGAGTTACTTTTAGGCAGCAAATTGAGGTAAAAAAAATTTTATTGTTCCCACCGTGTCAAAAAAATGGGGGTAAATGGGGATGTCATCAGGTATTGGGGACAAACATAATGGGTGTTATCAGGTGTTGGGGACAAACATAATACAGTTTGTGGCTCTGAGGGGCAGAGGGGCCTCTTGGGTGCCCAGGGGTGGCACCAGGGAGAAGGATCCTGGGTCTAACCCAGGCTGGGCTTTCTTGTCCGTGGGTTACAAACACCATGAGATCACAGAGACAAACAAAGGGTGAGGTCCAGCTCAAACCTGGTTTCTTGATCCTCTCCTGGAGGCACAGGCCTGCTGGGAAGACAACCAGCACAACAGTGAGTGAATCCCCACCACCAAACCAGTGCCCCCCTCTCTTTGCTCCTCTTATTTCTCGGAACAATTCAGGCAACTGTGGCCAAAACTCCTTTTTCTCTGGGAAAACAGCACAAATATTCCCTGTTCTCCCCTCAGAAGAGTCAGACAGAATGAAAAAAGAGAGGCTGCTCTAAAGCAGAGCCAAAACCAGGCCAGATTCTCCTGGTGTAGGATTTTGGCACTGCCCTCCCAACCCCTCTAGAATTCTCTTTCCCATCTCAGGTTACAGCCTCGGGGCTGGTCCCTGTGCCCACAGGAAAACGTGTCCAGCAGCAGCATCTGACCCTCTGCATTGCACCACCCTGCAAATGCTCCCCCTGAATGTCAGGAGAGCATTCCCAGGGCTCTGGCTCAGGAATCTGGGATCACTCCCTGCACAGAGCAGGGTCAGGGATCTGCTCACGGGGGGGAAGGTTGGGAACACCACAGCACGTGGAGCTGTCTGGGACAGGAGAGGCTTTATCAGCTCCTGAACACTTTGGGAATGTCCTGTTGGATCCATCCATCTCCTGGGGGTGTTCCCAACCCATGGGGCTGTTCCCACCCCCAAACACTGTTTGAGCTGAGCTGTTGAGTGAGGGATAAATCAACCAGAGTCGTTACCTTTCCCTCTCAGCCATGTCTTGTTTCTCTTCTGCCCTGTAAACACAAATCACATTTGGGATCATCACCCAGAGGTGAGCAGTGGGAAGGAGGGGAGAGTCCAGGGCCTTTTTGGGGTGATGGATGGACCTTGGAGAGGTCAGCAGTGGCTTCCAGTCCCGGGGACCCCCAGCCCTGGTGGCCCTCGTGCTCCTGGAGGGAGGCATCTCCAGGAGCTGGGCTGGACAACTCACTTAATCCTCCCAAACTGGCACCTCCCACTCGGGCACCAGCACCAGGAGGTGTTTTAGCACCCCTGCTGACCCAGTGGGTCTTTCCTCTCTCCTTCCCTGCCTCTTGCTTTTCCTGGAGTCATCCCTGGTCACAACACTGAAGTCCCTCTTCATGCCACTCCAGCAGGGTGAAGTGGCTTTTGAGACAAGCACAAGAGCTCCCTTTAGGGTCAGTTTGCTGCTCAAATAGGGATAATGTGCCTGTTTCACACAGAGAGTGGTGTCTGATGACCTTTGGGAGAACAGACAGTGTGTGATGAGGATGTGAGGGGTTCAGAGCTTCTGTGGATAAATAGCCTTTTAATCTATGGATAAATAACAACCTTTTAATCAAGCTTCTCCCTCCTCCAGCTTTTACTTACTTGAAGGAAATCAGTGCAGGATCTTGGGGCAGGAGGAACATGGAATTTACTGGTTATAACATAAACAGTGATGGGAGAAAGCAACAACATCCCAAGGAAACAAACCCACTCTCCACCTTACCCCCTAAAAAAAATAATCTTACCTTTCTTTTCTGGCCTTGATCCTCTCTTCTTCAAATCTGCAAGAAAGAGGAAATGTTCTTTAAAAGCAGATTGTTTACTCCCAGTAAATTCCCTGTTTGCTCCCAGGGTGACAGGAGCTCTGTGCTGGCACAGGGTGAGGCTCTTCCCCGGCACTGACACAGATAAGATGAGGTTTGTCCCAGGCTCTGTGTTGCCAGCCCGTGGATTTGCACTCCACACAAGGTAGGATGTCTGTCCTGCCCCTCCCCAGAGCTGCCCCAGGGCCCCCCTGGCACTCACTGCAAGACGCAGTCCGGGATCTGCACGTGCTCCATGGGGATGAGCTGCTCCAGCTCCTCCAGGGTGTGCACGTACTGGATCTTGTTGATGAACTTCACACTGGCAGGGAGAGAGAAACAGTGCACCAGGAGGCCTTGGGTTGGTGTTCCCTCCATAGGGAGGCAGAGCTTTCCTGATGGAAACCCTGCACCTCTCTGTGCCCACCTCCCCGTGACGCTGCTGGGGTGAGACACCAATTACTGCTCCTCCCCGTATCTGCAGGAGACAAAAAGGACCACCATCCCCACACTTCCCAGTAAATCATCACGCCCTACCTACTAGGACAAAGTCTGCTCTGGATCCAGACCACCCCAGTGTCTCCTAAACCCACCTCTGGGGTCGTCCCTGGAAGTATCAGGGAGAAGAAGGACAAGGGACGAACAGCCTCACCTTGGTTGCTCCTGGCCTAAAGATGAGCTTAAAATCTGATTTGTGAGATTAAACCCAGGGGAACAGCACGGAGCTGTGTCAGGGGGGATTTAGGTTGGATCTCAGGGAAAGGTTCTTCCTCCCCACGGGGTGGTTGGCACTGAACAGGCTCCCCAGGGCACGGCCCCAAGGCTGCCAGAGCTCCGGGATCGTTGGGGTGTCTGTGCAGGGCCAGGAGCTGGACTGATGATCCTTGTGGGACCCTCCCAGCTCGGGATACCCCAGGATTCCATGGTTCCAAACCTCCACTGCAAACCCAGCCGAGCCTGGGGACGTTCTGCTCACCTGATGAAGGGTCTGGATATAGCCAGCACCGTCCGGATGAACCACGACGGGTGCACGATGATCAGGGCTTTGAGGTTCTTACGGAGCCTGGGGAAGATCCAAGGCACAGAAGTCAAATCCAAAGGACATTTCCTAACCTCACCATGCCCTGGGGCTGTGCTAAGCTGAGCTCTGCCAAGGTGCTGGTGAGCAAGGAGGGGGGCAGAGGCCGTGAGGAGAGCCTGGAGTTAAACCAGAAATCTGGGATAGAGGAAGGAATTACAGACTCCGGGGAGTGGGAAACGAGGAGGGTTGGCTGGGAGTGCTGTGAGGAAGCAGAGGAAGAGATGTGAGGGTGGGGAGGGCCTGGCACAGGTTGGGCAGAGAAGCTGTGGCTGCCCCGTCCCTGGGAGTGTCCAAGGCCAGGTCAGTGGGAGCTGTCCCTGCCCATGGCAGGGGGTGGCACTGGAGGAACTTTGAGGTCCTTTCTGGGATTCTGTGTGGGGAGAGGCCCTGGGAAGAAGGAAGAGACCACACCAGCAGGGTTCCCTGACCTTCTGTCGATCATCTGGTAGCATTTCTTCAGCCAGCCGAGGCCCGGCATCCTCCGCCGGGGCGTCGCTCCGTTCAGGTACACGATCATGTAATCCTCGGCCACCAGCAGCTCCAGGCTGCTGATCACGTATCTGGTGGGGAAGCAAAAGGGACAAGAGACTGGAAAAAAAACCCAGTCTGGGGCTTTCCTCAAGTGCCTGTGTTTTTTCACCCTGAAATGCCTCCAAGGCTCGTTCTTGGCAGGCCTCGGGACAGGTTTGGTTTCTCCTGGCACCTCTATGATTGGGATGTGATAGTGCAGTTCAGGATGGACACCCCAGCTCTGTTCTCTCCCAGCTGCTGAGCATCCCACACACGCTCCAGCTGGATGGGAGTCCATCCCTGGCATCATTAACCCGGAATGTTTGAATGCTTTGACTCATTGGACTCTGAGCCGGGGCCAGCAACGCTCACCCCAGTCTGCAGCTGCACCCTGGGCACGTTTGGCCTGGATTCAGACTATTCCCAGCTGATGTTCCTGATGCAATGAGCACAGGGAAACCCTGGAGATGCTTCCCTCACCTTCCTCTCCCTCACAGCCACTTACAGGAAGAGGTTTTCCATGATGTAGTGGTAATCAGCCAGGTTGCTGTCGGGGAGGTAACAGGCAGCAAAGACAATGATGGCATTGAGACCTTCTCCGTAGTATCCTGGGAAAGAAAAACACTGGATGTTTTCCAGAGCTGAGGGAGAAACAGCAGCAAAGTCAGATTTGGGCCTGGGGATAGGTTTGTGTCTCTGTCCAGCTCCAGGAGAGCTTTTGTCCCTCTTTGGACCTCCTTTACCAGGAGGTTTCCTCCTGCTTTGGGCTGTAGTGTGTGTTTGGGATTCAGGGAAGGAATTTGGGGGTGTCAGAGCTGGGTTGTTCCTTGGCTTTGCTTGGATTTTGGAAAGAGCACTGACTGTGGATGTGTCAACCTTTGCTGTCCCTCTGGAGCAGCTCAGGCAACGAGCTGGAGGATTTCAACCCCTCCAGACCCTTCATCACTGCCCACCCCAGGCCTGAGGGTTGGGAACAGTCTCCTCTATCTATTAATTCAAACACCACATCAGTGACTACATTTTTAGACCCTTTTCAGTGCAGTTTTTAGCACGGTCTGGGCGCTTTTGTCTCCTTGCCGTGTAACTTTACAAGAAAACCAGCAAATCTTCCTGCAAACAGGAACAAACCAGTCCTGGAATGCTTGACAGAGACACCACCCTGAGGCAGGACCTCACCCACCTCCGTGTGTCACCACTCTCATGTAGGGTTTGATCATCTGCAGGTCGATCCTGTGCTCCTGCTCCCCGATGATGACGGTCCTCCAGAGCCGGCCGTTGGTGGCACTGCCATCCTCGGTGCCCCCGTCCCCAAACAGGTCTGCACTGTCCCCTGGCATGTTCTTGGCCGTGGCTACGGGGGTGTCATCTGCAAAAAAAGGGACAGATCTGCCCTGAATGTAATGCAGGAAGAGGCTCTGGAGACAAGAACCCCCCGGGGACGGTGCCCGGCTCGTGTTGCACCTGCAGCTTCGATCTGTGCGAGTTTGTGGTGCTTAATAATCCCTCTCTATTGCCAAAATGTCATACAAATAAGCTCAAAACCTCCCTTTGCTTATCAGTCCTCAGCTGCTGATGATGAACTGTGCTCAGAAGTCATTAAAATGAGGCCAAAAAACACCCCAACCCCTGCAAAACTCCCGCAGGACCAGCCCTTTTACCTTCCCATTCCAGTTCGTTCCCATTCCCCAGGAATTCGAGGGAATCTGTCTCGTCAGGTGTTTCAATATCGTCCACATTAATATCCAGGTCATCTGGAGTGTCCAGGAAGTCGTCAGAGAGGATGGAGCCTTCACTCTGGTCCAGGGAAATGTTGATTTCGGGTGCAACAAGTGTCTTCCGCTTCCGATGCGCCCCGTTAAAGTTTAAAGTGTTGGGGGGAGCTGGAGATGAAAGGAAAACAGCTGACAGGTTGTCCTGCTCCTGTTTTCCTCATGGATATCCCAGATTATGGGATGGGTGGTGGAGCAGGGACTGTGGGAGCAGCTGGATAGAAGTGCCCACTGTTGGTGAGATCCCTGTTTCCTCCCCCAGCTTCTCGGGGAAGATGAGATTCAAATCTCTGCTGGTTTCTTTCCTCTCCCCCCCCCTGCCCTCTCCCTCCAGGAATTTTTGAGGCTAATCCAAGGGAAGTGGTTTTCTCCCTCCCTTTGGGTCCTGGACTTACAGGATGTGTTCTCATCTTCTGTAGGGCTTCCCAGTGACTCCATCCCTGTCTCTTCTGGGAGGGGTCTGCAGGACATGGAGGGAAAACACAGGAGAGAGTGGGTGATGTTTAGGAAAAAATCCCTCCATGGCAGACAGAGGAGAGAATGGGGACACCAGGGAAAGACACACAACCTCCAAACTACTCCTGCATTTCCACCCTTGTCCAGCCAAGAGGCTGGAAAATCCAGCCAGGGACACAGGAGCAAATCCTGACCCCAGAAGAGACTGCTAAACGTCCTCATTCTCCATAATATCCCTATTTTTTTTCTCTGTAGGAATTCTGAGGATCCCAGCCCAGCAAAACCTTCTCCAAAGGCCTTCCACAACCACCTCTGCTGGGAAGCAGCTGCTCGTGCTCAGCTCCTGTCCCTCCAGCCGTGGGCCAAAGGCATCCATGGATTTACAGGCCGATTTTCCTGGACAGATGCACTTCCCAGATGCTTTCCCCCTTAATTTGAGCTGGGATTCATGCCTGTCCCTGGCATTAGCTGGGTTTGACACTCCTGGACCAAACCCCTGCCAACCCCTCACGACAAATTCACGTTTTCCAATCTCATTTCTGGAAGTTCCCCCTCCCCAGGGGGAAGGGCTCGTGCTTCCTCCAGCTGTAAAATCCTGGTGCTGGGACAGCCCTGGGATGGAAGAGGCGGAGAATCCAGGAGCTTTAAGGATGAGGATGGGCCTGTGAGGAGGCTGGAGAGGGAGATGATGGAGACAGGACACGGCCCAGCTCTGCCCTGTAAACGCTCCTCTTCCTTCTGCCGCGGCACCAGAGCCACCAGCCAAATTAAACCCTATAAATATGTAGATTAAGGGATAATCCTCTGCTCCCTGGTTATTGTATATTTATGAGAGCCCAGGACCTGATCCCGGGCACGTGTTCCCCGAGCCCGGCGGCTGCCACGATATTCCTGAGCGGTCTGGAAGACCCCTCGGCCCCTCTCCAGCTCTCCTTTCTCCCTCTCCCCTCTCCTTTTGTCCCCCCCGAGGCCTGGCTGGTTGTTTATCCATCGGGAGCCGGCGCCTGGCACAGTTTGGTGACACAGCATCCGAAGGGGAAGCGCAGGGGAAGGAGGGGGCAGCTCTTCCCGAGGACGTGCCGCACCTGCTCCCTCATCCCTCACCACGTCGGGACAGCGATTCCAAAGCCGGAGGGGAAGCAAAAAGCTTTCCTTACCTTCCCAAAGGCCGCTCCGCTCGCTGCCTCCCGTGCCAATCCTGCTGCCCGAAAGCGCTCAGCCCCGGATCTCCCGAGCTTGGCTGTTTATCCTAAAGCTTGTGGGGCCACCATTTTGCACCCTGCCGGTCCCTGTTCCCTCTGCCAGCCCTTTCTCCGGGTCGGTGCCCGCCCGGCGCTGGGCTCGGCGGGATGCGGGGATGCAGTGAGCATGCTCCCGATCCCAGCCTACGGCATCATCCCCGCGCTCCAGGCTGGAAGAAACCTTCCCGGGGAGCAGCGGGAGGGAGGGAGGATCCTTCAACCTCCCCGCTCCCCTCAGGGCCGCCACATCGCCCCACCTGCCGCGCAGGAGCCGCTCCCTCAGGCTCAGGGGAATGTCTCCTTTCGTCCTCCGCCAGAGCCTGAATCCCGGTTTTTCCCAGCCCAGATCCTTGTCTAGGATGTGGCTTTTCCTTTTCCTTTTTTTTTTTTCCTCTCTCCCCGTGGCTAGATTGGCTAATCCCAGCCAGGCAAAAAATAGCTCTGCAGCAAATCAGCTGCTGGAGAGCTGCTGTCCCACATGCAGCAGCTTCTGCCCTATTATTTCGCCGCTTCCAGGGGGGGAAAAGCGGCTGGGAAATGGTAATTTATTTATTTTGATTCCAGCTGGAACCCAGCTGGCCTCCCCTCATTTGCCAAGGGGCTGTTCAAGCTCTGCCTCACTTGCATCATTCCCGATTTAATCCCTCTGCAGCAGCCTGGGGAGTGCGTTCCCAGGGCTCCGGCCTTGGCCCTGCCCCTGACCTGCTGCCCAGCCCCCTTTGCCTCTTCCCAGGATTCATTCCCGATGCCACCCGTGTCTGGTGCCGAGGGCTCTGCAAGGAAGATGCCTCTGGAAGGCCTGGCTGGCTGTGGGAACTTTGTGGCTGGCATGGGAAGTGCGGGAGGAGCCCTGAGGTGATGGCTGGGTTGGTGCCGTTGTCCAGGAGCTACACCAGCTTTATCCCAGATTTCCCAGGAAGCTTTGGGTCAGTGTTTTCCTTTCTGTGCCTCACTTTCTATACTTCTCTGAGCAACCTGTGCTAGTGGAAGTTGTCCCTGGCCCATGGCAGGGGGTGGAATGAGACGAGCTTCACGGTCCCTTCCAACCCAAACCATTCCATGATTCCTGCCTAAACCTCCATTTCCTTCCTATACCTCTCTCCCTCCTTTTCACTCCATTAAAACCCTGGCAGCACAGCACTCCAGGGGAGCCCGAGGCTGGCAAAGATCCAGCAGCCCAAAGCTCTGTTCTCTGAGGGAAATCAAATCCATCCTGGAAAGAGCCGAGGGCTTGGCTGAGCCCACCCCGGGGGCCAGCGGAAGGACAAGCCGAGTCCTGTGGGCTGGAAGACAGAGGGGCTTAGAAGAAGGATGCAGCTGGAGCTGGGATGAACAGAGCCAGGCTCATCCAAGTGCTGGGATGAACAGAGCCAGGCTCATCCAAGTGCTGGGAAGAACAGGAGCCCCTTTCTTGGTGGGCAGGGGCTGGACGTGCCCGCGGCACACACGGCACAGTGTCTGGGAATACTGGGGCTCTGTGGGGATGCCAGGGGGGGTTTGGATGCAGCTGGAGCAGGGTGGGACAGCCCTGGAAGCCCCTCGGGGCTGCAGGGAAGGGCTGGGAATGGTTCTGTGTGCCCAGAGGGATTTAGAGCTGGATCCCAGGATAGCTGGGTTTAGAAGGGACCTTGGGGGATCATCCAGTCCAACTGCCCTCCCCAGGCAGAGTCACAGAGGCAGGTGACATTCCAGGTGGGTTTGGAATGTCTTCAGAGAGGGAAACTCCCCACTCTCCCTGTGCAGACTCCCCTGCCCCTGGATCTGGGGGGACAAGGCTGGGAATGGGGGTGGGGGCTCCCTCGGGGAGTTCGGAGCACGCCGAGCCCACGGGGATGTTTCCCGGCACCTCTGCAGGGCTGTGAGGGTGGAAGGTGCCACTTTGGCACCTCCTGTCACCCACACACCATTTCCCACGAGGTTGGCACCCATTGGGATCCCCTGCATCCCGATGACTCCGCTTTCCATGGCAAATTCCTGGCATTGCTCTGTCTGGGGAGACGCTGCCTGATTCAGAGGCTGGGAAGGAATCCATCCATCCCTCCATCCCTATATGATTAATCTCCCTGTCCTCCACACCCTTCCTTGCCAAGGCTCCCAAAAGCATCCCAAAAGCCTTCCAAGCACTCAAGAGCAGCTCCCAACACTCCATTCTCCACCAAATCCCCTCCCTGCTGGAATTCACGCTCCTGCTGCCCCTGGAGCCCAGGGAAGGACCCACCACTCTCCGTGCCCTGAGGGTTTCTCACAGGAAGAAAAGAAACTCTCCCTGTTTTTCCAACCCACCTGGGGAAATCCTCGTCCTGCCATTCTTCCTTCACATCCACGTTTTCCATCCGCAGCGTGGCCTCCGTGGTTCCCATCGTGCCCAGGGAAGGGCTGGAGGCAGCAGATCCCTCAGGGAAGGGCTCAGGCTGGAATGGGAAGGCACAAGAGGTTGGCACGGAGCATCCTGACCCAGGAGCAGGTACTCTGGCACCACCCTCCCTGGAGAAGCTGCTTGTTTTTGGGGGGAAAAGGAGCAAACTGTGGGATTTGGTGGCTAAATTACATGTTTTGGAGCAGGAAGGGGAGGGGAGGTTGGCCCTGGGTCAAAGCAGTGGGTGTATCTTTGCTCTCTTTGGATCCCAGCTCATGTCCCTGTGGATCAGCACTGCCTGGGCTGATATCCACACCTTTTTTCCCTTGTGGCTTCCCTTTCAATCCCAATTCCATGCTGCTGGTCTGGATGGAAGTTACTGGCTCTGGCTCTGCAGGGAAATTCCTGACACTGCTGCCTGCTCTCTGCTCCATCCCTGCGTGTCCCCGCTCCCAGAGAGACATGGAGGAGGAGGATGAAACCTCACAGGGATGCTGAGTGTCCTTCCCCACCCCTGAGGGATCCCCATCACTGCCTGGCTCCCAGATAAACCAACCCAGACTCCAAAAAAACTGGAGCAGCTCGTCTGGAGGCAGGGTGGGGGTGTGTTCCTGGTCTGGGCCTTCTCCTGCACTGGCAGGAGCAAGCTGAGGTCCAGGAATCCTGGTTTTCACCCACACTGACACCCCAGGGCCACAAGAGCCCTTAAACCCCATTTATATGGGTTTTTTGTTGCCTTCACCAGGAGGTTTCTGGTCCCAGACAGCAAAAATCAGGTGTTTGTACCTAATTCCTCAGGCCTGCACCTTCAGCTCCCAAAAAAGTCTGGCTCAGGATTCAGGACCAGTCCCAGCAGGACCAGCACTGGTTGGGAGGAGCAAACACAGCATTCCCAGCTGGATCCTGCCCAGAGGGAACAAGGTCAGGCCTGATCTCCTACAGAACACCCTCAGGTGGAATCAGTTCCTGGGCATTATCCCACCCACTGCAGGACAGCTGGGAATGTTCCTCCTGGCTCGGCCTTTCAATTCTTCCAGGATTCACTGGCTGGATAGGACACATTCCTGTTAGGATAAGGGATGCAGGGTGATTCC
>JAWWES010000082.1:1122605-1139188 GCA_035583135.1 Lophotriccus pileatus
GGAGGCCCTGGCACAGGTTGCCCAGAGAAGCTGTGGCTGCCCCATCCCTGGAAGTGTCCAAGGCCAGGTTGGAGCAATCTGGGCTGGTGGAAGGTGTCCCTGCCCACCCAAACCACCCTGGCATTCTCTGTTAGAAGCCGACAGAAGATCCATGGGAACAGCAAATACCAGGAAGTCTGTAGCCCTTGATGGCTCCAAAGTTAATTGTCCAAGTCTTCAGGGTCATCCCTGGTGAATTATTTGCCTTTTACCTTCATTTTTCCATGAAAAATGTTCTTTTCCCATCTCCCGGAGCAGCCCGAGGCTGACAGCTCGTGGCAGCTCACGTATGGAATGTGAATGCCATCTACTGGCTGCTGTCCCGGGCCTTGGAGCAGGTGTTCCCTGTCCAAACCGCATCCATCTGATCCCGGAGGAATTTCATTGAGCACACAGTGAGTTAGCCCAGCTCTGCTTGCCAGGGAAAACGGCTCTGTGGGGATCCTGTTTTCCTTCGGGATGCCGGGATGTGCACGGCGAGCCCTGCGGCCAAGCTGACTTCCCAGCACCACATTCCTCTGGGAATTCTGGGCTGAGCCCAACTCCTGCCCGTCTGGAGGAGGCAACATCCAGGATCAGGTCCTTCCAGGTGTTGGGAGGTTTTCCCAAGCAGCTTTTCCCACTCTCTCTCCCATCTCCATGTGCTCTTTCACCTGGAAAAACACGTTTCTTGGTACCTGATGGTGCGTTTTCCCCACCTGTGAGCCAAAAACTCCCACGAGGGAGAGGATATGACCCTTTTGGGAAGCCACCACCTGTCATGTGAGCATCCTGCTTTTATTTCCCTGGATTTGGTGCTGGTTTTCGGGCACCGGGACATTCCACACCCCGGCGATGCGCGGCGTGGGCTCCAGAGGGCCCCGCGCACCAGGAGATGGAGGGAGGGAGATTTCCCCGCGGGTTTCTCCAAGGGCAAACCAGAAACGGTAAATTCACACCATCCCAGCCCCTCCCCACCCTCACAGGGAAGAATTCCTTCCCAATATCCCATCTAATCCTTCAGGTTGAAGCCATTCCCTGTGTCCTGTCCCTCCATCCTTGTCCCTCTCCAGCTCTCCTGGAACCTCTTTAGGCACTGGAAGGACTTTCTGGATCCTTCTCCAGGTGAACCCTTCCCAGCTCTCCCAGCCTGGCTCCAGCTCTTGGAGCAGCTCTGTGGCCTCCTCTGGACTTATTCCAGCAGCTCCACATTCTTATTTTGGGATCCCAGAGCTGGAGGCAGCTCAGCAGGTGGGGTCTCACCTGAGCTGAGCCCCCCTTAAAATAAAATAAAAATAATAATAAAAAATTAAACATAATCCTCTGTTTAAAGGGAATTTCTCTGTCTCAGCTCATGCCCTTCCCTCTTATCCACTTCTTGGGCACCACTGGCAAGAGTCTGGCTCTGATCACTGGAAGCTGAAATTAAGATTAAACATTTGTTGGTAGGGAAAATAAAAGTTATTTTGGTGCCTTTGAAATTATTTACAACTTGAACCAAAAAAAAACCAAACCCAAAACCCCCCAACCCCCCAAAACAAGGAGTATTTTGGGGCTGAGAAGCTGCAGGCTTTGTTTGGAGAGATGCTTGAAATTAAATTTTATTACACTGTGGTGTTCCCCAGTTGAGATCTGCCTGCCTTTAATTAGAAAAGGGAGGGGAACCATGAGTGCCTTCAAAGATGAATTTGCAAACAGAGACACGTTTTATTTTGGGGAGAACAAGATGTTTTCATTGTCTCCACTTAAAGAAAAAAAAACAAACCAAACTTGGTTTGCTGAGACAAATGGGAAGGTTTCAGTCTGGGTTGACCTGAAGAGAAAACAAAAGATCCTTCTTCTTCCTAGTTTTTTAATTTAATTTCTAGAGCTGTTTGCACAGCCCAGGAAGGAAGGAAGGACTCAAGGAATTCACCTCAAGGAATCCCTGGAAGTGGCCAAGTGTTGGATGGGGCTTGGAGCAACCTGGGCTAGTGGAAGTCTTTGAAATGTGGGATTGGGATTGGATTGGACTCATTCCTGCTGAAGAACAAGAGCTGTGGGTCCAGATTTCCCTCTGCTCGGGCTCAGGGAGGGTTGGGATGTGGGTTGGGCAGCTCAGGCTCAACAAGGGCACGGCCACAACCACTGCCCCAGTGCCTGGGCAGTCCTTGATGCCCTTGGGGACAGAGACACTCCTTTAGTCCTGTAAAAACACTGGAATTGTTGGGCTGGGCTTTGTGAGACAAGTCCGTGCTGGGGATGGATCCTGGGATGTGGAGACCTTGGCTGAGAGCTTGGGATGAACCCCTGACAGGCCAAGGGCTCGTGGATCCCTCCCAGCCCCCTCCCCCTGTACCAGGGGAAGAAGTTTTGGGGTTGAAAATTGACACGAGAGAGAGAAAACAGCGGGTGGGGATTATTTCATAGATCGAGCCTTGCAAAAGCATCTGGGACAGATTATGGCCCTGACCTGGGGCCGGTGTTTATGCCAAAAGAGAGGACTCCTGATAAGAGGGCACCGGGGCCTGACCTGCTGCAGGGCTCGTTTACATCTCCTCAAGAGCAAAATTATCCCCCCACCTTGGTGAGCAGCAGCGAACGATCCTCCCTGACCGCCCCTTTGACTTCCCCGGGTGTGAAAAACACCCGGAGAGGCATAAACAGAGCTGTGCAAGCTTTTTTTTCTGGGTGTTTTCGCCCACCCGGGGGCTCGGGGAGGGGGTTGTTTGGGGTGGAGGTCGCCGTGGTGAAAATCGTGCCTGGCTGGGGCTGTCTTTGCAGGAGGGCAGAGTTTGGGATGTTCCTGCCGGTGTTTTTTGGTTCTCTGGGATGTGTTCAGCTCTTGGGGGGGGTCTCTGTTCCGTTCCCAGCTCCTGGCTGGAGAGCTGATGGTTGGGGGCAGCTGCTCCGAGGGGGTGAGGGATGGAGGATGCGATCCATGTCCCCAAGTGACACATCCACACATTCATTGGACACTTCCAGGGTTGTCACTTCCCCTGTGCCAGGGCTGGACAGCCCTTTGGGGGAAGAAACTTTCCCAACATCCAGTCCAATCCAATCCAATCCAACCAAGAAATCCTCCCTAACGACCAACCTTCCCAAACCTTCCTGGAAAACCCAAACTTCCCGCTGGAAGAAGGTGGGTTTGCTCTGGTGTTTTCTTATCTAGCCATAAACATTGACTCAAAGCCCCAGCTCCGTGGTGACAGCAGTGTGATAAATCCCTCTTCCAGTTCATGCCCCGCTCTCCTAAAGGACATTCCTGGCTTTGGGATTCCCCGGGCTGTTGACAGGTCCAGGCTGAACCCCCCTCCCTGTGACCTTGACGTGGATGTGTGAAGGGTTAATGAGATCCCTGCTCTGCCTCCCTGGCTCCCATCTGCTGATTAATTCCAGCCAGGTGTCCTGTGGGCCCAGGTCTTAAAACAACAACCGCTGGAGTGTCTGGGAACACTTAGCCAGCCTTCACTCTGCAATTCCAAGTATGGATAAATATTTGCACCTCCGTGGCTCGAAGACACCTTGGAGATATGGAGGCAATTACTGGAGGAGCCCTTTACAAGGGGAAAAACATGGATTTCCTGGGGAGCAGGGGTGGTTTGACAGCGGGGAGGACTCGTGGGCTCCTCTGGCAGCTCCTCCTGGGTGGTCCTGAGTGGGGGGTTTTGGGGGCTGCAAGGGGGGTGTCATTCCACAGCAGCTCCAAATCTGCTCCCACTGGTGTTTGGCTCCACGGTTTGTGGGCCTTGGTTGATTTACATGGGGCAATGAGGAGGAGAAATGCAGGATCCAGAAATTCCAGATCCTAAACTCCCTTTTTTTGGGGGGGATACCCCGAGGAAAGCCCTGGTATGGCCCAGCAATCCCAGAAAATCTGTTCAATTATGTGAGTTCCTATTTGTAATTTATGGTTCCTATTTGTAATTTAGTTGTTGTCGTGTTTCCTCTTTCCCTAAAATAAACCAAAGGTTCCCAGCTCTGACTTTCACCCCCGGGACTGAATTTCTGACTTCCAGCAGCGAAGGTGGCAGAAAAAAGTGTCTGCCCAGACTTTTCCGTGCCTCCTTCCTACCTGGAGACTCCAAGGAGGTCAGTTCTCTGCTCTTCTTCATAAAATCAGGTTGGAAAACACCTCTAAAATCATCAAACCCAACCATCCAATGGTCCTGCTGATGCTCCTCTGAGCATTTTTTATTTTTTTAGCCTTTTTTTTCCTGGATTTGGGTCTGAAAATTATATGGATCCGAGTCACATCTCGCTCCAGGTGGATGCTGGAGCAAAACAAACTAAAAACCCACCCCAGAGGTTGGGATTGACTCGACCCAGAGATATCTGGGCTGTAAAATCCTGATTATTTGGCTAAATAAAGAGCCTCACAAGAGAGCTATTTCCCCTCCAGAGTGTGAGGGAGTTGCTCTGCCCCTCGGGGGAGTCTGTGGTGGATTAAAAACCCCTTAATAACTTCACAGGCGTTTCCACCTTCAAGTGATCACAGCAGTGCTCATAAAGCACAATCCAGGGCAAAGGATTTATGAATTATTTGCCTTCAAGTTTGGGGGGGGGGGAAATAAAAAAAAATAAATTAAAAAAAAATTAAAGAATAAGAAGAAAAGACCTGTGCTGAATTATTGGCTCTGGGAGAACCATAAATCGAGAGGAATCACGTTGCAGAGGGTTATTTTGTGCGGGCAATAAAAAGGGAACGTTTCTGGTCTTTTACGGGGCCCGAATTTGAAGGGGAGAGGTTTTGAAATAACTTACAGCTTTTCTCCTCTCATTTCGGGCTTGCCTGGAAGAGAAACACCAGGCATTGTTGGTTTGAGGCACGAGGGGAAGGGGAAAGTGGGAGCAGAGGGAATTGGTGGCCTGGAGCGGGCGAGGAGGGAGAGCAGGAGGATGCTCCGGGTCCCAAGGGAGGTGCTCAGACACTGGGGTTTGGCAACAAACGGAGCTGATCCCAAATCCCTTGCGGCCAGAGGTGATCCTGAGTGCTGTTCTCACGCTGCAGGAGGGCTGGGAGGTTTGTCTTCCCTGATTTCCCAACCTGAGGTGATGATTTTATGGGGAGAGGGAAGAGATACCTGGGACAGGCACCCGGCAGGGTTCATCCCAGGCCTCTGGATCAGAAGGAAGGTGGATTCTGCCTTTCAGCAAACTGGGAGGAATCAACCAGCACATCCCTGGGAGGTGATGGGGGAATCATTTCCTCCTCTGAGGGGGAGGATGTGACCCACGGGCAGCCCTCGGTGCCGGGTGTCAGACCTGCTCCCGCTGCACCTCCTCGGAGTCCCTGGAGCTGGGGAGGGACTGGAGCTGCCAGGAAAGCCATCTGATTCAAGCAGCAGGAATGCAGACACCATCCCTCCTTGCTTTGGGGGTGGTTTTTTTCTTGCTCCTTTGCTACACAGCAAGACCAGGCAGAGCGACCCGAAGCAAAGCCCCGGCTCATAAATCCTCATCCCTGCCAGGACCCGGAGGGTTCTTCTTCCCTCTGTCAAACCCAACAATCAAACCCTCCCTCCAACATGTCTTTAACTGGGTAACTGAAGGCTCTGACGTTCCCTCTGGGACATCTGCTTGCAGGGAGGTGCTGGCTCCCATTCCCAGCCTGGAATCACTCACGGCTCTGGCTCCGTGGCACCCACCTGGGAGCGATCAGGGAGGCTCTGGATGTGCTCCCTCTGCCTGGTGGGCTCTTTGCTCCGAAATTCTGAGGTGCCTGGGCTACAGATTTGGCACAAAAGGTGGGTGTTTCCTTCGTGGGGAATCACAGAACCTGTAAGGTTCATCCAGGATCATCAAGCCCAACCTGTGACCAAACCCTGCCCCTGCCCAAATTATATCATGAAGCGCCACATGCACCCATTTTTGGAACAATTCCAGGGTTGGTGACTCCGCCACTTGTCCTGTCCTGGCTCTCCCTCATCCAGCCTCTTCTCTCTACTCCCACAGAAGCCTTTGGGCTGGGACAGAGCCAGAATCCCACCAGAAGTTTCCCTTGGGGTGGTGGAAGAGGCACGCGGTGCCCTGGAGTCGGGCTCGATGATCCTTGTGGATCCCTTCCAAGCTGGGATATTCAATAATGGTGCTGCTCCTGCTCCTTGTCCTGGTCTCCAGCAATATTTCCAGGAGCCTTGGGTTCCATCCCAGCCGGGCTGATGATCATTAATTGTGTGGGATTTAGCTGTTCCCGACATCCTCAGAAACGTCTAATCCTGTTTTTGGAGCTACCTACATTCTTGACCTCTCTGCATCCTCCTTTCCCTTGGGAATTTTCCCCTTCAGAAAACTTTAGACAGGGGAAAAATTCATTTTAATGCCCCAAACCTTCCTGCTGGGGGGAAGGTGGTGGTTTGGGATGGTTTTCCACGGCAAGGCACTTCCCCACGGGGCAGTGTTGCATTTCCAGCCTTGCTGGTGCACCCAGAAGGCAAAGGAGAATAAACCAAAGGGAAGCTGATAACTGGAGGGGCATTTTCTGATCTCTGCTGGCTGGAATCGGGCCCCTCCATGGCTTTATTAATGAGAGGAACCCAAAATTAACGCTGGGCAAGCTGATCTTTCGTGGCTCTGCTGGATGAAGTTCAGCTGGGAGGACTTTTTAACCCGAAACCAGACGTCTCCAGGTCTGGGTTAAATTACAGCTCCACGGGCCATCATTAGACTTTAAAGGAGCAGGTAATTGTTACATTTTTGAACAATCGCCCAGATGAGATTTTTTGGAAGGAGGAACCTCTGTGAGTGTTCACGGACACAGAGAGGAAACCAGGAATGCTTTGATTGCCGAGTGGGGGCCGGGGATGCCCGGGAAGGAAGGAGCAGGTCCTTGGCCAGCCTACACAGAGCGAGGGAGGCTTGAAAGACCTGCTGAAATGCTTTGTGGTGGGAGAATTGCGATCCTGATCCCTCTCTGATCATCAAACAGGGACCAAATTCCTTCCTGATGACATGTTGAGGGAGCGTGTCAGCGGAGGAGCCAGCTGATGAACTTGGGGTGGGGGGAGAAAGGAGAGGGATATTGTTTATTTGGGGGAGGAATTCAGAGCCTCTGGTTGTTGGTGTGACTCCTGGAGGCTTCTGCAGCCCCCAGAGCTCCTGATGATGTTTTATTCTCGCTGGAGACGTGGAATGGTTTGGGTTGGAAGGGTCCTTAAAGCTCATCTCATTGCACCCCCCCCGCCATGGGTCTGCTAGACCAGGCTCTCCTTGCTGTTCTAATTTCTGCCTTAATCCCTTTCCAGACATCCAGGCTGGAATCAGAAGGGTTTGGGGTTGTGCCAGCCCGTGCAAGGAGCTGCCCTGAATCAACTCTCCGGACAGACGGGCTCGTAAAACACCGAGCACCTTCTTGGCACAGTCACAGTAAATAAGAGTGAGTATATATATGTATAAAAAAACCATTGGCCTGGTCTCCTGGGAAAGGGGGAGCTCCTGGCCCTGCTCATTCCCTGCAGTGCTGCAGCAGCCCTGTGGAAAAGGGCTTAGAGCTGAATGGGGGGGGGAGAATCCTCAATATTTGGATTGACAAAGCAAGGGAGAAATGGCTCTGGGAGGAGGGTGGGACACTGGGAGGTGACATGGATGTGCCACCGTGTCCCTGCCATGAGGGTGCTCCCAGCCCTGTCCAACCTGGCCTTGGGCACTTCCAGGGATGGGGCAACCTGTGCAAGGGCCTCCCCACCCTCCCAGCAAAGAATTCCTTCCCAGTATCCCACTAATCCTGCCCTCTGGCAGTGGGAAGCCGTTCTCCCTCGTCCTGGCACTCGTGTCAGGCTGGGCTGGTGGCACAGAGCAACATGGTCCAGCCTGGGAGGATGCTCCTGGAGCAGGGAGGCTCCTGCCAAAGCTGCCTCTGCCTCTCCCAGGGGGTGCTGGTGCATCCAGGATGTTTCCATAACTCAAAGCCACCAAAAATAAAGGGAAGACAAAAATAATTCCCAATAAAAACTCGCCTCCTAAAAGCAATAAATAACCTTGAGCAGATGCTGGCTGCTCTTAACCCACTTATCCATCAGCAGGCTCGGGAGGGAAAACACCAACCCCGGCTTGCTGGGAAATTGGGCTTCAGCTCCTGCCAGTTTTTGGCCTCCCAAATCTGGCAGAGCTCTCCAGAAGCAGGACAGCACCACAGCACAGGTGAGCTCCTGCCCAGGGGCACCTCTCCAGCCTCAGGGCTCTGCTGCCAGGGGAAGTTTTGCTCTGAATTAATCGAGTTTTGACTCCCTCTTCCACAGTGGTGCCTTTTTTTTGAGCTCTGTGAAGTGGGTTCATGGGGAAAAGCTTCCTGCAGCTCATTTTAACTGGGGAGTCACAGAATGGGTTGGGTTGGGTTGGGAGGGACCTCAAACTCATCTCTTCCCACCCCCTGTCATGGGCAGGGACACCTTCCACCAGCCCAGGTTGCTCCAACCTGGCCTTGGACACTTCCAGGGATGGGGCTTCTCCAGACAACCTGTGCCAGGGCCTCCCCACCGTCACAGCAAGAGGATTTTTGGGCTTTGCATCCCAGTTGGGTTGGGACTCATGGGATGTTACGGCCTTTGGGGTGTCCCAGATCCAGCTGGACCCTCCGTGCCCGAGGAGGAGAAACCTGTGGGTAGATGGCTGAGCAGAGTGGGCTGTGCTCTCCTTGCTCCCACTGCTGGGTCACCCCACTGGGAGACACCGGGGTGGGCTCCAACTCCCCCCAGAATTCGTTGGCCCCCCTTTGGGTCTCCATCTGGAGCCGATGGAAGGGGACCCGTGTTTGCAGTAAAAGTGTTTCTGGAGGGGTGCCCTCACCAGAGTAAATTGTTGGCAGCCACGGGCTGATCCTCTCTTCATAAACAAAGTGAAGGAGATAAAAGCAGCAGCAGCAGCAGCAGCAGCTCGAGCTGCCTCTGCCTCCCCCCCAACACACACAGCGTCCCCAAACACCCACCCCATATCTGGAGCTCATCGGGGGCAGGACGGGGATGGGAACCAGCTGAGCCTTCCTCGGGAGTGTGATCCTGGGGAGAGAGCCCAGACAGGGCCCAGTTTGGGCTGGGAGCTCGGCCCAGAGCCGTGGTGGGCTGGATTGTTGGGGTGTCCTGTGCGGGGCCAGGGGTTGGACTCGCTGGTCCTCGTGGGTCCCTCCCTGCTCAGCTGGGAAAAGTGAGGTGGCCACCGTGCATTTCTGCTGGCCAAAGCAGCTCCCTGTGTCCTCCTGGCCATTCCTCCCTCTCCCCCAAACAGTGGGAAAATGTGCTGCTCTTTAGACCTTGTGCACGTCCTGAATTCTGCCCCAAACCCTGCTTTGGGCTTGGTGATCTTGGAGGTCTTTTCCAACCTTCTGATTCCACGATCAGGATGTTTCCCACTGGCTCTAGAAGAAGGTGATCTGGAGATCTTGGAGCAGGCACCTTGGACTTTGGGAATTTGTTACCAGCAAGGCCAGTTTGAGCCCCTTTTTGCAGATGGATTTCTCGATGCAGAAAGGTTTTAGAGAGCAAGGGAAAAAAAAAACCTGCCAGTGGCCACAATGGAAAATGTTTGTATTTTGGAAGAGGAACATTTCCCGGTTTGGGGGTTGGGAATGAGTTCTGCTGAGAAACTTGGAGACAGAGGGGAACAATTAAAAAAAAAAAAAACAAACAGGAAAACAGCCCAATTTGCTGCAGTGAATTAATTTATTTCAGGATGAGGCATCTTGACATAAATGAAATGGACCCCCATTTGAGCCTCAGCTCACCCAAACCTCAAGGAAACTACTGTAGTTTCGTCTCCTGCCCCCACCCTGAACGTTTTTCAGCCCCTGGCCGTGGTTTGAGGGTTGTTTTTTTGGGCAGAGACCAACAGCAGACAACTGACAAATCCCCCTTAATCCACCTGAGCTGATAAATCTCTTGGCAAATCCCTCCCCCAGCGCTGGCTCCCCCTACCACAGGACCTCCTGGGCACCATCCATCAGCGTCTGCAGCCTCCTGGGTGCCTCCTGGGCCCCGTCTGTGCAGGGAAAACCTCTCATTTATAAATCCTGGGGGCCTCCCACGGCTCCCCCGTGACCCCAGCCAGGGGGGTCGGTGTGCTGAGTAAACTTGGGAGGCTGGGGGTGATGGAAGGGCCGTGGGTAGGGTTGGAGCTGCCTCTGGAAGGAGGCCCCACGGAACCACAGCCCCGCGGAGCTTCGGTTCGGTTTAATCCGGATCCACTGGGATTGTTCGCACCAAGGGGGATTTTGGAGGTGTTGCTTGGTTGCAGTTTGCTGCAGCCCAGCCCTGACACCATCACACAGTGATTACTAAATCCTGAAAAATGCCGGATCTTGGCTCTTGACCTGGGAAAAGAGCTGATGATTTCAAGGAATGGGCAGGACAGGGACAGCAGTGGGGGGGAGAAGAGCACTGGTGTGCTGGGATCAGGGAAGGGAGCACAAGTTTCCTTAGGGAACACAGTTCTTCCAGATATATTTGGGCATGCTGGAGACACACAGCATTGCTGATTCCCCAAAAGAATAACTGGGAAGAGCTCTGGATCACTTTGGTGCCATGTGAACGTGGCCTGGGCAAGGGTGGTTCAGCTCTAGGGGTAGCACGAGTAGTTGTTGGTTGTTTTGCCCTGTTCTCTGGAAGGAAATCCCACATTCTTGGGAATACAAACAGCTCCCAACCTTCCTGCACCGCCTCTCTCCTGGGGGCTGGAGGGAGCAGCAGTGGGGCTGCTGGCCTGGGCTCCCCATGGAATCAGATCCGTGCCAAAGGGTGGTGCTGCCCTCCACGAGGGCCTGAAACCCTGGAAAATGCACAGGATCCGTGGAATAATTCGGACAGAGCAAAACTCTCTGGAGAGAGACAGCGGGGGCGAGGTCTGGCCGACTCCAGGGGTCCGAGGGGATGCAGGTTTTGGGGGATTTCTGGTGCTCAGGGCCGGTTGCCAACGCCCACGCTCCCATCCCAGTCTCCCTGTTGACATCCAAGGTCTCTGGATCGAGGAATTTGTTTTTAATGGTTGCATCTTCATCCCTGCCACAAGCCTGGGAGACCAGAAACCCACTGCTGGCTGCCAAGCAGGGCGTGTGGTTACACCACGGGGCGCAACCGGCACTCTCAGCGTCTCGGGACCTGTTGGGGGTTTGGGGCCCTCCCAACTCCCTGATCCCATTCCCTGGGGTTGGAAACCCACACATGAGGTTGATCCAAGCAGGGTGAGAGCTCCTGTCAACGTTCCTTTGGTGCCTGCAGGGAACAAGACCCCCGTCGATGCGTTGGGACCGGACCTCCGGGATTCCCGCCGGAGCCGCTTCGCCTCTGGACGATCGTCTCCCAAAACCACCTCTTGTTCTTGGAAAGCCCCGACCCAAACGTTCTGCCAGAGCTGAGCAGGGAGCAGTCAGAGGCCACAGCTGCGAGAGTGTCCGGGCAGAGCTCCCTGGTGAGTCTTCACTGAGGAATTCTGCGTTCCTCCCACCGCTCTCTCTCCCTCTTCGCAGCCTCCCCGGAGCCCCTGGAGCAGGGAAGTGCTCTGTGCTATTCCCTGGTAGTCCCAGATCTCTGGGACACAGAGATCTTTTTTTTTTCAGTTGATTTTAATACATTAAGCTCCTTGATGCATTGCTGGTGGAGGTTGTGAGCCGTATTCCCTATCCCCCTGGAGCCTGTTTTTTCTTTGGGACATGAGGAAATTCCCTCTAATGCCCAACCCGAACCTCTCCTGGCACACCTTGGAGCTACATCCTCTTGTCCTTTCACCTGCAGGGTATTTTATATTTTATACATAAATATATCATTTATTACCTATAAAAATAAAAGTTGTATGTGCATATATATATATATATAAATATACCCATAAAATACATAATAAGAATATATAAATTGATGTCTCTATATTTAAATTAAAAGAACACACACATTTGTAGACTCCTCTGTGCAGAGCTATATGTACTGTATAGAAGGAAAAAAAAAGCACATTTATATGTGGCCTTTTATATGTCTATAAATTATACAGAGAGAAAAATATACACGGATAAAGCTGCCCACATCAAAATTTACATAGAGATTTTGGGATCCGCTGCCAAATATTGGGAGAGGAACCACCATCTCAGTGGTTTGGGGTTGGGATTTCCTAAAGGCTTGCAAACTCCACGCTCACCTCCACTTTTATTCCATGTTTTCTGGTTGGTTGTCAAACTGGGATTATATTTCCCCTCCTTTTTCCTTACTGGGAAGTCATTTGGAGAAGCTCCACCTGAGGGGTGGGGGGTGGACACTCTGAACATCCCATTTCCTTCCTTAATTCCTTTTTTTTTTTTCCATTGCAGAATGACCACAGGGATCCAGAACATCACCTGGGAGCTGGGATTTTTCAGCTGGGGCTTAAATGAGAACCCTTTACCTCAAGCAACAAAAATTTGCCACTTACACCATGGAAGTCGCCAGCACACACCTCATCTCCGAGAAACCATCCCCAAAATCATCCCTGATCCCAGCCCAGCTCATCCCAACTCCACATTTTTTCCCCTTACAACCACTGTTTTCATCCTGGGTTATTTTTCTTCGTGCTCTCAGAATAGTCAGATTTTCCAAACAGCCTTTTTTTTTTTTTTTTTTTCCTTTTTGGTCATTAAACTACATTTTGCCCTTTTTTTTAATTTATTTATTATTATTATATATTTATTTCTTCATTTCTGGGCGGGCTGGCAGCGGGATTTGGGCTTTCCTTGGGTTCCTTCTCCTGGAGATTTATGGCTCTCCAAAGATTCTTCCTAAAATATTTACAGAGCGGAGCTGGGAGCGGGAAGGTTCGACTCGGCCGAGGTTGTCAGGACTCTGGGTGGCATGAGGGGGGAATATAAACAGACCTTTTTTTTTTTCCACTCCCAAAAAACCACTATAAACCTTCCCTTTTTTGTTTTTGTCTCTTCCCCCCACCCGTTGTTCCCTGTTATCCCGTGCCAAGCCCTGCCAGGTCTTTGGCTTTGCCTGAAACGGGTGTTTTCCCAAGAAATCCGGGAGTTTATACCTGTTCTCGTGTGGGAACGGGGTAGTTTGACCCTATTTTTGAGTGAATAATAAAATAAATCATATTTTTGCTGGACGGGTGGTGTTTTAAAGGACGGGATTTGGGCATTTCCCTGCGCCTTAAATGCCAAAATGTGTGTTAAATGGAGGTTATGGGTCTTAAAAGGGGTAATAGGGTGTTAATTGGGGTTAATTGCTGTTAATTAGGTGTAATTGGCGTGTTAACTGGGGGGTGTGGCACGTGTTAAATGGGGACAGTGCACCTTTAATCCTAATTATTTATGGAATGGGGTCAAACGATGCTAAAATGGGGCTCGAACAACAGGTCGGCTCTGACTCCTCTACCAGGGGGGGAGATCCTGGGAAGAATCCCCCTTTTATTTCACTTCGAACAGCTCACACAACAAAAAAAACAAGATCAAAGAGCTTTGCTTTTTATTATTATTATTTATTAATCCCCCCTCCTCCCCCTCCCAAAAAAAAAAAGTTCCGGATAAATGATACAAACGCAATAAAAGTCACCTGCCCTCGGCCCCGCGGGGTCAATAAATAACGTACAAAAGGGCGCGGGAGGGGCCCAAATAAATAACATAAGTTACTTCCAATAAATAGAGTATCCAAAATACAGATGCATTGCATCCACTTCTGCAGCCGGGCCGCGGGGCCCGACGATTCCGGCAGGAAAAATGGGATAATCCGGGCGGAGCCGGGGCTGGGCCGAGGGGACTCTGCTCCCAGCATGGGAACAAGGCTCCTCTTTGCCTGTCCCCCTCTTTCTACCTTTTTTTCCCTTTTCCCTCTTTTCCTCCCTTTTTCCTTTGCCCCTTTTTCTTTTTCCCCTTTTATCCTTTTCTTTTTTGCTTTTTCCTCTATTTTCTTCTCCCCCCTTTCCCTTCTTTTTCTATTTTCTCTCAACCCTTTTCTTCCTTTCCCCTTTTTCCTTTTGCTCCTTTTTCTTTTTCCCCCTTTTTTCTTTTTCCCTTTTTTCCCTTTTCCCTCTTTTCTTTTTTCCCTTTTATCCTTCTTCCTTTTTTCCATTTCCCCCCTTTTTCCTTCTTCCTCCTTTGTCCCTTCTTTTCATTTCCTTTTTCCTCTTAATCCTTTTTCCTTCCCCCTTTTTTCCTTCTCCCCTTTCTTCCTTCCCTGCTTTTTTCATTCTTCCTTTTCCTTAACCCGTTTTAATTTTTTCCCCTTTTTTCTTTCCCCCTTTTTTCTCTTCCCCCCTTTTTCCTTTCCCCTCATTTTTCCTTTTAATTTTTTCCATTACCCCCCTTTTATCCTTTTTTTAAATCTTTTTCCTTTCTACCTATTTTTCTTCCCCTCTTTTTCTTCTCATTTCCTTCCCCCCTTTTCTTTTTCTCTTCTCCCCATTTTCCCATTTTCTTTCCCCCTTTTCCTTCCTTTCATTTCCTTTTTTCCCTCTTCCCCCTTCTCACCCTTTTTTCTTCCTCACATTCCTTCTTTTTATTTTATTTCCTTCTCCCCCTTTTTCCCTCTCCCTTTTTCCCTTTTCTTTTCCTCCCTTTTTGTCCTTCTTTTCCTTGTATTTCCCTTTCCTCCCCTCCGAGGCCACTCTTTGTTCACCCCAGGACGGACACACGCGGCCGCCCCATTCCCTCTTTCCAACCAAGCCTTTGAATGCCACCAACACACAATTTGCCTGGATAAACTGGGAAAACACCTTCTCCCCAGCAGGATCCTGGAGCTGGTTAATCAGGGAACACTCCCCTTGAGAGTGGAAACAACGATCCTAAACCCAATTCCCGCTCCCCGACACCAAACCGGGTGCGAGACCCCCGCGGCAAACGGGATGCGCGGGATGGGTGGATCCCGAATCCTGGATCCTTCCTGCCCCACACACAGCGTGAACACCCAGAGATGTGGAGAATAAACCTCCTGGAACATCCCACAACCCGTGGCTGGAGAGCCGGGAGAACACCACACTCGTCTTCGGCGCTGTCACAACCGCGAGGGCGATTCCAAACATCTCCTCGTGTCTATCCCAACCTCCTGCTTTCCCAACCCCTCCTCTCCCAGGCTGGGAACAGCAGAGCTGCAGCAAAGGCCAACCCCCCAAATCCTCCCTGACAGATGTTGCACATGGGTTGTTATTATTATTATTAATATTAATATGAAATGACTCGTGGGAGGAGGAGGAAGGAGCCAGATGAGATCCTGCTGCAGCTTTGGGGAGGGAATTTTCCATCTTTTTTATTTCCCCCCCCTCTTTCTGCATTGTAGACATTCCTCTGGACAGCTCCAGCTCCTATTACAGCAGGGAGGGCTGGAGAAATGGAAAGCATTAGGGAAACCTATTGGAACCACATTTCCAGGGCCGAGCAGTGACGTGGGATGGCACTGGCAGAGCTGCAGGAGCCCCAGGGAAGGCAGGGAAGCAGAATCCAACCTTTTGGCCACACCACGGTGCCCTAGCTCACCCCAAGACCCCATCAGGGATTTTTTGTTCCAAATCCCAGCTGCTTCCCCCAAAAAAAAGCATCAGGAGCAGAGTGTGGCAGAGGGGGGACGTCCCCTCTGGTGCCAGAAGGGGTGAAATGGGGGGAAAAGAGCAAAAAATTATGGATTTGAGCTATTCCCCTCATCTTCTGCTGCTCCCACCACCATCCTGGTGAGAGGAGGGTCCCTTGGCCGGGGGTCTGCCAAGCAAGGCTCCCTAAATCCCTAAATTCTGCCCAGAAACATCCCAAACCGGGGTGCCAACACTCCAGCACTCCCTGGGCACAGGGTCCTGTGAGCAGAGAGGCAGCTCCTGCTCCAAATGCTGCTCGGAGGTGCCGGGTCCTGCTCTGCTTCCAACAACACCTTCCCTGCCTTTATTGCTCCCGCTCCCCTTTTTTTCTGTCGTTGCTTCACTGGAGGCTTCTGCAACA
Source organism: Lophotriccus pileatus (assembly GCA_035583135.1). Classification (NCBI taxonomy): domain Eukaryota; kingdom Metazoa; phylum Chordata; class Aves; order Passeriformes; family Tyrannidae; genus Lophotriccus; species Lophotriccus pileatus. The sequence goes on from JAWWES010000082.1 coordinate 1,138,474, forward strand.
AAGCTAATTTTAGTTTTATGGCAGCGAGGCCTGGAAAGCACCCAAGCCCTTGAGAGGCCCGTTATTGTTATTATTATTATTATTACTAGATTTGGGTGCTTTTTTTTTCCTTGAAGCCTGGACCGAGCCGCTGATCCGGCGCTGCTCCCGCTGCCCGTCTGCTGTTCCCATCCTCCAGCTGGTTATTTAGCCCCGCTTTTTCCCTTTCCAGCCAAACCCAGGGGTGCAAACACACCTTGGTTCCGGGATATCCCTGCACCTGGAGTGTGGGGTGTCTCTGCTTTCAGCCACATTCCCATTCCCGGGGTGCAGATTCACCCCTGGAGGGGGGAGTTCACCCCTCCCACCTCCCCCACCCCTCGACTGCCTCCTCCTTTTCCCAAAGTGCAGGGAAAACTCCGTGTTCCAGAGTGCAGGCTGCCAGCCCCGCTGAAGGATGGTGTTTATATTCCTTCACTACATCCTGGCTCCGCTCAGCCAAGAGCCACGTTTGGATGAAAAGCCAGGGATAAAAAAAAAACCATAGACCCACCAGCCAGGCCCGTTGTGGAGGTTGGGAATGTGGCTGGTCACACACAGGGAATGCTGTCTCCCATCTCCTATCCCATTCCAGGGGATGCCAACCTGATCCCTTAAATCCTGCCCCTTGGAGGAGGTTGGGAATGTGGCCATTCACACACACGCAGCTTTTCCATCCCATCCCATCCCATCCCAT
>JAWWES010000082.1:1139288-1150115 GCA_035583135.1 Lophotriccus pileatus
CCATCCCATCCCATCCCATCCCATCCCATCCCATCCCATCCCATCCCATCCCATCCCATCCCATCCCATCCCATCCTCAGGATGGCTCCCCTGCTCCCCCAAATCCTGCAGTGCCACCCCTGTGCTGCCGGGATCACGGACACAAAGCCCTCCTCCACCTCGGGATGAAGGTCCATGGAATTTTTCCCCCCTGTTTCTCCAGAGTGAGGAGCTCGGATGACTCCGTGACGGGGAGGGAAGGGGGAGCTGCACACGGAGCCTTTTCCTTCGTGTTGGTCAATGCCCAGGACATGACACCAATATTCTCCTTCTGTTTATGATTTGCTTTTTCTGGGAAGGGAGCCAAGGGGAGAAAAACCCATCAATCCCAGGCAACAAATCGAGCCTGCCCAGGGAACACCAGAGTCTGCGGGCTCGTTTATCTCCCCGCAGAGTAAACAGCAGTGACACTGCTGTAAATGCGAGGGGAGCCAAAGCCAGGCCCCAGGCCCCTCTCCCGCACCATTCCCGGTGCTGGGGGGATACTCCCGGGAATGCTGAGCGGATTTTTCGGGAGATGCCACACCGGGAAGTGCCACCGCTCTGCTGGTGGCCCGGTGAGGTTGTGTCACCTCCCCGGGCTCCGGCCCAGCTGCCCGTGGCGGGGGCACGGGAGGTTAATCCAGTTATTCAGATTATCCCGAGTTTTAAGAAGCAAAGCCCCGGGGGCTGCGGGAATGAGACGATGGCAAAAAGGGGCACGAGCAGAGCCAGAGCCTCTCACAGATCACATTGGTGCTCCTCTTCCCCCAAAAATGCGGGGATTTGGGGGCTGAATTGTCCCTGGGCAGAGAAGGGAGGTCACAAAACTCTGGGAAACCGCCCCCCCCCGCCACCAGCTGCAGAGTGCAGGTGCTCAGGGCACCTGTAGCTGTGTGACACACCCTGAGCCTGGAACGCACCCCAAAACACTCTCTGCCTGTGCAGCACACCCTAAAACACAGAGTCTGTGTGCTGGACACCCCAAAACACTGACAGTGTATGTGCTGGACACCCCAAAACAGTTGCTGTGTGTGCAGCACACCCCGTCCAGCCTCACACACCGCCGGCACTACTCCATAGGCAGCACCACCCCCTGCTCACTGTCACAGCACCCAGCACAGAACCCCTGGCACGTGGGGACCACCCCATGCAGGAGACACCTACCTTGTGACTCCCCCAACACACACACACACCCCGCCCCAGGTAGGCCACACGACGGGCAGGTGTGACACGGGTGACGCGCCCTGTGCGCGCCGCACACCCGCTGTCAGGTGGCAACAGGGACCCCCTGTCAGGCCACCCCTGGAGGGGCACCCTGGAGGTGACACCAGCCCCCCTTCAGCGCCGCCGGCCGCATCTCTAGTCCTCCTCGGGATGGTGACGCCGAGGGCGCGCCAGCGGCTTCAGTCCCTCCTCCTCCTCCTCCTCCTCCAGCCGCCCGCAGCTCCATCCCGCTCCCTCCCCGTTGAGGTTCGGGGGCGCTGGGGCGTCGCCTCTCCCTCCCCGTCTCCGTCTCCTCGCGGGGGCAAACCCCCCCGTGGGGTGGGGTTGGGGTGGGTGGGCCGCGTCACACGCAGCCGCAGGCCTTGGCCGAGAGCTCGTTGACGGTGTAGTAGCGGTTGTAGGCGTCCAGGAAGGACACGTCGTCGTCGTAGGCCAGCGGGCGGCAGCAGGGCCGCGCCCTCACCTTCTCCCTGCGGATGCGCCGGCGGCTCCTCATGCTCTTCAGCGACAGGTCGTAGCTGCGCACGGCGGCCTCGCACGTGCCGCTGCAGTAGCGGAAAAGCACCGTCTCGTCCGACTCGTAGCCCAGGCCCAGCTCCCTGACGCTCACCTCCAGCTCCCGCAGCTCGCAGGGTTTGTGGCGGGCGCGGGCGCGCTTCCGACGGCTGCCCGCCCGCGGGAAGAGCGGCAGCTCGTGCCCCCCCGAGTTCATGGCCTGGCTGTAGCGCTCTGCCAGCGCCGAGACCAGCTGCCGGATCTCCCCCTCGGTGTAGCTCTCCAGCAGGCTGCTGTCTGCAAGGGAAGGGAGGGCCGTTAGGTTTCCACCTGGATGGGGGTGCCTTGGGGTTGGGTGGATGTCCCCTGAGATGGGAGGATTCCTCTATGGATGAGGATCTTGGGATGCTCCAGGATGGAGGTCCTTTTGTGGGGAGGGGATGGATGTCCCCCAGGATGGAGATTCCCCAGAGTGGGTGGACATTCCCTAGGATGGAGCTCCCTTGGGGTGGGTGGATGTCCCTCGGGATGGAGATCTCCTGGGGTTGCTGAACCCTCCTTCCCAGGATGGGGATCCCCTCAGATGGGACAACATCCCCCAGGATAAATGTTCCTTGGGGTGGGAGGACATCCCCCAGAGATGGAAATTCCCTGCTGTTGGGAGGACATCCCCAAGGATGGAGATCCCTTGGGGCAGGTGGATTTGGGGAGAAACACCAATAAATTTCCCCTTTGAACCATTTCACTCTGTCCTGGGGGGCAAAGAGTTGCCCCCCAAGATCCCAAGACCAGCAGCCAACACACCAACCGTCCCTAATCACTGCTGGCAACACCCACATCCCTTTGTCCCAGCCCCAAATCCAGGCTTTATCCAGCTGAGCTCCACGGGAGGCGCAGGAAAGCGCAACTTGACAGCTTGTCATCGATTTCCAAAATTTCCACCCAAAAAAAGAAAAAAAAAAAGCTGTTCCTCTGGTTTGGAATCCAAACAAACACGTGGAGGTTTCCAGCCCTCAGGGAGCGGAGGGGGAGCCACTGCCGGTCCCCTCGCCCTCAGCTCCTGTTTGACGTTTTCCAGTTGTGAAAAATAGCACGGAAATAAAACAAAATAAAATAAATAAAAAATTTCCTAAAAAAAAAAGCCATTTGGAGAACAAAAAAAAAAAAAGCAGCTTCTCTGCAGCAAGATGAGCTGTTTGGTTTCCCCTTCGTGCAGAGCTGTTCACACCAAGGTGTCGCCCCGAATTACCCTTTAAATAGCGGGAAAGGGGATGTTTGGGTGGTGGGGAACAACCCAACGGGGGTTTTGAGGGAAAACTGTGGGATCAGGGAGGGCCACGAGCCCGGGATGGGGCTGCAGGAGCTTACACTGGGAGAGCAGAGAGCCGTGGCGTTGCAGGGCCCGTGGGGATCTCCGCGGAGCCGCCGGCAGCGAGGAGGAGGAGGAGGAGGAAGAGGAGGAAGAGGAGGAAGGCGGCGAGGAAGACGAGGGGCTGAATTCCCGGCTTCCGCTGAACATGTCTCTACAAACCAAAATGGATAACACGGAACTGAGGAGCATCGATGCAATGGCTGCAAACTTCCATACCTTCATCTTAGAGCAAGTCAGAACATTGGAGCTCTGCAAAACAGGCAAAACAAACATCCTTATTACGCGGCCCTCGCCCTGACCCACCTGTCGTCCCCTCTTCCCTGAGCCCCCTCCCCATCTTCTGTGGGATCAGCGGGCTCTAGCTCCTTCCCTGCCACCTTCCCGGGGTTGGTCTGGTGTTGGGAGAGGGAAAACGAGGCATGGAGAAGACCAGGGATGTGTTGGGATACTGGTGAGGGAGGGTTTGTGACAATGGGGATGAGGTGGCACCAGCGGGGAAAAGGGGATGGAAACGGGAAGAAGGTGATGGAAATGGGGATGGCAATAGGGACAAGGTGCCAGGAGCTGAGTTAAGGGATGGAAACGGGGTCAAGGTGATGGAAATGGGGTCAAGGTGATGGAATTGGGGTCAAGGTGATGGAAATGGGGACAAGGTCATGGCTGCCATCCCTGAGCCATGAAATCCCAGCAAAGCCAGGCTCTGGGAAGCAGTACAGACTCCCAGCTGCTTCCTGGCCCCTGGAGTTTCAGCTCCTTGCAAACTCCAAATGTTTTTCCTTTGCAAATAAATTTTCCAGGGGGGTCATTAAAAACAAAAACCAATCGAAAATCCCAGTTTCACAATATTGGCCAAATATAATTTACTTGGCGGAGTGGGGTGGGGGGGGATGTTTATTTTAATTTAGGATTTGACATGTTGGCTTCTATTTTTGTTCCAGAAAACAAACACCCCCTCACGGCCACATCCCTCGGTCTTACGGGATGCAGATAATTCCACATTAACTACCAGGAATTAAATACCCTGTAGGTTATGGGGCAATTGCAGAACCCAGCCAGAGTCTAAATATTTTCAGCTGGGCTATAAACAGTGCCAAGATAGGAAAAAGAATAGTTTGGCCATATAAGGAGGACAGGGGATGGAATCCTGGCGGGTCCGGAGCGGTGGCACTGGCCGGGACACCGCGGTGGTGAGCACCGGAGCGGGATGGGAGCTGGGAGAGGCTGGTGGGAGCACTGGGAGCACCAGAGGGGGGGTGGTGCCGGCCCTGTCTGCTGCTGATTCCCATCCCGTGGAGCCAAGGAAGAGTTGGGCTCCCCATCTGGAAAGAGAGTGATGGAGGATGATGGAGGATGTTGGAGCAGGTTGGAGGATGTTGGAGGATGTTGGAGGATGATGGAAGATGTTGGATGTGTTCATATCTATGTTCTTCATCATGATAGCACATAGTGGGAATGTTGGTGGTTCAAGGGGGAAATGGCTTCCAACTGGAAAAGGGCAGGGATAGATGGGATATAGGTAAGGAATTCCTCCCTGGGAGGGTGGAGAGACCCTGGCACAGGTTGCCCAGAGAAGCTGTGGCTGCCCCATCCCTGGAAGTGTCCAAGGCCAGGTTGGAGCAACCTGGGATAGAGGAAGGGGGTCAGACTGAATGATATTCAAGGTCCTTTCCAACCCAAACCGTTCCACGCTTCCATGATAATCAGGTGCCTTAAATCCCGATTTCTCCTTGGTAAATAAGAGCAATGCCTGAGCTCAACCTTCATGGCCTGGGTGGAGGGGAGGCTCAGCCCCCTTTGCCCCGGGCAGGAAAGGGCTGTGATGGAGCAAAGCTGTGACACTCGATCCGGCCACCTGAGAAAGGGCCCCTGGCCTGTTGCAAGCCCATAAAATTTTAGGAGAGCGGTTTCAGCCTCGCTGCAAGTCCCATAAAAAAAGCCTCCTGTTCCAGCAGCCAGGAATTCTGGCCCCCACCCACTCGCCTGTGACCTTTCAGAAGACTTAAAATCACCAGTTCCAATGTGCAAAACAATAACAGGGGAGCCATTCCAGGCTTTTCCCTCGGGTTTCTCTCGCTCTAAAAAGCCACAGACTGCAAAGCCCAGCCCTGGCCAGCCTGGCCTTGGGCACTTCCAGGGATTCAGGGGCAGCCACAGCTGCTCTGGGCAACCTGTGCCAGGGCCTCCACGCCCTCCCAGGGATGAATTCCTTCCCAATATCCCACCTATCCCTGCCCTCTGGCAGTGGGAAGCCATTCCCTGTGTCCTGGAGCCCCCAAACCAGCCCTGTTTGGCAGGAGCCACTAAACCCACTCCATCATGAATCTCCTGAACCTCCTCTGCTCTCATCCCCACTGGGGACACTTCCAGCAGACTCTTCGGATTTCTCTCCACCATCCAGTGGCTCCTGAAAGCTCCCAGAGGTGTGAGAAGAGGGCAGGGAGGGGAGCTTTGTTCTATCGCCCCAAATCCTCCCTGATGGAGGGGGAAGGAGGAGAGGCCAAAACCTTCAGCGCTGACGCTTCAAAAGCAGAGAACCCAAAAGGCATTTTATGATAAGTGCGCCATAAATTTTCCGTCGATTCATGTTTCCGGGCATTGATTCATTATTTTCCAGCTCTCAGCCTCGGCCATGGCAAGAATGGATGAAGCCTCGGTGCGGCCCGGGGATTTTTGGCAAGGCAAACCACTTGGAAAGGCAAAAGTCCTTGACTGGGCATCAGGGAGAGCTTCCACCTGCCACACTCTGTTTATTTGAGGGCCTTACATGGGAGCCAAGCGGCTTTGAAATCCCGGCTCCCCGTGACTCATCCCGCAGGAATTAAACAATTTCCATCCAGGCTCGTGGAAAGCAGCTCCTCCAGCAGCAGCAGCAGCTTCCCAGCTCAACGCCTGGTCCCGCTCGGAGGGTGTGGTGGGATGGTTGTGGGGGGGATATGGGGGTGGTGGAGAGGCCACCTGGGCAGACCATCCCCAAAACTTCAGATCGTCCCCAAAACTTCCTCTGACCTTCCCCAAAACTTCTTCAGACCATCCTCAAAACTTCAGACCTCCCCTAAAATTGCCTCAGGCGTTCCCCGAAACTCCCTCATTCTTTCCCCCAAATCGTCTCAGACCTCCCCCAAAACTGATCACAAGCTCCTGACACTAATTTCTTTGGAACGGGTCCCCTCTGACACCCCCAGCCTGGACGGATGGTGGCACTGGGAATACCGGAGCTGCAGTGAGAAGGTCGATGCCCCAGGGTCAAACCAGCCCCCAAATGCCCAAACTGGCCCCAAAATGCCCAAACTGGTCCCAGAATGGGGAGTGTTGAGAGCAAAAATAGCCCCAAACCCTGATCTGAGTTGCCCTGTTCGTTTTTCCTTTTCCAACAGTGAGTGCGCAAATGAAGAGGGGGAAAAAGCCCCATGATCCCAACTCTGGGGACAGGGAGCACCATCTTCTCCCTGGGGACAACCCCTCAGCTGGGGACACGGGGCAGGGGCTCCTCTGTGCTCACCAGCAGCTCTCCCAGCCCGGCACTGGCACGGCCTCGTGATTGGGGTGCCGAAGCCAGTGGTGGCCACGGCGTGTTCCCCGCTCAGCCCCATCCCTGCTCATCCCTCCCTTCCCAGCTCTTCCCTCTCCAAGCAAAACCAGAGCCCAGCAGGGACACATGGATCTGCTTTGCCTGAGTGAAAACCAGCCCGAGGAGAGGGGCTCCACAGCTCCTCCCGCAGCCTCAACCCCCCCGAAAAAGGGTCAGCCACAAATCAACCAGACCCGCATCCCTGGGATCCAGCCCAGCTCCTCTGGGAAAGATTTTGGGGCACCATCCTGAAGGAAGCGTGGTGTCAGTGAAGAAGCAGAGATGTGGGATGGTGGAGGGGGAGCTGGGATGGTGGTGGGGAGGGGGAAGTGCCAGAATTCCCGTCAGGAGCACAGGGAGTCCCTGGGCTGAACGCGCCAGCCCTCGTCACTGCGCCGTTCCCACGCCCACATGGCATTTACAGGAGGGCTGGATCGGTTTTAACATCTCTCCAGAACAGCTGGAGAGAGAGAAAAACCCACCCACAACCCCCCTCAACGTGATAAAAATAAGATGGAAAAGCAGCAACACCCCCCCCCCCCTGAGCCTGGGGGATGCTCAGGGAGGATCGGCCAAGGGATGCCCATGGGAGATGCCACGGGGGGAGGCCACACCATGCTCCAGGTTTGGCTGGAGAAGAAAGCCCAGGTAGTTTCCATCCAACGGAGCAGCCCCTGGTCCTGTCCATATTCCCATTGTTTCATAGAATTGTGGAATGGTTTGGGTTGGAAGGGACCTTAAAGCCCATTTCATTCCACGCCACGGGCAGGGACACCTTCCCCTATCCAATGCGCTTCAAGCCCCATCCAACCTGGCCTAAATTCTCCCTCCTTTAGGATTTGGTGGAGCCAAACCTGCTCCAAGTGCTGAGCACCGGGGATGGCACCAGCAGGAGGCAGGAATTTTGGGACATCAACTCATCCGTGCCATGACACACATCCCATATCCCGGGCGCTGATGTGCCTCAGAAAGGGCATCATTTTCTCTGGGAATGAACAGCCACGGGAACTCCCACCCCGCTCTTGGCATGACCAGACCCCCACACCGAGGAGGAGACGCCCTGTCCGGTGTCCCTGAGTTGGGAAAGCCCCCGGTGCCGCTGGGAATGGAGCAAACAAAAGGTCTGGGAGCTCTTCCAGCAGGGAAAGAGCACGGGAGGAAAAGCCCCGATCTGTGCCAGGGCCAAGGGGCACCTTGAGCCACCCCTGCACGGCAGGGACAGCCTCCTGCACCCCGAGCCGTGCCGGTTTGCCAAACCCACCGGGATGGAAAACCCACCGCCAGTGCCCCCAGCCCAGAGACCCCACAGCCACACCCCCCTCCAGAGCTCCACTCAACCCTGTTTTGGGGCTGGATTTCTCCAGGGAATCCTCCAGACAGCCAGGGGGATGGTGCTGACCCTTCTCACCGTCTCCCGTCCCTCCCGCGGGATTCCCACTCCCACCATCCGGCGCGTGCCCCGGGCTGTGGGGAGGTCCCTGTCCCAGCAGGATTCAGCCATGCCCTGGAAAGCAGCAGCAGCAGCAGCAGCAGCAGAGCCTTTGATTCCTTTCCTGGAGATCTCACCTGGGCTTTCATGTCATTAATTACCGGGATACGCAGCAGGCACCCGGTGAGGGGGGTGAGGGGGAATCCCGCTGGATGCGGAGCCAAGCGCGGTGATTTCTCCTCCCTGGCACCAGTCTGGGACCAGTTCAGGCCCAGCTGGGCTTAGTCCATCCCTGCAAGGGCAAATACTGATGCTGCTTCCCTTCCATCCTTGGCTTCCCGTGGTTTCCCCCCCCTTCCCCCGTCACTCTCTCCGGGACACGCCGGAGGCAGGAACGCTGCTGAAATATAAATCAGCATTAAAGAAAAGCCCGGGTTGATGCAGCACAACCCACTGCAGGGCTCACCTAGCCTGGCTTGGGGACATCCTGGGGACACCCAGCCGAGCCCAGCACCCCCAACCCCCCAGTCTGTGAGAGAAAAGCATTGGAAACAGCACATTTTGGGGGGGGAGGATATTCATTCTTCTTCCAGCTGAAAGCAGCAGGAACATTTAAAAACCCTCTCGGGGTGGTGTGATCCAAGGCTGTGGTCTCAGCTTGGAGTCCCCCAAATTTTGGTCCCCAAATTGTGGTCCCCAGGGGGTGTGTAGGGGGGTGGCTCCATGTCCCCACAACGACCCTGGCAAGGTGTGACAGCTCCACCAAGGTCACCTCGGCTGCAGCAACCCAAAAAACCTCCCTAAGCCGATTCCATCGGGTCTAAGCAGCAGCAAGAGCTGCCCTTTATGGGAAGAAGGTGAGTAATTAAGAGATTAATCGATATCAAAATGATTCAGGGCATTGCCCAGCAGGAGCAGAGAGTGGGAAATTAACATCAGAACAGGGAACAAGGTGGGAATATCTGCAAGAACTCCCCCCTGCAGACAGAGCCCATTTGCTGACGGGCCGAGAAAATCAGAATCCCTGGCTTGGAATCCCACCCAAGCCAGGCTGGTTTATGAAGATGGGCAGGGAATCAGGGATAACAGCGGCCAAAGACCCCCCACCCACTGCTGGGCGCCCTTGGGTGCTGCTGTGTTATCCTTCTCCATCCTCCCCCCCTCCAGGGATGTTTCTCCAGCCCAGATTTTCCCTCTCGTGCCAAAACCCGAGCTCTGAACGTCAATTATTTCTGTCTCTGGAGCGACACCACCACCACCCCCCATCTTGCTAAAGAACCTCCTGATGCCAAAAAGGGGCGGTTTGTCAGAGGAAACTAATTACTGGGGCTTGTTTGAACAATCCCAGTGCCTGGGGAAAGAGGGTTAAAAGCTTCAATTCTGGCAGCGGGACGGAGCCCAGGCCCCAGATGTGCTCTGCTCTGGGCCACGTTTCGACACCGCCGCTGGTGTCTGGGGGGCAAAATCCTCCTGTTTTCCCAAGAAAGGAAAAGCCCTCGGTGGGATCCAGGAGGGGAAAACGTGCCCAGAGACAGGAGGGTAAGAGGGCTGAGAGAACAGCAGCACCCCCCACACTGTGGCTTCTGTCTTTGCGGTGTCACAACAGGCTCCAGCTCCCAAAAATCCCTGGGAAGGGGGTCACTGTGCCACGGCATTCCTGTTTCCCCTTTGGAATAACCCCCCTGGGAACAAAATGGAGCTCGAAGGACTCCACATATTAATTCCTGGCTTTCCCAGGGTCCCACCTCTGCCTTTTCCACATGTCTCAGGTGTGCTGGTGGCCTCCCTTCGGCTCTCACCTCGATAATTCCCATTTTCCTCCCTGGACAAGCAGATCCTGCCCTAAGCCAGCGTTCCTGCAAGCAGGAAGGGGCTGAGCCAGGAAGGAGCTGTGCCAGGGGTGGGATGGGGGGAGTTACAGCCCCTGGGTGCTCTCTGAGGGATCAGCATCCACATCCCAGGGCAGGAAGCGCAGGTGATGCCCAGCCCTGGGAATTCCCCCCTCCTGGCTTCCCTCCTCTCCTCCCTGCGGATATTGGATTCCTCGTGGCGCAGAAGGAGCCGGGCTTGTCCAGGCGCCCGCCGGGGATTACGGAGCTTTGCTGAGGGCAGAGAGACCCGAGCGAGGTTTGCAAATCCAATTTGCTCTAAAAGCCCTTTTTCCAGCGGGTTTGGGACGGAGAACGGGCTGAGATCCCATTAGCGTTTGCCGTCTGACTCCAGCGGCAACTGCCAACATATTGGAGTGCTCAGCGCCGCTCCACAGCGAGCAGAGGAGAAATTCCACCCAGGACAGCAACTCAGTGGGCTGGGAACAGGGATTTTAGGTGGAGGGAGCTCAAAACTTGGGGTAAAGAGGGCTGGAGGGGATAGGATGGACCTTCACACGCCAATACGGTGGAGCAGCGTCATGTTCCCCGAGCCTTCCTGTCACCACAGGGAAAACCTGCGGGGATGCCTCAGGGACGAGAGGTTTTCCACAGGGAAGAGTCACAGGGATTCCAAAAAAAAAAGCCTCCTCTGGTCCTACCCAGGGAGAGCTGTGGCCACACTGCTCTTCCCACTCAGCTGCCACCTCCCATGGCTCCAGTTTGGGATTGTTTCTCCTGCCCTGTGCTGCCATAAAAATCATGACAGCAGGAATACAGCCTCCCCAAGGCCAGGTTGGACGGGGCTTGGAGCAACCTGGACTAGTGGAAGGTGTCCCTGCCTGTGGCA
>JAWWES010000082.1:1156731-1167766 GCA_035583135.1 Lophotriccus pileatus
GAGAACCAAATGGTTTGATTTGATTCATAGAATCCCAGAATCATTAATTTCGGGAAAGCCCTCACAGCCCATTGACTCCCAACTGCTTCCCCAGCACTGGGTGGCCAAGGCCACCACTAACCCATGTCCCCAAGTGCCACATCCACACATCCTTTAAAGCCCTCCAGGGAAGATGAACCCTGCCCTGGGCAGTCTGTGCCAGGGCTGGACAACCCTTTTGGTGAAGAAATGCTCTTTAAGGTCTCTTCCAACTCAAACCATTCCAGGATTCTATGAGAAGTCTTCCCTTTGTGGAAGAAGCCAGGCTGGGACAGACCTACTCAGGCACATTTCCAGAGGCTGCTCTTGGTGCAGGGTGTCCAGGGAGTCAATGGCCATTGAAAGAGAGGGATTGGAGTTTAGAGAGGAGGGACTCAGTGCTCCCTTAATGACTGGCTCATTCCTTCTCCCATCTTCCCGCTGTTTGTTTTTGCAAGTATTAATACGCTGGGACTGTTTTCTTTAGCACATGTCGGGTCTGGAGGGGTTCACTGGTGGGGGTCTGGGATCCGGGTGACCTCGGCCCATCGGAAGACCTTCCCAGGAGTGGTTGTTTCAGGTCCCCACGGCCCTGGCAGGACCTGCAGGGGTGACTCTGCCACAAAGACCCCCTGGCCCGAGCCCCCAGGGTGCTGCTGGAGGGACGAGCAGCAGCGCTGGGTCTCTCCTCCCTGCCAGGTTCACCTGGACGCGTCTTGGCCGCTCCGCAAACAAGCATCCCCATCACCCCCCTCCCGCTCCACCGCCCTCACAAGGCAGCAGCTGTCCTGCCAAAAACCCAGTAGCTGCTAAACAAACGATTTAATGGGAACCAGCCTCGATGGAGCAGGAGCAAACGTGCCCAAGGAGGCGCCGGAGCCATTACGGAGCCGCAGCCGAGGCTCTGCGGAGCGCTCAGGAAGCACAGCCTGGGACAATTTGCATCTTTCGCTCTAATTAGCGCCTCCCTAATGACATGTGTGACATGGTTGGTGATCTGTAGCTCCCATCCCTCCCGTGGTGTTCGCTAAGAGCCCAGATCTCAGTCGGGCTGGTTGCTGTGGTGGGATTGTTGGGGTTGTCCTGGGCCAGGAGTTGGGCTTTGATGGTCCTCGGCATCCCTTCCAGCTCAGGAGATTCCCTGATCCCCACAGCTCACCCTGTTGCCTCTAACAGAGTCGGTACCAGCATCTTCTGCCTAAAATCACAGAAGAGTGGAATCCAGAGTGTCACTGGGAGCCTCTGGCTCGTCGAGGAGGTTTGGGAGTCGCTCGTGTTTGGCTTGGCTGCCTCTTCTCGACCAGTCAAGCCCCGCTTGATCCCTCCGGCTTTAAACCGTCTCCAGGCTGGATGTTTGCAGGCTGACCCTGAGCAGATCCTGGAGATTCCCCTTTGCTCTTCCAGCATTCCCTACTCATGATCTGGGTACCAGACACAGTACAGTGACATCTCGGACACAGCACCCTAAAAGAGCCATGAACAGCCCTGGATTCCCGTGATTTGGGCACCGTGCTGCAGGTTGATGGTATTCCCAACATGTGGGGTGATGAGGGAGATCAGGCACATGACCTGTATCAAAAGGGGATGTTGTGAACCACTGGGATGGAGTGAAAAATTGGAACCAGCCGGCAGATCCACAGGCCGGAAAGTCACACGCAAAATCCACGAGGAACAAGTGTCCATAAACACCAGGAAGGGGGGAAATCTAAGCAATTAAGTCATTTGAAACGTCAAATAGCCCATGGACCCCACATTTGGACATGACAGATGAGCGAAAACATAGACATTAAAAATTCCTGAAAACTAACAAAGGAACGATGATTAATTTCCCTCTGTTCCAGGGCAATCGCATTATATACACACAAAGGAGTCATAAAAATTCCAGGATGACGGAACAAAATCCTCACAAGAGCTCCACAGATAAAATACAACCATACTGGAAGGAGCTGGAAGGGCCCAGGGAAGGAGCGTGCCGGGGGCTGGCTCCCATATATCCCGGTGGATAAAACACCTTTCCCGGGGGATGCAACCGCCAGGCTGCACCTGGTGGAAGTGCTGGTGGACACCAGTGGTGTGTCCCAGCTTGGGATGAGACAAATCCTTCTTGGGGACAGCAGCAGGTCCCCCCCGTGGTCCCTGCAAACAGCCACACGTGGGATGAGCCAGGCACCGTCCCCCCGTAAATCCCAAAGGAATTGTGGATCTGGATGCAGCAGTGGCAGAGGATGGCAGGGAGGAGACAAGTGAAGAGGTCAGAACCCCTGCCACAGCCAATTTCAAACTCCTCTCGAGTCCCAAGTGCCGGAACTGAGTGTTTAGGAAGGGGAGAGAATGAAGGGATAAAGTCGAGTCGTTCCAGTTCCAAGAGGCAGCTGCTTCCTTCAGTTCAGAGAAAGATATTCCAAACCAAAACCACAAAGAAAATATCATTAAAAGAGGCCGCAGGGTTGCTTGGTGACTTGTTCGTTGGCTTTTTGTGGGATGTTTTTCATCAAATCCATCTGTGGAGTCTGCAAAATTAATTAAGGAGGGGGCTGAGCGGTGCCAGGGGCCGAGGAGGTTTAGGGGCTGCCCCGAATGAGAGCAGCAAACACCCTCAGACCAGGGATGGTCCCCTGGGAGAGGGATTGGGGTCCCAGCATCGCAGGAGTGCTGCATCCTGAGTGATCCCATCCTTGCTGGAGGCTGCAGCCCAACCAGAGGCTGCTCATAATTCACCCCCCGCAGCCCGGAGTGGCCCGATGGGAACGTCATTCCGGCATCCTAATGGGCCGTGAAACTCCAGCAGGCTCGGGGATACCCGCGGTCCTGTCTGGGAAAAGCTGGAGGAAGGAAATTGTGTGGCAGAACGGTGTGAAACAGCTCGGGAAGAGGCAAAGAGAGGGGTGAGACAGGGGTGGGGGAAGGGGAGCTGTCCCCGTGTCCCTGCCTGGCCCTGGAAGGCGATGCCTTGTGCCTTCCCCATCCCAGCCCCCGGTTTTCCAGCCAGGAGAGGTGTGCCGGGTGAGAGCCGTGGCAACCCTTACACACAGACAGTCAACAAAACCCAGCAAAATGACGACTTTCTCCTTGAAATGCCCGGGGGAGGGCGGGAGGCTCCAGGCCAGCCCTGCCTGCCGTAAACCAGGCTCTAAAACCTCTCAGTGGATGCTGCAGTGGAGCCATGGAGAGAACCTGCTCCAGCTCAGCCACATCCCAGCCTGATGGGAGCAAGAGGCACAGCTGTCTGATCCTCCCACCATGCCAGGAGGGACAGCACAGATCCAAGGTCGTCCCATTCCCTGCCCTTCAGCTGCCTCATCCCACTCATGCCAGCCTGAGGACAGCTGGACCTTGGATTCTGGCCTGGAGAGGTGGGAGAGGGACGCCTTGGATTGATCCTATTGTTTTGGTCTGGTGTACATCTTAAAAGGTATCTAAAAGGCTTCCAAAAAACCTCTTTTTATTTTTTTTTCCTCTTATAATGGAAAAATTCCGCTCAAAGGCAGTTTTCTGAGCTGGATCGGAAAACTTCCCTCCTTTGGAGGCTGTTGGGAACTGTCCTCCACCTTCCTCCCAGCAAAGGCAACTCTCCCACCTCGCCGCTCAGCGGGGACTCAATTACACATATGAGGCTGCCCAGAAGAGTCTGACACGAAACTGGGAAGCCGCCAAGAAATCCCTAATTGAAAGTGGTTTCCCGACGCGTCTGCCGGTGGGGTCCGAGCCCCCTCTGTCACCGTGAGTTACGAGCGCGCCCCCGGGGTTGAAATGAGGCAGAGTAAATCTAATCATGTTTTTACGAGCCCCTTTTTTCCTCCTGCCCTGGGCCGAGCCCCCGGGGCACCACGCTGTGCCTCTTCTCCAGACCCACCTCTTTCCTCGGAGCGACGCGCCCGGCTTTAGGAACAGCTTCGGAGTTCAAGCTCCGATAAACCGAGTCAGCCCCCCCCCCAAAAAAAGCAAGTTTGGGCAGGAGAACAGATGGGATTTCCAGCAGCACATCCCTCGCCTTCTTCTCGGGATACAGGATGTTTGGGAGGGACGGGGATGTGGAGATTTTGGGGGGCACACACACATTTTGGGGAGGGGGGTGTCACACCTCAGGGGCTGAGAGAAGTGAGGGGAGAAGTGTTGTGACATCTCTTTTGCCCCCTCGGGGTCCAGTTTGGTGCCTGGCAGCAGAGCTGTCCCACACCCCTGCGTTTTTCCCTGAATTTGGCAGCGGGGCAGCCCCCAAATTCCCAGGGATCTTGGCCCTGGAGCAGTAAGGAGCCACCGAACAGCATCCCGCCTGCTGCCGGGATCGCTCCAAAGAGCTGCTTCACACCTCCCCGGGCCTCGAGGTCACACACCAGATGTTCCCCATCAACAGGCAGATCCAAGGACATTTTACACCGGATTTCAGCCCCGCAGTCAAATTGCCTTCGTTTTCTCAGAGGCAAGTGATACTCAGTTCTTGGAGCGGCCTTTGGCTGGGAAAGGGGTGGATGCTGATGTGCAAGGAGGGTGATCCATGGGAGATGGAGCAGACAGAGCCCGCCTTCCCGAGGTCTTTTCCAAAATAACAGCCAGAGGGGCTTGGATCTGGGAGGGCACTGTCATCCAGGATGCTGTGCTGACCACCAGGTGCTCGGAGGTTCAGCAGCCTGAGGGGGAGCTGAGCTCTTGTGATGCCACAAGAAATATCCCAGCTCCACGTGGGCTCCTTGTGGATCTCTCCCAACCATGAATGATCCTCGTTCTGCCCCCCAAAACCCCAGGCATCTGGGTCTTCCAGCCAGGTAGAATCCTTTAAAAAGCTGGGGCTCCCAGGGGGGCCATCCCACATTATGGATCCATCCTGAGAATCCAAAGCCCAGCTGAAGGTTTGCAGCTGGAGCTGCTGGGGCAGAGGGGCTCCACTTCAAAGCTGGTTTGCCTTTTATAAAAACCTCTGCCACGGAAATGGGGGTGCCTGGAACTTCCAGATGCCTGGCAGGGCTGCAGATAAAACATTTGGATCATCTGGCTGGCTGGAGAGGGCGGGGGTGGAAGTATGGATGTTAAGGAGACATATGGAAGCATCAGCTCAGAGCAGAGCCCTGCACTGCCCACAGAGACAGGGTTTGCTCCAGAGGGGTGGGAAGCAGTTGGAGAGAAGGACCTGGAGCATGGGGATGAAGGAATAACCCAGCCTTTGGGATGAGCTGAGCCGTGGCCTGGCTGTAGTTTGGGGGGTCAGCCCTGAAAGAAGGGCTGGAGGGGACACAGGCAGTGACCCAGGGCAGAACTGCAGCACCTCAAACCCCTCCAGCATCAAAGCAGTGCTGGGAATCACAGAATCATGGAATGCTTGGAGTTGAAAGGGACATTAAAGATCATCTCATGCCATGGGCCATGGGCAGGGACACCTCCCACTAGCTCAGGCTGCTTCAACCTGGCCTTGGACACTTCCAGGGATTCAGGGCCAGTCACAGCTTCTCTGGGCAACCTGTGCCAGGGCCTCCCCATCTTCCTCATATCCAACCTAAATGGCCCCTCCTTCAGATCCTCCCTGCCCTTGGAAACACAGGAATAGGTTGCAGGGTGCTCCCAGCCAACAGAAATTCAAAATACAATGGATTCCCTTAAATCCCCCACCATGGACCACAGCCAGAGCCACCTGCCCCCAGGCCAGGCACAGCAGGAGCCTGTTATCTCCCTGCTGAATGTGCCTCTGTTCCCAGCAGAGCCTCCCCTGGGGCCCAGGAATCCCAGAGTGCAGCCAGGCCCTTCCCAGTGCCAGCACAAGGAGTCCACCCTGCTCCCTGCTCCCGGGCTTTTGGCATCACTGCCCTTGCTGGGAGATGGGCAGCAGCACACTGGGAATGCTGGTGCTGCAGCAGGGACAGGGGAGCATCCCAAGGGGCACCTCTTGGAGCTGATTTACCCTCATGATTTACCCTCTGGATGTGCTGCATTTCAAAACCCGGATTTCCACTTGAAAGGATCCACCCAGACGGGCAAACTGAACCAGCAGGGAAAGTGATTTGCTCCATATTTATACCTCAAAATGAAAAAAAGAGAGGAATTTCAGATCCAGCCTTTCCTAGACCTTTCCATCTACCTCCCTCTCCTGCCAGGCAACCCTGCACACCAACTCCCCAGCCAATAAATCCTCTCCCTCATTAAACATTGCGGGTCTCAATTAATTAAATGAGCACAACAACCACAGTCCCTTCAGCAATTAGAGAAGTGGCTGAGTAATTAGATGGAATGTTAATTTAATTTCCAGGAGGGGGGGGGGGGGGGAGAAAAAGAGAGAGAGGAAAAGAAGAAGGAGCAAATGAGATTACATTTGATGGGGGGGGGGGAATCAAAAGTCACTTAATCAAAGAGCAATTAAAGTTCCCCAAACTGTGTGGCTGGAAAATAAACCCTTGGAGGGGCAGGGCCACCGGTGTGTGCTGGGAATGATGCTGGCCCAGGTAAAATACAGGAATCCACAGGGATTTGTGTAACCCCCGTCCTGGCTCGGCCTCGCCTTTTCCCTCCATCAGGGAACAAGGAGAAGGATATTGCCTGGCAAACAACTGCTTCATCCTGCCCATACCTCCGGATAATGCTCTTATCAGCCTTCCTCAGCTAAGTGAGATCAAGCCCTCCTTCTGCCAGGAGAAGCAGAAATGCCAGGGGAGCAGCTCCCTGCCGGCTCAGGGGCTGCGGGGAAACCAGGACTGGCATTCCAGGGCATGGATACACTCAGGGTCATTCCCAATGCCAGCAGCTCCAGGGTCACCCAGCCCTGAGCAGCTGCGAGGCACGTGCCCTCCCCGTGGGTTGTCTCCTCTCTGCGTGTTTCCCACATCTGCTCTTGATTTAAATGTTGCTTTCCAGGCATTTGCAGCGTCAACAGGTACCAGAGTTCACCCAGGACCCCTCCCGGGGGCAATGCCCGGAGCCCACCCCAAGGTTTGCCCCAGGGATCAGGGTGGAAAATTTCCCCCTTTGGGCATAAAACACCAGCAAGGAGGGGGATTATTTTCCAGTTCATCCCTCAACTCCTCTATACTGGGGGGATTATCAACAGCAAATTTGCCTGAGGGCTGCCAGCCCCCCTGAGGTCTGGTGGCACTTCCAGACCTGCCTTCCAGGGAGTGGGAGCCCCTTTCCCTTTCCAGACCTGCCTTTCAGGGATCTGGATACACATTCCCAACCCCTCGGTTCTCAGCACCGAGCAGGGGCGGGTGCCAGGCTCTCGGGCGGGATGAACCGCCCGAGCTGAGGCTCTCGGTGGCCTCCTGCCTTATCCCAGCCCGCGGCAGGGTTCGGAGATAAAGGCAGGTTTTGTTGGGTTTAATTAGCGCTGGCGTGGCAGAGCTTGTGGCTGCCAAGGGCTGACAGGCAGCTTAATTAATCCGCTCACCGTTGTCACTTGGAGACGGCTCCGCGGCGGGGAAGTCGGGGGGAAGCCTGGAGAGGAGCAGAGAGTCTCAGCAACACGGAAAAGCCAGTGGGGAGAAGGGATGAAGGAGGTGTTTTTCTCCTTGTTGATGTTTTTCCCCTTTTTTCCCCCCGGTGGGGATAAACCTCCTCCAGCTCTCCAGCTCCACTGATCTCTGAGAGGCAGAATTCCTTTAGCTCCAACCCCTTCCCCACGAAACCATACGGGACCACGGCAGGAGTTTCTCTTTTTGGGAGGGTAAAACGGGGAGTCAGTGGCTCTACAGCCCTTTGGGAAGGGGCAGATGGGTTTGCAAGCACCACGAGCCTGATTTTATTGCAGCAAAGCCTGTGAAATAAAGCAGAGCAGAAGCCTGGTGCGAGCAAACACCCGCACGGATTCCAGGCCCCAAAACTTTTAATTATGATGTGATGCATTCACAGCAAGCCAGGAGGGGGGAGATGGGGGTGGAAAAATCCCCCTGTTTTCCACCCAACAGCTGGATTTGAAATGCTGTAAATGTCTGAAACGTTCTAAGGCTGGAAACCATCAGGGCAGGCAGAGAGTGGAGGTGGCAGGAGCTCAGAGCACTGGGCTGCCACTCTGGGGACAAGGGAGATGTTCCCAGCTCTGGGACTTGTCCCACGGGAAGGGTTTGGTGCTCACACCCTGCTCTTGCCGTGTCCTACGTGCCAGTGGAGGCAGGTGTGCAGGAAGGGTTGTGGGGATGTGGCAGGTACAGGCTTGCTCCGGAAAAAACAGCAGCGGGAGAGCTGGGACCGAGCCTCGGGAAGGCTCAGGGGAATGTGGGGGTCACTTGTGCTCAAGGAAAACAAGGGGAAACTGGGATGGATGAAGAGAAAACGGGGATCAAATGAAAGAGTGTCCAGCTGGACTTATTTAGGCTGGAAAAGGAGGAGCGAGGAGGTGGGATAGAGCACTTCCCACCCCCTCCCTTGGCTCCCCAGATTCCACCCTGCAGATTCCGAGCTCAGTATCCTGGGAGAACCAGACCTCTGCCCCTGCCCTTCCAGGTCTCCTCACCCAGCTCCAAAAATCCTACCCAGATTTGGTGCTGACCCTCACCATGTATCAAAAAAGCTTGTGGAGGGGGTTGTCTCAGGAGGAGGAAACTCCAGTCACTCCCAGAACGTGGCTTTGCCTGGGTGCTGCCCAAATTTAAAGCATGGATGAGTTGTGGGTGAGCTGTGGATGACTTAATTAAGAGTAAATGAGTGGATGAGCTGTGGATCCTCCTAAGCGAGGGCTTGGGTGGGTGCCAGGCTGGGCTGCTCCCACCCTGGGTGGCAGGTCCTGGCCTGCATCCCTCACAATTCCCTGTCCAGCTGCTGGATCATCCCTGGGAACCTCGTGGGCAGCAGGCAGATGTGCCTCACTGCTTGGCTGGTTCATGGGATGAGGAACCCACGAGCTGGGCTTGGATGATCCTTGTGAGTCTCTTCCAGCTCAGGATGTGAAGGTGCCTTCCAGTACCTGAAGGGAGCCACAGGAAACATGGAGAGGGACTTTGGACAAGGGCCTGGGGTGCCAGGACAAGGGGGAATGGCTTCCCACTGCCAGAGGGCAGGGATAGATGGGATAGTGGGAAGGAATTCCTCCCCGTGAGGGCGGTGAGGGGCTGAGATGGATTTCCCAGAGAAGCTGTGGCTGCCCCATCCCTGGCAGTGTCCAAGGCCAGGCTGGAAAACCCTGGGCTAGTGAGAGGTGTCCCTGCCCATGGCAGGGGGTGGAATGAGATGATCTTTAAGGTCCTTCCAATCCAAACCATTCCATGACTCCACAATTCCATGACACTCCGTGATTCCACGAAACCCCCTCTCTGCTCCGCCATCACTCTCAGAGATCCCTCCAGCAGGTCCACTCGGATCCAAACAGCCCCAAAAAGGCAGCAAGGAGAACTTTTGCCTAACAGGAACCTGTCTGTGCCGTGCAGAACACGCTCAGAGATCCCAATTCCCTCTCTCCCTGAGCTGCTCCCGCGTCCCGGAGTGGGACACCGTAAAACCAAGCGTGTCCCCTCCTCTGCGAGCCCCGTGGAGTGGGGAGTGAGGTGGGGGAGACACTTGGGATCTGCTCCCGGGGTTTTGCAGAGCTTGCATAATCCCCGCAGCGCCCCCGGGATGCCGCTGCCCTTCGCTGTTTATTTGCTTAGCAGCAATTAGAGCGGCGTAATTACAATCAGCGCTCGTTTACAGAAAGGATCACTCCGCTTTGGCTTCTGGGCTCCCCCAGCCCGGAGCCACGCGCCAAGACAAACCTCGGGATGCGGGGCTGAACCTCGGGGAGCGAGGAAAATTAACGCGGCCAGGGGGATGGAAAATAGGAGAAGGGGAAGGAGGGCGAGACCTCACCATCACCACACACAGACCCCCTCCCCCTCCGAGCCGGCTTGGCTCAGCTTTCCCGCTGGATGAGTTTCCCTCGGGATGGGAAAGCTGGGAGCGCGCTGGGATGTTTATGCGCGCTGTCAAGGGGACGGGAAGGGCCACATCGCACCTTTTAATTGGGAATTAAAGGCCAAACCGGCTCCATCCCGGCAATTAGAGGGGGTTTGGAAAGGCGGGAGCATCGCTCCCGTCATCGAAACGTCAACAGGTTTATGTGGGTTTGGGCAGGGTCAAAACTCACCTTTTTACGAGCGCGTTGCAGCATCTAAAGGCTAAAAAAAAAGGAAAAGAAAAAAGAAGTCCAGAGACAGCAGCTCATCCCGAGTTTTCTTCCTTCCCTGCAGCAGGCTGGCTTGGCTTTACTCCTGAGAAATCAAAGGAAAGGCTGTAAGTATTAGGTTGATTTTCTAAACAATTCCCCTCTGAGCTTTTAAATAAGACCCAGGTTTTCGAGTAAGGGCAGTGCAGGGCTGCTGAAAACAGCAGCGAGGGGAGGAAAAAAATCCCCAAAACACCCACTTTTCATCCACAAAAACACTCGGATGAAAATATTTACATTTTCTTCCTCCGTGTTTTCAAGGCTTGGCTGGAAAAAAAAAAGCAACTTCTCTGAAACTTCAGAGGGGGGGGAAAAAAACGAAGCAAAAGTTGATTGATCTCCTCCAGAATGCAATAGGTGAAACGAAGCCATTAGCTTTGGTTTTCCAAAGATATTCGGGGTTTGTTTTTCCCAGGGCTTTTTTTTTTTGGGGGTGGGGGGGTGGATGTAAATAGGATGAAGGAGGCAGGAAGAGCTGGTCTCAAGGGAGAGGATGTCTGTGAGTGCCTGCCTCAGGAGAACACTTGTCTGGCTGCCGGGCCCTGCTCCCTGGGATCTGCTCTCCATCCAGGGAGGTGATGACAGGCTGTGCCTCACTCCTGGCAGCCACAGCAGCGAGGGGGGATTTGCTCCGAGCTCAGGGGAGGTGAGGGTGGTTGCACAGACTCCCAGAATCCCAGATTGGGTTGGATTGGGAGGGACCTTAAAGCTCATCTCGTTCCACGGGCAGGGACACCTTCCACTGTCCCAGGTTGCTCCAACCTGGCCTTGGGACACTTCCAGGGATGGGAGAGCCACAGTTTCCATGAACAACCCGTGGCAGGGCCTGCCCACCCTCACCGAGGGTATTGGGAAAGGATCCTTCCATGGGAGGGTGGGGAGGGCTATCCCATCCCTGGAAGTGTC
>JAWWES010000082.1:1176594-1190951 GCA_035583135.1 Lophotriccus pileatus
CCCATCCCTGGAAGTGTCCAAGGCCAGGTTGGAGCAACCTGGGACAGTGGAAGGTGTCCCTGCCCATGGCAGGGGGTTGGATCTAGATTACATTTAAGGTCTCTTCTAACCTCACACAGCCCCCAGGGGCGATCAGCCAAAAACCTTCACGAATTAAAACCCTTCCATCCCACAGAATCCTCATCCCGAGGTGTGGAGGGACCTGAGGACTCTCAGCCTGGCTCAGGCAGCCCAACCCTGTCCCCCAGCGCTGTCCCCTCTTCCCCTCTCCCTTCCATCAGCAGGGATCGTTCCCGTGGGTTGGGAGCCAGAGCCAAATCTCATCTCCGGAGGATACATTTTCAGACAGTTTACACATTCTGGCTTCCTGCTTTTAAATATCTCGGGTTCCTTTGTTTTCCATCACCTGCGAAGGAGGTGTGAGAGCACTCAGTGTCCCCGCCTGACTCTGGGGGTGATCCTGCCCCCAGCACGGCTTTGGAAGGCGCCAGAAGCCAAACACCCTGAAGGCAATCTCAGCCCTGTTTCTCCGCCTCGGGTGGTGAGACACAACCTTCTCCCCCCCAGGGCAGGGGAGAAACACGGTGACAACAGAGGCGTCCAGACCCACCTGGGAGGAACCACTCTGAGGCTCCATCACGGCTCCTGCCACGTCCTGGGATGGTCCAGAGGAGCAGCCCCACACTCAGGAATCAGCTGGTGTTTACTGGAGCAGGATGGGAAAGAAACAAAAAGAGAAAGGCATTATTTTCACCCTATCAAACACTCTGGGAAGTGTGTTTATTCTCTACTTGTCTCTACTGCCTGCCAGCAGCTTGGCACTGGTCTGGTCTCCAACCCTGAGCTCAGAAACCCATCCCAAGGTGGCAGCTCTTTGGGCAAGCCCAGCCTGGCCAGGGTTGCTAAATACTGGGATGCCCCAGGCCACTTCCAGCCCCTTGGGCCAGGGGGATGCCCCTTTCTGCAGTAGGATCATGGAGCTGCAGGAACGAGAGCAGTGGGATGCGCTAGCTCAGTGATTAAGGAGCTGGGGAGGTGGCTGAGCATCTCTGCTCCATCCCTCGGAGGACCCCCCTGCCACCAGCCCTGTGAGGGGCCAGGGCTGCCCTGAGCCAGGAGCTGCATCCTGGCCTTTTGTTCTCCTGGAAGAGCGTGCAGGAATTGGGTGCCAGCCACGAGAGCTTGTGCTGGTGCTGCTTCCTCCCCTGGCACGCCGCGGGCCGGGCAACTCTGGCCAACTCTGGCTTGCGTAAACAGCCCGAGTAACGAAGATAAACGAGGCTGAGTGGCAGGGGAGGCTGCACGTCTGCCAGGCAGCCCTTCCCCTGCGGAGCAGGGAGTGCTGCAGGGCTCTGGAGCCGCGGTTTGGGGCATCCCATGAGGTGTTCCACGGGATGGCTGAGCCTGGATCCCTCAAACCACCCCCTGCTTGTTTTTAGAGCACGGGCAGGGGGGTTAAAGGGGTTGTGACACTGGTGGAAGAATTCAGTTGTGGAGGAGCACATATTCCAGCTTGGATCAGCCTGGAGAAGAGGAGACTGAGGGGAGATCTCATCACTGTAACTTCCTCATGAGGGGAAGCAGAGGGACAGGTCTGAGTTCTGCTCTGTGAGCAGGGACAGCACCCAGGGAACAGCTGGAGCTGTGCCAGGGGGGTTGGGATGGATATTGGGAAAAGGTTCTTCTCCCAGAGGGTGGTGGGCACGGCCCCAAGGCTGCCAGAGCTCCAGGAGGGTTTGGACAACACTCTGAGCAAATCCCACAGGGTGAGATTTTGGGATGTCCTGGGCAGGGCCAGGGGTTGGACTGGATGGTCCTCCTTCCAATTCATGACATTCCATGACTCTTTGATCTCCCTGATCCAACCCTGGAGGTGATGCCGATGCTTCCCACTCGACTCGCTGCCCCCGCCCCAGGTCCTGTGTCTGAGCTGCACCTTCTAAGGGATACAAAAGGTTAATGTTTAAAAAAAACCCAACAAACCCTGTCTTGAGCCCTGCTAATGCCTCTGGAGAATGGAGCACCCCTGCCAAGAAGCTTATCTGAGGCTCTTTGTGAACAAAGTGAACCCTGGAAGGTGCCGAGGCTCGGTGACAGGGAGCAGGGATGCGAGCCAAGATCCCTGCCTCTGGCTAGAGGAGAAATTTCCATCTTAGAGAGGAGCCACCCCCTTCTGATAACCCTGCAGTTCCCACCACTGGGAAGGGCCTCAGAGGGTCGAGGAGCTTGTTCCTCGGAGGCTGCCAGAAGCATCTCACGGCTCCGACTGCAGGGATGGAGATCTCGGCTAAAAAGCATCCTGAGGGATGCAGCACAGGGCAGGAGTCCATCCCCTGAGCTCCACAGGGCCTTTCTGCTGGCTCCTGCAGCTGTGACCAAGCACAGCCCATCTAGAACTCTGTGTTTATTTTCAACTGGGTGGCTCGAAAAACTGAAGTTGGGCCCCACCAGTTCGTGGGAAATTTAATCCCACAGATCACTGCTCCGGAGCTCCCGTGCGGCGGCAGCTCCCTGACCCTGGAGTCGGAGCCCTCTCCGTGCAGCTGGGACACCGAGCCTTGCTCAGCCTGGGTTTTACTGCCTCTGCAGCTGGAAAACCCGTGGGCAAAATCTGAAGGGAAACCCCTCTGCCCTTCCTAGGGAAAGGCAGGGAAACCGACACGAGGTAGAAGTACAGGGAAGGGATCGCCGGGATGGGCTGGAGGTGCTCCAGGGGCAGCCACAGCCCTTGTGCGAGGTTCAGGTAGTCACTGAGCTGCTCCTGGTGTCTCCCCCTCTCCATGGGAACTGGAACTCGCTGTGCCAGGTTGGATTTACCCCCTAAAATCAGGGCAGGAGACTTGTGAGATGTCCCTGGGGCACAAGGGGAGGAACAGGTCACTCCGCTCCCGGAGAGCCTCCAGCTGGGAGGAGCTGGTGTGGGAAGATCCCAATTAGCCTTGGCAGGCAGCACGAGCCAAACTTCCTCTTATCCTCGTGCCCTGCTGATCCCCTGGAGTGGCAGCAGGGGTTTAATCTCCATGGAGATGGATCTAATACCCACCCGTGATCCGCCGCGGGTGGTGGCCTGGCTGCTCGTGAGGATCCAGCCTACCTCCTTCCCGCTGGTCTCCATCCCTTTTGGAGGTTGGGATGCCAGGGCAGGGCTCGGGAAATGATCTCCAAGCCTCCAAGCCTGCATGCACAAGAAGGGGAGAAGCCTTTTTTGCTGATATCCCGCAAAAAAAATGCACCTGCACCTTGGATCTCGTGGAGGGAGAGACCTGAGGAGGCTGCACAGCACGTGGATGGGGCTGGAGCATCCCTGAGGAGCAGAAGGCATCCTTTGGCACGTGATAAACTTTATATGTGGCACTGACACAGCAGATTTTGGAGCTGCTGCTGGACAGAGAGATGGCAGCAGGTCACAGAATCAGGGAATGGGTTGGGTTGGAAGGGACCTTAAAGTTCATCTCATTCCAACCCCCTGCCACGGGCAGGGACACCTTCCACTAGATCAAGTTGCTCCAAGCCCTGTCCAACTTGGCCTTGAGCATTTCCAGGGCTGGGGCAGCCACAGCAACCAGGAGGTTCAGAGCTGAGCCCCTCAGATGCCTGCAGGGGTGAGCTGCTCTTTCCAGTTCCAAAGCTGGCTGGGTTTTTATGGAATCAGAGTCAAAAAGGAGCTAATCTTGGCATTCCTGACAATCAGCTGCTGCTGCTGAAGACTACCTAGAACCCAATCCTATTTGGCAGCCACCTGCTCTTGCCTCCTGCAGCAGTGACAGGGAGTGAGGGAGCCAGAGGGCAGGAGGGTCTCTGGTTGTGAGGTTTCCTTCCCTCTCCTTCTTGGGGACACACCAGGGGGGCTGAAGACATTTGCTAAGAGAAGAAAAAGCAGGGATAAGTCATGAAAAGGTTCTGCAATGGATGAGCTCTCATTTAGACTCCAAGAAAAGCCTGTTGCTCCTGGGATTACTCCCTCCCCTCTGCCTAAAGGAGACAGTCAAAGGAGCTGAACATTTCAGCTCTGCCTCTCAAGGTGATGGCAGATTATCCGGCTTTCTTGCTCATCCCAAGCTCCCACTCCGAGGATTGGCAGAGCTGCTGCTCTCTCAGGCTCTCTCCTCCACCAGGCCACTCCAATCCCCCCCTCCATGTCCCTGGAAGCAAAGGCAAGGCAGGGATTTTTGCATTCCAGTGCCAGGCCAGCCCTCTCGCTGTGGCACAGAGGTTGTGGCCAACCCACCGTGGTCCAGCTCCCTCTGGCTGAGCCTCCCTGCAGGAAGCACTGGTGGGATAATGGTGGTGTCTGGGTGCATTAAACCAAATTGTTTGCTGCACTCTCTGTTTTCCTGCAGCCCCAGCCAGACCCCAAGACTATTTATCTTGGCTGTGAAATCCCCACCCCTCACTGGAGCATGAAACCACAGAGATTTGTTAATAGAAACCAAAGCAGAAACCACCACTTGGGCTTGCAGGCAAAGGGCCTTGTGCTGCTGTCGCAGCTCAGAGCCCTGGAAATGGTGTCCTGAAGGGATCTCTGGATCTGCTGCTGCTCTGAGGGATTGGGGTCTCAGAGCTCTGTCACCCCAGGGGGTGATTCCCTGCAGTGGGATTGCAGCCAGCCCAGATTCTGGAAATCTCCTCCCCTGTGCCCAGTCCTGCCCAGAACTCTCCCACATCTGCTCTCATCTCATGGAGTCATGGTCCCAGCCGAGCTCGGAGTCACACAGGGCAAGGTGCTGGGCACGGGTGGATCCACCTGCTCCTCCCACTGGGAAAGACAAGGATTGGGAAGGCACAGAGCTGCTGGTGTGGTTGTCAAAGTCAGGAGCAAGCAACAGCTCTCAGGGTGATGTGGAGATCACCCCAAAATGGCTGCAAAGCAGCTGGGTGAAGATCTCCCCCACCGGTGTCACAGAGCAAACCCCATGAGTGCCCCGAAAAGTTAATCCAGTCTGATTTTAAGCAGCTCTAACACTGAGATTCCCTCTCTCCCTTTAGGAGACTCTCAGGCCACGTCTCCATGACAGATTTTACCCAGCTTTTCCTCATCCACTTGGACTTCAACCCAGCTGAGACCATCTGGTGTCCGTGGCTGTGCAGGGGTTCCTGTTTCAGCTGAAACAAGATCTGAGCTTTGCTCAGCCCCCACCAACCATCCAGGCTGCAGCACGTTAAATAGCAAAGCAAGGCCAGGAGCAGGCTGAACTGGGAGCCCTAACCTTTCCCCTGAAAGAATTTTCCCTAATATCCAACCTAAAACTTCCCCTGGTGCAGCTTGAGGTTTCCTCTCCTCCTGTCCCTTGTTCCCCGGGAGCAGAGCCCAAATCCCCCCTGGCTCCCCTCTCCTGTCAGGGAGTGGGGAGTGGGAAGGTCCCCCCTGAGCCTCCTTTTCTCCAGGCTGAGCACCCCCAGCTCCCTCATCTGCTCCTGGTGCTCCAGCCCCTTCCCAGCTCCGTTCCCTTCCCTGGACATGAAGTTCTGGGGGAGATTCTCTGATTTATCCCCCACTGAGAATTCAGGTTTGGTGTAGGACAGAAAACTGAGCCCCCAGACCCAGGTCAAAGTCTCTCTGTGCTGGAGGGATCCTTGAGGTGGTCAGGACCTTGTCCAGGGCATCCAGGAGCTTTGGAGCTGTCCCTCAGGAGGGCTGCCTTGTCCCACATACTCCTCCCTTCCCAGCAGTGGTGGGTGGGAGCTGGTTCCCATCACCCTGCAACTCTCACCAGTGAGGTCATTTTATTTCCTGAGCAAGAGAGTGGCCAAAGCCACCCCCCCACACCCCACCCTTATCCCCCCCAGCAGCTCACAGACACCCCTTTAATTAAAACTGCTCTCCAAAACACAAGTCACAGTTCATATCTGGCACGAAATGGTCCGAAGAGAATGTGCAGATCCCGGCCCCGAGCAGCAGAACGGGGGCTCATTTCCTTTTAGCCCGTGCACACATCATGCACAAGCACATATTCATATAAAATGTGAAGGCACAGATGTGTGCACACATGTTCTGGAACACAGAGAGCTGTTACAAACCTGCTCAGGCTCCACAGATGCCCCCAAAAAGCCAGGAATTCACGGCAAAATCTCCCTCGCAGCAAGTTTTCAGAAGCTTTCGAGAAGCTCCAAAGGGAAGGCCCTTTGAGGGGGGTGGTTTTCCAGCCCTTCTGGAGGAGGTGGGTGAGGACATGGAGCCCAATTAGGGCTGGAAACAACATCCTACCTGCATTTGGGATGGGGAGAAGCATCTCACCAGATGGTTCTGGGTCGTTCCCTGGGTCGTAAATCTGTCGTCACCCTCCTCCGTATCTCGGGGATCTGGTTTTCCTGAGCTGGGCTTAGCAGATATTTTTGTAAGGCCAGCCTTGGTTAATCCAAACAGAGGAGCCTCCCGTTGCTTTTTGCTCACTGCAAGCAGATTTCAGCTTCCTAAAGGGCTGGGAGAAAGGAATAAATCCCCACAGGGTGTAAAAAAGAGGAGGATTAATGCTGTGGACTCACTACCAGGGGTGCTGAGCCCCCTTTTCCTCAGGGAAATGACTCCTGGTGGGGCAGAGCTCCTGGGAACAGGGGTTGGTGTCACTTGTCCCCAATCCCCGCTCCACAAATCCTCTCCCACGCCGGGATGGGGCCGTTTTCACGTGCTGTGAGCACTCTCTGCCCCCTCAGCTCATTAAACATCTGATATTTCTGGCTGGACCTAAAAAAAAAAAGGAGAAAAATTAAAAATAACAATAATTCAGGCCCGTTTCTAACCTTGGGTGGCTTCACTTTCTGCTTTTGCCATTCCCTCTCTTAACGACTCCCAGAGCTGGGATGGCAGGAGGAGGATTGATATCCAGACCTGCTCTCTCAGGGATATTGGGCTGAGTTTTTTTTTGGGGGGAGCCAGGAATAAAGATCCCTGTTTTTCCAAGACAAGGGGAAGCATGTTCAGGTTGATAAATACCCATCAGCAAAAGCCATCAGGTGATGGAGTGAACTAGAAGGGGAAAAATAAAAGACAACAAAGCCCTGGCATTCCCAGGGGAACATCTCCATGGCCTTTTGTTCCATGCAGGATTTCTGATGGGTTTTCTTGGGGTGTTTGCTGCAGGTTTGCACGTGTGTCCATCTGTTAAGGGGATGGACCATCAGATCTTCATTTCAATGAACCTTGTTCTTAGAAACCACAATTAAGGGGCTTCCCAGCACCAGTTTCTCCTCTTGGTTCTTCCCAGCACCAGGATTGGGGTCACCCATCAGGAAATCATCAGCACCAGGAGCTGGCAGTGGGCTCTCCAGCACATGAATCCCCAGAAATCCTCACTTCCAGTGGGAAAGAAGACACTTCTGAACCTCAGTTTTCTCCCTTGGAAAATAAAGATGATGATAAGCATCATCCAAACCCCTCAGTGGAGGGCCCCCTTAACCAGTCCCTGTGTGTCAGAGTCTCCTGATTTTTAGGGTCAATCCCAAAACCTCAGCTTTCCAAAGTGATCAGACCCCTCTAGAGAACTTTATCCACTCCTGGGGGCAGCAAAAAAACACCGAGACGTCACCCCAAAAGCCCAAGAATTAAACAAACAACAAAAAAACAGTAAAAAAAAAAAAAAGGCTGTTTGTTATTTCCTCTTTAACCTGGTTGCTTTTGGTTTGTTATTTCCTCTGGAACCTGGTTGGTGTTCAAGGTAATGGAGCAGTTTATGACAGACCAGGGACAGGGGGTGGTTTATCACCCCAAAATAATTGGGGTCACAGCGCTGCCACGGGAAGCACCGTCTGCGCCGTCCTTCCTCCCCCAGTGGCTGACAGCAGTGAAAGCCCTGATTTACTGCAGCAGCAGAGGTTTGTGTCTAATCCTTTCTGGGATCCCTCACTCTGGGAAACTCCAGGAGGGGAGCAGGCTCAGCCCTGAGCTTGGGGCTGCAACGGGTCCGAGCGGGACGGACCCTCCGTGGTGGATCTGAGCTGGTGTGGGATCACACCTGGACCTGGACTCCCTGAAAGCCCCGGGAAGGAGAAGCATGGGATGCAAAGCTTGACTCAAAGCTTGACTCAGCACCTCCCCTCTCCCCAGACGTGACCAGAGAACCAGCCCAGTCCCCCCGTCAGTGCCACGTTCCAGGAGGAAAGCCAGGACGTCATAAAACTCGGAACTAATTGCCCCCAGATGGCTCATTAAAGCCCCAAGAAAATTCTTCCAGGGTCAGGAAAGCACTTGTGGAAAGCACCAGGAGGTCAGGCAGCCAAACCTGCCCTGGGGGGGCTACGGAGCAGCCACAGCTTGGTGACACCTGAGCCGTGAGTCCCTGGCTCAGCAGGAGCTGCCTGGAAGCAGGACCAACTTCCCAACAAGCAAAGCAGCAGCTCTGTTTGCTTCCTAGCAGAAATATATTCAGTTTCACAAAGAATCACGGGGATGGATTGGGATATTTCCACTGTTGAAACAGGGCAGGTATTTCGGAGGTACAAAACCCTCCTCCGACCGCTGGGGTCTTTCTAACGGCTTAAAATCCCTCTTAACCTGCTGTCACCAAATCCAGGAGTCTCAGCATTCCCTGTCCGTGATACCAGGCAGGTTTTACTCCTCCCCAAGTATTCCTGCTGAACGAGAGGCCTCTGTATCCCACAGGGGACCAACATCCCGTGGGATGACGGCCCCGAGTCCTGCCCGGGCTCAGGAAGCCTCGGGGTGACCGAGGTGACGTGGCTGGTGGAAGCTGCTCCATCTGCAACTTGTCCTGTGCCAAAACAGCAGCAGGGAGATAAGCAGCCTCAGAGGTCTCGTGGAAAACTCCGACAGGGAGGTTATTTCGAGCTGGCCTGGCTCGCTTTTCCTGCTGGATGCCGTCCCTGCTCCTTGTGTGCAGGCATGGGATGAGCTGGACCTTGTGTCTCTGGAGGACAGGACAGGGGACCGAGCTGTCCCCGCTGATGGGAGGGGAGTGAGGGCAGCAGCAGTGGGCTCAGATGTCTGTGGGAACATTTCCACCAAGGAAAAGCAGCCCAGCAACACACCACAGGCTGAACTGAGCTCCAGGTTCCCACTGGAGTGGCCAACAGAGAGGACTTCACGTGGTGCAGTATCCTCCTGGTCTCCATCTGCAGAATTCCTTCAGTTCAGATGCTTTTGCCTGGGGAAGGGGAGGAGAGCTGAGCCAGGGGCAGGGAAAGTGCAGCAGCCAGGAAATTTAAACCCAGGAAAATTAAACTCTGGGAGTGAAGGGGCCTGAGCTCGCTCTGCCCGAGCTCTGCCCCAGCTTCTCTGGGCAACCTGTGCCAGGGCCTCCCCACCATCCCAGGGAAGAATTTCTTCCCAATATCCCACCTAAACCGACTCAGTCCTGCCTCTCCTCTCTGCAAACCCTGACTCGAGGACGTGCCTCTGTCCCCACAACACCAGGCTCCATGATTTGCTCTGAGTCTCATCCCACACCCTCATCCTGCTTGTTTTCCGCTCCACTTGATCTCCCCCTCCTGCAGTCCCCGCTGGCTTCACTTCTCTTGCTTGGGCATGAAACATGCCTAAAACACAATAAAAAGAAAATTTAACCAAAAAAATATTACATCAACGACCCCACCCCGGTCCAGGAGCTCCTGGAGGGGAAGAGGGCTGGGACACAGCCAGCACTTGCTCCTCACCACACCCCTGCAGAGACGGGAATCGGGGGCCTTGGCGCTTATTTTGGGAAGAGCCGAAGGGAAACCATGACCGAGGCTGATGGGGAGGAGCAGACATGGAGCCAGCTGATGGCATTTGCTGGCTGCCAGGGGAGATAAGCCCCGTGCCAACACGTGCCAGCCGGCACCGCCTGCGCCGGCTCCCAACGCCGCCGAGCCGCGCGATTCCCGACACCGGGAATGTTCTGCAGAAGGAGGACCAGGGGATCCTCCTTGAGGCTCATCAGAGGAGGAGGGGGCTGATTCCAGAGCAAGGAATTTTTTTGAGGGATGGAAAAAAAACCCCCCAGTGTCTGGGAAAACGGGTTCCTGGGATATGGGAATTGCACAGCAGCCAGTTGTGGAGGGGGACAGGGATTGTGGTTCATCCTGGAGGTTTTGGAAGCAGGGAAAGGGCAGGGGGAGCCAGGGCGGTTAAGAAGGAGAATAAGCAATGGGCCTAAGGCTTTATGAACTGTAAACACTGCGATGGAGGAGCTTTGTATTCAAAATAAGCAAAGGCAAATTAAAGGAGGGGATCAGGGGGAGGGAGAGACAGAAGCGAGGAGAAGGAGGGAGAGCAGGGATCTGCGTCAGCGGTGCCAGGTGAAGGGAAAGCTCTTCCCCAGGTTCTTAGCAGGAAGGGAAACCCCAAGAAAGTGCATGGGGAAAGTTCACCTGAGGGAAGGGAAGAGCACAAAGCATCTTTGGATGCAGGAGGCAGCAGCCAGCCTGAGAAGCCTGGGAAAGGTCCATCCAGCCGAGGTGTGCATCCATACAAAGTGCCGAGCCAGGAGAAGGGATGGATGTGCAGTGTCAGATGCCTTCACATGCGCTCCACTTTTCACCCAACAGGTTCCATGACCGCTGGGACACATTCCTGTGCCCCTGAGCTCTCCCTGGCAGCCTCCTTCCCTCTCCAGGCTTGGATCCATCCGATCAGTCGTGCCTGGAAAAGCTCTCCGCAGCTCCTCAGGATGGATCTGTATTGATCCACCCCAGCTCCAGGGTTTCTATCTCCATTTATCAGGCCTGCACGTCCCCTTAATCCCATCTCAGCCCTCCCCAAAGTCAGGAGATAAGAAGCAGCCTGGAAGGGCTGATAAAAGGGAACTGAACAAATCCATTAATGCTGTCCCTGTGCCAGGAATTACAAATCCCAGCCCTTGGTAATTAGGCTTTGCCAGCCAGAGTCCCAGCACAGCAAAGCCAGAGAGGAAAGTCAGGCTCACTAAAATTCATCCTGAGGGAAAAAAGCAACACCTGGAGAAGTAGGAGATTTTGGGTGATTTTTCCAGGTGTGGTATTGAGAGGCTGAACCCTCCCAGCTCTCCCAGCCTGGCTCCAGAGCAGAGGGGCTCCAGCCCTTGGAGCATCTCCTCCTCTGGACTTATTCCAGCAGCTCCACATCCCTCCAGTGCTGGAGAGCCCAGAGCTGGATGCAGGATTGCAGGTGGGGTCTCACCTGAGCGGGGCAGAGGGGTAGAACCACCCCCCAACCCTTCACCTGCTGCCCACACTGTGCCCAGGACACCCCTTGGCCTTTCCAGATCTCTCATATAAAAAACCCAAACCACCTCAGCAAAGCCCAGCTCCCAGGAGAATTCAAATTCGGGACATTCTGTCAAGGTCCGAAATCAGAGAGTGGAAGAGAACAAAGGGGGGTAACTGGGACACGTTTTGATCGTGACCTCTGGAAGAAAAAGCTTTCCTTGTGTAAATGGGGATTACTGGACTTTTCAAAAGGCACAGTTGGTTTAGCTTAACCCCTCCCCTCCCCATTTTCCTTGGTATGTGGCTAATGGGTACACCAACAATGTAAAAGCTAATACAATAAATAAATCAAGACACTCATCCAACCAACACCCAGCCTGGAACAGATCCAGGTTCTATTTTAATTGGCATCTTCCAAAAAAAAAAACCATGAATCCTTTCTCAGGAAAAATAAACTACAACCACTTCAAGGGGAAAAACTTTCTAAGGTTTGCCCAGGATCTCCCAATCTATGGCAGGCAGGACTCCAGGTCAGTGTTAGTGAGCACCTGGTATCACCCTGACACCCAAACCCAGGGATTTTTTCCCTTTTTCAGGAGGTTTTTTTGGAATCCTGATGTTTATGGGTCCAGCAAGTGGGATTTTCCCACTCCCAGCCCCGTGGAAGAAGCTGTTGGTCCTTCTCCCCCCTGGAAGCGATGACGAGGTGCTCCATCTTCCTCCCAGCTCCCACTTGAGCAGCCCAGAGGCTCGTTAGGAAATGGACCTAATTAAGTTTGATGGATGGGGACTGGGGATTATTCCTAATCTCCGTGCAGCAGCCAGACCAGAAAGGATATTTCACACAAGGATTCAGCTGCAAACGCTCTGCAACTGCACAGCACGTGCCTGCTCCGACTCCACGGAGCCAGAACCGCTTCCCAAGCTTTCAAATCCCGAGCAAAAGGCCAGGGAATGGGGAGGGAGAGTGTGGAATGAGTGTCCTGGCTGCTGTGCTGGAATGGGAACTGTTGCAGAATGAGCTAAGCCGAATTTTGATCCTAAGGACAGTCCTCCCCAGACTAGTCCTTGAGTTCAGGTGTTTTGCTGGATAAAAAAATAATTGGTTTATAAAGATACATAACAGGACTAAATCACAGGAAATCACAGAGCTAAGCCCAAAACTTTAAGCCCATCAAATGTTAAATATTCCCCCCCCCCTCACACACACAAAAAAAGAGGTTTTCCCAATGGTCCTTTTCTGTGTTCTCCATCCCACCTTCTCTGATGTGGGTGAGGAAGATGCTCAAACATCCAATCCTGTCCTTGAGCGTTTCAGTCTTTCCATGTGGGCATGAAACAGTGGAAGAAATCAACAAAGAAAACACAAAAAAGAATAAACTCCAGTTCTCTCAATTCGAGGTTAAAACCAAAAAAAATCAAACAAGTTCTCCAAGTTCTTTGACCTGGAGATCTCCCAGCAGGAGAAATCAGGGATTTTTATGTCACAGCAGAGAAAAGTACAAGGGAACAGCAGGGATAACTCCATTTCAGGCCTCTTGGCTGCAGGCAGGTTAGCTCAGACCCCAGAGCACAACATGCTCCAGCAACACCTGGGAAGGAAATGTTCCTGACCTGGAAAAGGGGGGAGGTGTGGGGAATATTTGGGATGAGCCAGATCAGCTCCTCAAACCGGTTTTCTGCAATTCCAAATAGTTGCATCAGGGCAAAGGAGAGAACCACCAGGGCAGTGGAGGGAAAATCCAGAGGTATCCAAGGGAAACGATGCTTTGAACGCCGCGGTGAAGGATTCCTTCCCCAGATTGCGGTCAGGAAAATCCCTTCTGCTTTAGCTCTCCCACACCGGGTCATCTGGGAGCAAGTGCCTGCGTGAAGGCAGGGATGAGCTTCTCCCTGCCCAGGTGTTCGTGGCTCACCTGACCTCGGGGCAGGAGCCACAGCTCCTGAACATCAACTCCCACCCTCACCGGCAGCACCCGATCCTCTGCCATCCCGAATTCCACCGGGAAAACCGGGATGGAGCTGTGGCTGGTTCCTGAGCAGCAGCACCCCCCCCCCGGCACCCACGGCTGGGCTCCCGCGGGCTCATACCCCCCTCTCGTGGCAAGCACACGGCTCCCCGACCCCCCCACCCCACACACACACACGCAGGGAAGGCTTTTCCAGCTCTGCATCCCGCTCCGGATCTCCAGAGCTCTTCCCAGAGGCTCTGCTGATGAGGCACATGAATATTGATGACCCGCAGAGATGCGGCGGAAAAAGCAGCTGCAGGGAGAGATTCTCCAGAGCCAAGTTCAGCAAAAGCTGCCGAGTGCAGAAACCTCCGGGGCAGGGAAAGGAGAGGGAACGGGGACATTTTGTGGGGAGAAACATGTTTGTGCTTAGGAGAGCGTGATAAGGGGGAAGGGGCACCCCAATTCCTGATGTGAAAGCTTTGGGAAAAGACCTTCCCGTGTTCTTAGAACCCTGTGGGAGAGCAGTTGTACAGCTGGACAGACCTGCATGGAACGTCCTGAGCTGGGAGGGACCCCCAAGGATCATCCAGGCCCAACTCCTGGCCCTGCCCAGGACACCCCAACAATCCCAGCCCGTCCCTCAGAGCGTTGTCCAAACCCTCCTGGAGCTCTGGCAGGGCTCTGTGTTGCCATCCTGCCTCGTAGGTTAAAACAAGCACAGATGGGCTCTGGCTGCCATTCCCTGACTCAATTTTGGGTGTTTTTTTGGGGGGCCAAATCCAGAGGAGGCCACCAAGATGATCAGGGGGATGGAGCAGCTCTTCTGTGAGGAAAGGCTGGGAGAGCTGGGATTGTTCAGCCTGGAGAAGGCTCTGGGGTGACCTGATTGTGGCCTTGCAGTGCCTGAAGGGGACAAGAAAAGATGGAGAGGCACTAATTTCCCAGGGCCTGGAGGGACAGGACAAGGGGGAATGGCTTCAAACTGATAGAGAGTAGGGTTGGATGGAATATTGGGAAGGAATTCTTGCCTGTGAGGGTGGGGAGGCCCCGGCACAGGTTTCCCAGAGCAGCTGTGGCTGCCTCTGCATCCCTGGAAGTGTCCAAGGCCAGGTTGGAGCAACCTGGGATAGTGGGAGGTGCCCCTGCCCATGGCAGGGGGTGGCACTGGATTATCTTTAAAGTCCCTTTCCACCCAAACCATTCCATGAATCCATGATTTAAAGCAGAGTTATATTCTTATCCTTAATATCTCCACAGAGGCATTCACACATTTTAAGATGGAAT
>JAWWES010000082.1:1191051-1208423 GCA_035583135.1 Lophotriccus pileatus
GCTGCCCCATCCCTGGAAGTGTCCAAGGCCAGGTTGGAGCAACCTGGGATAGTGGGAGGTGTCCCTGCCCATGGCAGGGGGTGGCCCTGGATTATCTTTTAAGCCCCTTTCCACCCAAACCATTCCATAAATCCATGATTTAAAGCAGAGTTATATTCTTATCCTTAATATCTCCACAGAGGCATTCACACATTTTAAGATGGAATCTGTCCTTTGCTGGAAGCAGGAATGATGTCCTATAACTCCCCGTGGAACGATGTCCTGTAACTCCTACATCCTCACACATCACTTCACTCAGCTCCTTCCCAAGAGCTCCCTTGGAGGGGACACAAATTTGGGGACGCAGCTATAAAATTTGCAGGCATTCCATGGTTTTGAGACATTTCCTCTCTGCCAAACTCTTGCTGGAACGAGCCAGGACTCAGCTGTCACGAGCAGGGGGAGGGAGCACATGTACTGACACACAGAGATCTAATCTCGTGTCAGAGCTAAGCCAGCCCAGAGAGCAAGTGCATTAGTCCCTGCTGAGAAGGGATGTGGGGACAGAGGGGGAGAAACAACTGGGAGGGCAGTTTTCCAGCTCAGGAAGGGCAGTGACGAGGCTCACTGCAGCCTCCTCGCTTCCCCCCAGCCCAGGACAGGGAGTTCTGCTGGAGCCTCGCACGTCCAGGCTCCCGGGCCCAGCCAAAGCCTGTTTGCTTTCTCCTGAGCTTCCCACACCCCAGGCATTGCCAAGGTCTGCCTGGAAAAAGCTGCTGTTCCCTCACTCTCCCGGAGCCCGAGCGGAGCTGCCGGAGCTGTGTGGGTGCAGCAGAGCCGGGAGGGATGGTCTGTCCTGCATTAACACCATAAAGACCCCAGATGATGTTTATTGGGGCTGCAAAACCCCGGAATCTCAGGATGTGCTGAGTTGGAAGGGACCCACAAGGATCAGAGCCCAGGCCTTAGCCCTGCACAGGACCCTCCCCTCGTGCCAAGGGACATCTTTCCACCTCCACAAGCGACACAGTTTTCCAGCGGCGATCCTGCCCTGTTTTCCCACCTCTTTCCCCACTTATTTGCACGGAAATCCATCCACAGGATGGGGGCAGATGCCTCTTTGTCACAACAGGACTGAGTTAAGCCTGGAAGTGAGAGATCCTGGCCGAGCTGGAGCTCTGCAGAGGAGCTGAATGCAGGTCACTGCGCTGTGCCGTGCCCAAGGCACCTCAGGGCAGCCTGGAGCGGCACAGCCATGCAGGACACAAATTAAACCACCTGGATGCAAATCCCTAAGGAAAAGGGGACCCTCCCACCAGCAAGGTCACACCCCTGGGAGCATCTCAAGGGCAAATCCTCCAACTTCCATTTTTTTTAAGGCAAGGGTGAGTCTTCCAGAGCAAGGACAGGACGGAGGAAGCGGCACGGCGGCATCCAGGGGAAAGCTGGGAACGGTTCTCCTTTTGCAAAAGCTCCTCAGCTGCTGCAGCACAGGCTGCTCCAAGTTTAGATGATATTGCATCAGCCCTCTCCACCTCTTAGTCAGGAGGAGGGAGGAAAAAAATACATCTACCCTTAGTCTGCAAAAATCCCACGTTAGGGAGGGCTCTGGATAAAAGGCTTTATTTTTCCCAAACTACATGAAATTGAGGGTGTTTTTTTCCCTTGTGATTCTGCCCCTCTGAGGTGAGACCCTCTCACCTGGAATCCTGCATCCAGCTCTGGAGTCTGAGCACAGGATGGATGTGGAGCTGCTGGAGCGAGTCCAGAGGAGGAACAAAGGTGATAAAAGCTCTGCTGGAAGGAAAGGCTGGAGAATTGGGATTGCTCAGCCTGGAGAAGAGAAGCTTTGGGGTGACCTGACTGTGGCTTTCCAGGGCCTGGAGAGGGACTTAGGACAAGGGATGGAGGGACAGGACATAGGCAATGGCTTTCCACTGCCAGAGGGCAGGGATAGATGGGATACTGGGAAGGAATTCTTCTCAAAGAAGCTCCCCCACTACCAGCACCCAATACAACAATGCTATGAAAAAGATTGGCTCAAAAATTCCGTGTTTGGGGCGAGGAAAGGTCCAAAACCAACCAGCAAAACGCGCTTCAACCTTTTCTTTCCGAGTCTTTGGTCCCCAGAGCTGAAACCAGCCCCGTCCCAGGCCCGGGCCAGGCTCTCACAAACTAACCCAAACCATCTGCAACCCTCAAACCAGCAGATGTTGTTCCCCCTCCCTGACTCACACAGGCACCAGCAAAGCTCCAGGCTCCCCCTTTCCTTGGTTTTCCAGCTCCCCGGCTCGTTTCCAGGACTGCTGCTGAGCTCCAGAGGGAACAGGCTCCCAGCAGGCAGGTTTTGGGGGGAAAAATGTGGCTCACCTGGAGTTTAACCAGCGTGTTGTGCCAGTAACCAAAGGGGAAGTTGGCAGGGAGGATCAGCCCAGGTATGTCCCAGGACTGGGATAAACATCCTGCTCCCTCTCCACGAGGGCACCGAGGCTCCATCCTAATCCTGCACCCGGCAGAAAACACCTGGAACGAACAGGAACGCCGGGCAGGGATCAAACTCCTTCTCCAACAACAAGAAAAATCCCCAGAATAGAAGTTCTGGAAGGTTCCAAAGCCATTCGGGAAGCAGGGCCAAATCTGAGAGGCAGCTTCAGCCAAAATGGAGAAAATAATTAGAAAAACATTGAAACGTGTCAGGTTTTAGTTGTTGTTCTTATTTTTATTATTGTTTTTTCCCCCCCAACATTTTACTTCGGAAATGATGAAACATTTCGGTCCCAGCAGGACCTCAGAGCCTTTGTCCCAGAGTAACTGGGGAGTGTTTATTGGGTTTGTCACTTTATTGACTGACTTAAATGTCAGGAAGAAACCTCAGTTTTGCTTTTTTTTTGGTGTAAAAATAAAAATTAAAAGGGCACACAATAGAAAAAAAAACAAAAGAGAGATTTTTATCTGGTGGCACAGGGCATTAGGAGAGGCCAGGTAAAGGGCCACTTTTCCTGCCCAGATCCTTAATTCCCAACAGGCTGAGCCACGGGGGATTAGCCAACCTGCACGGTGACCTCAGGTGACAGGAGAGGCCAGAAGAGAAGGTTCCTTTTGGGACACAGAATGGCCCTGGGATGAGCGGTGGTGAAGGTTGAGATGCCCCTCAGAGCTCCCAGAATGGAGATCCAGGGCCTTGTCCCTGCTCCCGTGCCCAGGGCACCGGGAAAAGCCACATCCTGCCTCTTCCATCAGCAGAGCAGCCCCTTGCCAAGGAATCCGCCTTTCCCACAACTGGGGCCTTGGCTGCCTCTAATTTTAGGGTCTGATGAAAAGATTTGGGGTCCTCTCCAAGCTTTCCTAACAAAGGGCTGAGCGCCACAGCCAAGAGACTCGGGATCCCACGGTGCTCCCACCACTCCCTCGTGAGCCCAGATGTCCCGTGCGCTTCCCTGCTCCGGGTTTCCCTGCCCACACACCGCGCTGGCTCCGCAGATCCCAGGATTCGTCATCCCGAGGTTCTGGGAACGACCGGCCCCGCCGCCAGCGATCCGATACCCGCACCAGGCCCTGAACTCCGGGCCGCTTCCAGCTCATCCCAAACCTTCAGGCCTTGCCTGGATAACGCCCTTTAACTCCTCCAAACACTAAGTCAGCTCTCAAACCGGCCAGGAGGGAACTTAGAGCGGGAAGACCTTTCCAAACTCCGTGACACAATCGCCAGCCCCAAAGCCTGGCCCGGCCGTTTCCAAGCGCTCGAGGTGCACACCCCAATTCCAAAGGGTCCCAGCACAGGTTTTCTTGGAGCAGACACAACTTTCAGGGGCTTGGTGTGGGGTATGGAGACCTCAGCGTGTCCAGCTGAACCCCTCAGCTGCTGGGAGGAGGCAGGGCTGGTGATTACAGGGAGGGAATTGGGAACTGGGAGGTGAAACCAGAGAGGGGGAAACGTTTAAGCTTTAATCTTGGAAACGGCTTCCTGATCGGAGATTTATGAGCGCTGGGAATAGTCTCCTTTGCAGAAGGCTGGAAGCTGTGTTGCTAAAACAAGACCGGATAAAAGAGGAGACAACACATGAGGAATGGATTTGGGTTTGGGCAGAAGATGGATAAGGCCCAGAGGTTCAATTCCATCACTTGCAGCTCCAGACAGTCCCACACCATCCAACCCCACACCTGCCTCCCGGGACATTCACCCCCTTTGCACCATTAACCAGCAAAGGTTGTCAGAACATTCTGACAGCAGGGTGAGCAGCCCAAACCTCTCTCCCCTTGTGGCAGCCCTGGAGCTGCTCCTGGGGCTCCCACAGACCCTCATTTTTCGGCTGACACGGGGTGTAGTAGCCAGATCCAGGGGCTCAGCACATCCAGCTTTTGTGTGGGAGCCCATGGAAGGGGCAGGTTCATTCAGATGTGTGTCTTGTTTAGCTTGGACCTTGAAGCAGCTGAACTTTTCGTGACTTAGTTCTCCCTGTATCTACATCCCACTTTCCTGTAATCGACCTTTCCCTTTTTCCTGAGTTGGCCTTTCCCAGTGAGTTCTTGGTTTTCTTTAAAGCTGCTTTAGTGGTGCTGGAGGATGTGGAAGTGACAGCTTTGGCCATCCAAGCTCTATATTCACCCCTGAAAACCATCCAGCTCCAGCACTGCAGCTGGAGCTTCCCCACTCCTCGTTTCCCCAGCCCCACTTCCAACCTCAGCACGACCTGAAGGGGTGAAAAGGTAAAGGAGACAGGAGCAGCATCTCTCCCTCCCTACCAGAGTCATGGAATGGTTTGGGCTGGAAAGGATCTCAAAGATCATCCCATTCCATCCCCTGCCATGGGCAGGGACACCTTCCACTAGACCAGGTTGCTCCAAGCCCCGTCCAACCTGGCTTGGAGAAGGGTCTGTTGGGAAGCTTGTCCAAGGCTCAGCCTCATAAAACCACCAAGCCATGCCCTGAGAAGGGATTAGATGCTGAAGTCTGAGCTCAGCTGAGTGCAGCAAGCCCAAAGTACTCTGACTTCAGCCTTACTGCCCCACAAAAACATCAGTGAAATCATTTCATTAATCCCCAGAGCCTCATTTCCTTCCTTCCTCCCCTTAGCCAAGATGAAACCTAAAATAGCATTCTGCATTCCTCATCTTTCACTCCAAAACTAATTAACACCCAATCAGCCAAGAGCTCTTCTCACAGCAGCCTGGCTCCATCGTGCAACTTGCCCACCCTTGGCAGCAGCAGGAGCACCCACAGGGCTCCCAGCTCATCCCAAAAGACATTTCCGACGGAGCATCGGGAGAGAACTGTGCTAAAAACCAACGGAAAACAGGAAAACACCAGAATTAAAGCTCCACACGCACTCCTACCTCCATCCCACGTGCACACACAACTCTTCAGTGCCCAGAAACAATCAATTAATTCCTGCTCTTCACCAGCTTCCAGCAGCCCTTAAATTAGGGCAAAAACCGCCTTGCACCACGAGCCCCCTGGAAACAAAGGGGTCAGGTTTTATTCGGCTAAAAAAGCCCCTTGGACCCAGTGTAGGGCGTGGGACGGGAAAGATGGAGCACAGCGCTGGCTTCACTTGGATTTCACAGCCATTCCTTGGAAGCCCAGGCCAAGCGTGAGTCAAACGGGGCTGTGCCGGTGACGGAGCCCGAGCTGGAAAGGGGAACGTCATCCAGGAGGGCTCCAAACACGTCACCCGTGAGACATCGAGCCCCTCTCTCGCTCGAGGCTCACACACGTCAGGCACGGATGAGGCGCTGGGGCTGCGGGGATTGCAAGGAGGGGATGCAAAAGGGTGTCCCAAATATAGGGGAAGACGTGGCAGCTACAAGAGGGATGCCCATGGGGCAGCTCGAGGCAGGTTTATGGCTCCTGTGCAAGAGCTGGTTCAGCCCCTCAGCCCAGGCTCAGCCTCGAGCAGCCAAGCTTTGCATTCGCTGCTTAAAAATAACCTCAAATATACACAAAACCCCACACTGAGTGTCCTGCACCTCCGCAGAGCTCCATCCTCTCCCACTGACAGCCGTGAGGAGGCGGGAGAGCCAGACAATCACCGAAAAACAGGGAAACCTTTGAGGGAAAGACTGGACGCGGCGCTCAGCGCCCTGGTCTAGTTGACATGGTGTGGTGTTGGGTCACAGATTGGACTGGATGACCTCAAAGATCTCTTCCAACCTGATTGATCCTGTGAATCCCTCCTAAGTCAGGAGCCCTGTGGGCTTTTCCCTGTCCTTCCAACCATGCCCACGACTCGGGGAGCCAGAGCTGAGGGGAACCCTGTTAATCCCGGACCCCTCACAATCAGGAGGTGCCCGCAGGGAGAAGCCCTGAGGATGACACCTCTCCCCGGTGCAAGGGCTGCACACCGGCACAGCTCGGGCAGCCCCTCAAGGGGCCCCAGACGGGTCGGAACCCCTCGAAATCCTCTCAGGGAACCCCTCATGCAGTGCCACGACAAGCCCCAACCCCACACGCAGCTCCCGTCGCTGTGAGGCGGCCCCGCCTCAGCCGCGCCTTTTATACCGCTCGCGCCGCCGCGTGGCCCCGCCCCGCCCGTGACGTCATCGCGGCGCGCGGCAGCATGGCCGCGGTGGTGGCGGCGGCGCCCGGAGTGGCGCCGGTTCGAGCCCGGTGAGTGCAGGGTCGGGGCTGTGCGGCCCCGCCGTGGCCCCCGGGACGCCCCCGGGACACCCCGGCCCCTCCGCCATCCCCCCAGGGGCGTGCCCGACCCCTCTGTAACCCCCCGGGACGCGCCCGTCACCTCCATACCTCCCTCCCCGGTACATCCCTGGTCCCCCTGTAGCTCTCCCGGGACGTGCCCGATTCCTCTGTAACCCTCCGAGATGCGCCCGGTCCATCTGTAACCACCACAGTACATGCCAGTCTCCTCTATAACTGCACCAGTACGTTCCTGATCCCTCTATAATCTCCTGCCCGATCCCTTTATAAACATTCCCAGCTTTTCCATAACTCTCCCAGTACATTCCCAGCCCCTCCATAACCCCCCTCAATACACTCCCAGCCCCTCCTGCCCCCCCATCTCCCTGGACACCTCTCTCCCTGCTCCCTGCCGTGACCAGGATGACCCAGGCGTTTCGTCTCCACAGGTTCCTCACTTCCAAGGAGGAATTCCACGCCTTCCTGCGGGCCGGGAGGGAGCCAGGAGGCCAGGTGGGAGATGATGGTGAGGAGGAGAAGAAGGAGGAGGACAAGGAGAAGAAGGAGGAGGAGCAGGTCAGCAGCTGCCAGAGCGAGCCCCCCACCAAGCGGGTGAGGGCAGAGGACCTCGGCCAGGATGGGGAGAACCAGGAAGGTGCTGGAGCGGAGGAGAAGGAGCGCCCGGAGCGGAAACGGGCCCGGGGGCAGAACAAGAGCAGGCCATGCATGAAACCCAACCACTATGAGCAGAGCAGGCTGTGCCCCTCGGTCACACAGGTAGGACACGGGGCCCTGCTCCACACTGGCCTGGGTTAGGTGGGATTTTGGGAAGGAATTCCTCCCTGGGAGGGTGGGGAGGCCCTGGCACAGGTTGTCCAGAGAAGCTGTGGCTGCCCCATCCCTGGAAGAGTCCAAGGCCAGGTTGGAACGACCTGGGCTAGTGGAGGGTATCCCTGCCCATGGCAGGGGGTGGGATGAGATGATCCTAAAGGTCCCTTCTAACCCAAACCATTCCAGAGTTCTATGGAATTCTCTGTTGGCTGGGAGAGGGGGAATTGGGATGAGCTGAGTGGGACAAGCAGCACTAAAAAGTCCCCTCGAGGGGGTCCCTCGCTCCAGCACATTCCAACACCGACATTCCCG
The DNA here is from genome assembly GCA_035583135.1 of Lophotriccus pileatus. NCBI lineage: Eukaryota > Metazoa > Chordata > Aves > Passeriformes > Tyrannidae > Lophotriccus > Lophotriccus pileatus. The sequence continues at coordinate 1,198,808 of JAWWES010000082.1, forward strand.
GGACCGTTCCGTGCATCACCTGACATCACCAGGGGGTGGTTTGGTGGCCAGAGCAGTTGTGGGCTGGGGGCAGGTCCGGCCTCACGTGGGCTGTGCTGCTCCGTCCACCCCCGAGCCGAGGAGGTTTCACCCGGCTCCCTGTCCTCCCAAGGGCTGTCCAGGGAAGTGCTTTTTCGGCCCCCGGTGCCGCTTCCTGCACGACGTGGGCGAGTACCTGGCGGGGAAGCCCTCGGACCTGGGCCGGCGCTGCGTCCTCTTCGACACCTTCGGCCGCTGTCCCTACGGGGTCACCTGTCGCTTCGCCCGCGCCCACCTCGGCGACGGCCACCAGAACATCGTCAACGCCGCCCTGGCCCAGCAGTGGGAAGGGAAGCTGCTGGTCAGGAACAACCTCTCCAAGGAGCTCCAGCACCGGCTGCGCAAGAGGAAGTTCGTCTTCCAGAAGGCCGAGGAGTATCTGCGCCGGCTCAAGCCCCGCGGAGGTGACGGGAAGGGAGAGCAAGAGGTGTCCAACTGCACGGCTCCCCGTGAGGGCCTGGGGGATGGGGACAGCCACGAGCGCCCCGTGCTGCAGGAACAGGGGGAAGAGCCCAGAGCAGAGCCTTTGCAGAGCCCCAGCTCCCCAGGGGATGGGGTTGCTCCCTCCCTCCCAACCGTGGGCCCGCTGACGGACGAGGACGTCACGAAGCTGCGGCCGTGTGAGAGGAAGAAGGTGAGAGTCCAGTCAAGGGCGGGTGAGCCTTTTGTGCTGCTCCAGGGGTGGGGATTGTGGGTGGACAGATGGAAGAGAGACCCTCTAGGGACACCTTTGAGACCCTTTAGCTGGGGGAGGCAGGCAGGGGACAGAGCTCCCGGGCTCCTTGTTCCTGTCACGACAGGAAGGATGTGGGAACTCACGGGTCTGGAGTTGGCCTTGGAAGGGTGATATATATTCTATTGATTCTACAATTCCATGATCTTAACCACTGCTGGCTCAGCTCTGCTGATGTTCCTCCACCCTTGCTTTCCAGCTGGAAATCCAAGGCAAGCTCTACTTGGCTCCACTGACCACGGTAGGGTTGATAACTTCTGTCCTTCTGTCCAAATTTTCCGTTGCCGCGGTCGGGACGGAGCAGATCTCCTGACAATCCCTGTCCCTTGGCAGTGCGGGAACCTCCCTTTCCGACGGATCTGCAAGCGCTTCGGGGCGGATGTCACCTGTGGGGAGATGGCTGTGTGCACCAACCTGCTGCAGGGCCAGTCCTCGGAGTGGGCCCTGCTCAAACGCCACCACACCGAGGACATTTTTGGGGTGCAGGTGAGTGTTGTCACCTCCATAACCAAGCTTTCCGAGGAGAAAAGCGGCCCCTGGAGCTCATGGCAGCCACCTCCCTTTGGCAGCTGGAGGGAGCCTTTCCAGACACCATGACCAAGTGTGCAGAGCTCCTGAACAGCACAATTGAGGTGGACTTCGTGGACATCAACGTGGGGTGTCCCATTGACCTGGTCTACAAGAAGGTGAGTTGTGGGGCGTGTTTGGCTTCCTTCCGTGGATCCTCGTCTTGTCCCTTATCCCCCAGTGCCTGATCTGCTCCTGCCAGGCTGATCCAGAGCTCCCAGTTCATTTATGGGCACTGGACCTCAGCAAGAGGGTGAATAAGCTGCTCAAGGAGCAGGGAATGGCTGTCTTTTCCTGGCAGAATTTGGGAGGAGAGGGCTGTGGCCTGGTGTTTTTTTTTGTTAAAGAATCCATTTTCTGCAAGCCTTGAGATGCTCCAAGTCTTTTTCTGCACTCCCTGAGCAGCTCCAAGGACTTTTTGCTGTGCAAGGAAGCGGAAAGTCTTGACTGTGGCACGTTTTGTCCCTCAGGGAGGAGGTTGCGCTCTCATGACTCGCTCCAACAAGTTCGAACAGATTGTCCGCGGGATGAACTCGGTGAGTCGGAGCGCCTGGAGATGATGGAGCTGGTGGAGCCACCTCCTGCCTCGGCCTGGCCTCATTCTCCTGCTCCTGCAGGTGCTGGACGTCCCCCTGACGGTGAAGATCCGGACTGGAGTGCAAGAAAAGATTAATGTGGCTCACAAAATCATCCCCAAGATCCGGGAGTGGGGAGCGTCCATGGTCACGGTACGGGAATGCTCGTGGTGGTGTGAGGTTGGGAATTCTGCACATCAGCCTGGAGACAAGCTGGGGGTGACCTTCCCCTGCCCCACATCTCTTTCAGACCCCTCTGAGCAGATCTGTGCTGCCTTTTAGTGTTCTCTGCTTATCAAAGAGGAAAATTCAGGAGCAGGAAGTGTTTTCCCTGGTGCTCCTGGGCCTTGTATCCATCATCGTGGAACCACAGACTGGTTGCTCCAAGCCCTGTCCAACCTGGCCTTGGACACTTCCAGGGATGGGGCAGCCACAAACCTTGTGGAGATGGTTCCTGCAGAAGTTTCAGCCAAGGAAGCCTCGTTCTATTAGGGCTGGGGAAATAATGGGAGCAGCTCATTGTGTGGGGGTTAATTCCTGCCCACGGAGAATATTCCCGTTCCCTGTGAACAGCCACTTCTTGCTCTGGCTCACAAATAGCCAAAATGTCACCCCTAAAGCCTCCAGCCCACTCAGCAATGCTCAGCCAATCCTGTAGATCCAGAGGTAGATCCCAAGGGATCCCTTATCCAGCTCTGCTCTGTCAGCAGCTGCTGGGTGGTACATCCAGAAGTAGATCCCGCAGAAGATCCTGAGGTAGATCCCAAGGCTCCCTTACCCCACCCTGGTGTGATTCCCTTTGCTGGAGCACATTCCTGCCGTCCTGCCCTGCCTCTCTGGCGAGGTGTGACCGGGATCTCTCCCCCAGCTCCACGGCCGATCCCGGGAGCAGCGCTACACGCGGAGCGCCGACTGGGAATACATCGCCGAGTGCGCCAGGATCGCCAGCCCCATGCCCCTGTTTGGTACGTGGGGGCTTGTCCCTTCACCTGTTTGATTTGAAATACCTTTAAAAGGGGAAAAAAAACCCAGATTCCCAAAGATATTTAGCCTGGGGGAAAGTTTGGATCATCCTTGGTCGGAGTCACCGGCACCTCTACCTGTGTTTGGGGGTGAGAATAAGGACAGGTAGGACATGAGCCACTTGGTTTTTTCCAGGTGCTTTTTGGGCCACCAAATCTTCCAGGTAGGAGCTGGGAGCGGAGGAGAAGAGAGGAGAAGGCTCCTCTTTTCCCTGTGAGGGAAATCATAAACATCCATCATAAACATCCCTGGGAATCTCTAACCTTGGCTCTTCGGACAATCTGGTTCTTGGACTCTGTGTCCGTTTTTGAATGTTATCCCGTGCCTGGATTAACTCATTTTGACTTGTCCTTATGGATCACTTTGACCTCTGGCTTCTCCTTCCTTTCCGGGCAGGAAATGGGGATATTTTATCTTATGAAGATGCAAATCGAGCTATGGAGATGGGAGTTTCTGGAATCATGATTGCAAGGCAAGTGCCTGTGTTTCCCTTCGCTTCTGAGCTCTTGTTGGTTCCAGAGTTGTTGTTTTTTTTTTTTAAAAAAAAAAAGGAATTAAAAAAAAAATCCCCAAACAACCCCAAAACACGAGAAGTTTCCTCTTGTTGGAACTGCTCTGAAAATTGATAAAATCAATTTGTATCGGTGGGAAGTTCCAGCAGCTTCTTGTTGGAATGGGAAACAAAATTTAAAGCAGAAATTGGCTGGTAAAAAGGGCTGGGAAGTGGCTAAAATCATTTGGCACCTTCAGGAGCATCGGTGATGGGAATAACAGTGCCCCTTTCTTTTGGCTGCAGAGGGGCACTCATCAAACCTTGGCTTTTCACGGAAATTAAGGAGCAGAGGCACTGGGATATCTCCTCTGGGGAGAGGTTTGACATCCTCAGAGACTTCACCAACTACGGCCTCGAGCACTGGGGGTCAGACACTCAGGGAGTGGAGAAAACCAGGAAATTCCTGCTGGAATGGCTCTCTTTCCTGTGCAGGTAACTCTGCCCAGCCAAAACTGGAGTGATCCAAGAGGATCTTTGAACAATGTTTAATTAAACTCCCAGCACTCACTGCTGTTCCATCACATCCCATCCCAGGTACATTCCAGTTGGATTATTGGAACATCTACCTCAGAGAATTAACGAGCGGCCGCCGTATTACCTGGGGAGGGACTACCTGGAGACACTCATGGCCAGCCAGAACGTGGATGATTGGATTAAAATAAGGTAATCAAACGTGGAATTTCATTTAAATTGCTAAAAAGGGAGGTGGCAGAGCCCCTGGAGAGCCACAGGGTGGTGTGACAGCTGTGGGCTGAACACAAACCTCTCCTGGGCTTTGGATTTGTTGTTGTCCTTGTCTTTCTTCCCTGGAAGTGTCCCAAGGCCGGGCTGGATGAGGCTTGGAGCTACCTGGGCTGGAAGGGGGTGGAACAAAATGGCATTTAAGGACTCTTGATTGATTCTGTGATTGATTCTTTCTTCCAGCGAGCTGCTCCTGGGCCCTGTCCCTCCCAGCTTCACCTTCCTGCCAAAACACAAGGCCAATTCCTACAGATAGGGCTGGCCAGGCCCTTTCCCGTGGCGTGGAGGCAAGAGGAGGCGTTGGGATGGGGAGTCTGGAGGAACAGGATTCCTCAGCTGCGCTCGGAAGTGAAATAAAGCTGATGTTTTTAGGAGCTGGTGGATTTTTTGCCTTCCTGCCCCAGGCCTCAGTCCTGGCAGGAGAACATCTGTGTTAGTGAGCAGGAGGGATCTTTGGCCTCCACAGCTGTCCCAGAGGCCTCTGTTCCTGCTGAGATGTCCTTGGGAGTGACAAACTCCAAGGACAAGGAGCAGCAACGTGCCCCCTGTCCCCTCTGCTGCTCCCTCACAACCAGGGGGACCCAGAGCTGATGTTCAGGGGTCCAAAGAGGAGCTTCTCAGAGGTTCCAAAGGCTCTTTGGGTGCATGTTGGGGGTCAGCCTGGAGGGTCTCAGCGGTGTCCCCACACCTGGGGAGCCAGGTGGCACCAGCAGAGGTGGGAGAGTGGTGGTCCCAGCCCTGCTGACACCCATCACTGCCACCTCCATGGGGGCATCCCATGGTGACAGATCCCATGACACCCCTCCCGCTCCTCTGCAGACCCCAAAGGGACAGGGGCAGGGCTTGGGAACCGTGGGGACCCCCCTGAAGCAGCCCCATGTCCCCCGTTCCCCTTCAATCCCAGGGGAGGTGTCATGGCGGCCCCCTGTGGCTCTGGCAGGTGTCATGGCGGCCCCCTGTGGCCCGGCAGGTGTCATGGCGGCCCCCTGTGGCCCGGCAGGTGTCATGGGCGCATGCACCGGAAAAGCCGGTGTCACGTGACTCCCCCTCTTCCGGGTACGGGCAGTGGCAGCGCCCGGTAGTGGCGGGGGGGGTCACTGGGAGAACTGGGAGGGAACTGGGAGAGAACTGGGGGCACGGGGAGCCCGGGGGGTGCCCAAGAAGGGGCACTGGGAGCCCACAGGGGGTACAGGAATAACTGGGGTGAGTGAGGGGCACTGGGGGAGGTGTGGGGAGCACAGAAGGAGTCACGGGGGGACTGGGAGGGTTCGGCAGGGCTGACTGGGAGGACTGGGAGGCACAGGGTGGATCATTGGGGAGCACAGGGAGGAACTGGGGGAGTACAGGAGCACAAACTGGGGAGCACAAGGGGAACTGGGAGGGTACACAAGCACTAACTGGGTGAACTGGGGGGCCCAGCATGGATAACTGGGGGGCTCAGAGGGAACTGGGAGCGACTGGGAGGCTGTGGGTGCTGGGGGGGGTTCCCTCCCCGCTGAGCCCGGCGCAGGGGGGGCTGTTCCCGCAGGATGCTGTCGCGGGGCCGGCGGCTCCTGCGCTCCTGGAAGTCCCTGTTCACGGGGAGGCTCCTGCTCCTCACCAACACCCTGAGCAGCGGGGCCCTCCTGGCGGCTGGAGATTCCCTGCAGCAGGAATGGCACCGCAGGAAGCACCCGGAGAGCCAATACCAGCTGGGCCGAACTGGTGAGGGACTGGGTAGGGAGGGGCAGGCCGGGCTGTGTGAGTCCCACTGCCAGAGGGCAGGGTTGGATGGGACATGGGGAAGGAATTCTTCCCTGTGAGGGTGGGGAGGGGCTGGGATGGATTTCCCGGAGAAGGTGTGGCTGCCCCAGCCCTGGGAGTGTCCAAGGGCAGGTTGGAGCAACCTGGGCTAGTGGAAAGTGTCCCTGCCCATGGCGGGGTGTGAAACAGGATGGGTTTTAATCCCACAGTCTGGGATTCTGTGATTTACAGGACCCCCATCCTGGGTGCTTCTCCCAAAAGCAGATTCAGCTCCGGGAAAAAGGCACGAAGCGCGACCTTAATTCCCTCCCTGCGCCAACGGGGATGAATCCATCAACATATTCCTTCCCAATATCCCACCTATCCCCCCTAACCCTCCCTCCCTGCCCCCGGGGTCGTTGCCAGGTCGGATGTTTGCCGTTGGCTGCAGCCTGGGCCCGCTGATGCACTACTGGTACCTGTGGCTGGACTCGGCGTTCCCGGCGCGCGGCGTGCGGAGCCTCCGGACGGTCCTCAAGAAAGTCCTCATCGACCAGCTCGTGGCCTCGCCCGGCCTGGGCGTCTGGTACTTCCTGGGTACGTGGATTGGCGGAATCCTGGGATATCCTGAGCTGGGAGAGGCCCAAAAGGATCAGCCAGTCCTGCACAGACACCCCGACAATCCCACCCTGTCCTGCAGAGCGTTGTCCAAACGGTCCCGGAGCTCTGGCAGCCTTGGGGCTCCCTCCCTCTGGATGGTGCTTCAGTGCCCTTCCCCCCTGCACTGAGAGGGTTTTGGGGGCCCTTTCCATGCCTGGCACTCAGATGGCAATCCCCACCCCTGCTCCCTCTGTCCCCACAGGCATCGGCACCCTGGAGGGCCAGTCTCTGGAGGAGAGCTGGGATGAGCTCAAGGAGAAATTCTGGGAGCTGTACAAGGTAAACCCACCCCCTGAGCTCTTCCCTCCCTCCCCTGGCACGTCCCATGGATGCAGTGGGAAGCATCCAGCAGGCTCCTGGCTCCCCACAGGCCGACTGGTGCCTGTGGCCGGCGGCTCAGCTCCTGAACTTCCTCTTCGTCCCTCCCACCTACCGGGTGGTTTATGTCAACGTGGTCACCCTGGGCTGGGACACCTACCTGTCCTACCTCAAACACAGGGTGAGTCCCACCCCAAACACCGAGCTGGCACCCTGAGCAGTCTGGAGGGTGCCCAGCTCATCCCATCATCCCTGTTTTCCAGCCTAGAGCCACCCCGAGCACCAAGCAGGACTCGCCTCCGGGGGACCAACGCGGTGCCAGGGAATAGAGAGGTGGATGTGGCGCTTCCAGAGGCTCCTGCCTGCAGCAAATGGCTGTTTGGGGGGGGCATTGTGGCCACTGGGGATTGATCAACCCAAAGGGAGCCATGGCTGGAGACCACCAAGGCCAGACCCCTCCTCAGCCACGTGCCTCTTGCTGATTAACTCATCTGCTAATTATGATGGGTAGGGGTTGTGTTGGTAACAATCTCCCGTTTGCAGGATGACCTGTAAAGTGATTTCTTCTGGGATTTACCTGTGGAGCTGTGGTGAGGAGCTGCTGCAGCCCCCAGGAAGGGCTCTGGTGCTTTCCCTGCTGCTCCAGGCTGGGTTTGTTCCCTCTCTGCAGAGCAAACCCGCTCGGATCCACTCCAGCCACTCAGACCCTCACTAATTAATCAGGAAGGAATTCTTCCCTGTGAGGGTGGGCAGGCCCTGGCACAGGGTGCCCAAAGATGCAGCTGCCCCATCCCTGGAAGTGCCCAAGGCCAGCTTGGAGCAACCTGGGCTGGTGGAAGGTGCTTTGTCCTTGCACTCCAAAGCATTCCACGATTCATTTTGCCTGCCTGGCAGAGGGACGATGCCCCTCTGCAGCTCCTCATTCCTTCCCCTCCTGCTTTCTGTCTTGCAGCTCAAGGATGGAATCACTCCACTCCCCCACCCTCTGCTCCCGTTCCCCCCATTCCCCCCTTTCCCTCCCCCCTGGCTGTGGGGGCTGGAGCCTCCCAGCTGGGATAAAAATAGGGGTGTGATCACACCCGTCTGCTCTGCCGAGCCTGGCAGGCGGCTGGAGGTGGGGGGGGAAGGGGTTGGAGGCAAATTTTGGCAGGATTTGGACCATCCCATCCCTCTTCTCCCAGCCCTGGGCAAGCTGGACACCCCCTGCATCGCCCAGGAGCTGAATTATTTCCAGTATCAATGAAAACTGCCTCAATGGGATTTGTTTTTTCCCTTCAGTTTTAAAGCTGTGCCTTAAGCTGTGCTCTCTGTCCCTCCTTGTGTCTGGGAAGGACACAATCCCTCCTTCAGGAGCCAGCTGGGGGGATGATAATTCATAAAAATAAAAGAACCCAGCTCATTTTGGCTCCTCTCAGAGGGCCCCAACCAGCCCCACTGTCCCCCTGAGTGCCCACAACGACCCCCAGGGACCTGCGTGATCAGCATCGATTTATTTCTTCACGACATTTCTTTTTTTTTTAATACAGTGATTTTTTAGGAAATTGTACCCTTTTTTTTTTTTTTTTTTTTTGCTTTTTTGTTGTTTTTTTTGACACTTTTGACATTTGTACAGTACAGTGTAACTCTTCCATAAGTAAACTTCACAAAAAAGAGGAGGGAGGGGGTGGGGGGAGAGAGAGAGGAAAGGGAGGAAGATGGAATTATGGTGGGTGGGGGGGAGGGAAAGAGGGGAAGGGGAGGGGAAAAAAAAAATAACCAAACCTATGAAATCAAAGACACGGCGCTCCAAGAAAAATAAATAAAGGGCAGCTCTGTCATTGCTACAGGAATATCCACTTATTCACAGTCTCCACAGAAGCACAGTACTACAGGAACACGAGATTCCCAAACCCCTGGAGCGAACCAGCAACTCTCTGCTCTGCTCCCACCCTCCACAATCCCATCCCTGAACCCCCACCATGGAGGGCTGATTCTCTCCAGGTGGCTTGGCCTCGCTGATGTTACTTAAATGAATTAATTTCCTTTAAATCTTATTTTTTTTAAAACAATAAGAGGTTTTGTTTTGTGGTTTCATCAGGTTTTTTTTTCGGTTTGCCTTTTTTTTTTTCTATTTTTTTTTTTTAAAAGTGATATTCACAAGCGAGGTTACCACACCAAAAACAAAAAAAAACAAGAGAAAAAGAAAACCCAACAACAAAAAGAGAGAAAAAAAAATCAATATATATATATATATATATATATATATAAATGCACCACCACGGCCACAGCACAGCAGGTCACAGCGTCACTTCCTACGCCTATTTACAAGGAATCTCTGTATGTACAAGGAGGAAGACGGCGGGAGCATAAATTAGCATCTATTTATACAAATAAACAAGAGTCAGGAAATATCCATCCAGCTGGAGGGGCAGGAAAAGCCGGGAACAAAGAGCTTCATCCCCTTTCCGGGAGCTCTTGGAGGGGGGGAAAAGACGGGAAGGGGAGCAATGCCAGGCTGGGGAGGGAGGGAGGGAGGGAGGGAGGAGAGGGGGTTTGGGGGTCCTGGGGAAGGGGGGTCACAAGGTGGGGAGGGGTCTCCCAGGGAAAGGGGGTGCTCAGGGAAGGGGGTGTCCAGGGAAGGGACTTCTCAGGGCAGGAGGGTCTCCC